>JADLZN010003025.1:40517-155517 GCA_018155175.1 Sinocyclocheilus anophthalmus
GCAAGATACAGTGTTTCCTTGGTTACCACTGTAAACAAAGCAGCGCTGCGCTTATGAACAGCAATGATACAGTGTTTCCTTGGTTACCGCTGTAAACAAAGCAGCGCTGCGCTTATGAACAGCAATGATACAGTGTTTACTTGGTTACCGCTGTAAACAAAGCAGCGCGGCGCTTATGAACAACAATGATACAGTGTTTCCTCGGTTACCACTGTAAACAAAGCAGAGCTGCACTTATGAACAGCAATGATACAGTGTTTCCTTGGTTACCGCTGTAAACAAATCAGAGCTGCACTTATGAACAGCAGCGATAGGGTTTCCTTGGTTACCGCTGTAAACAAAGCAGAGCTGCACTTATGAACAGCAATGATACAGTGTTCCTGGTTACCGCTGTAAACAAAGCAGCTGCGCTTATGAACAGCAATGATACAGTGTTCCCTGGGTTACCGGTAAACAAAGCCGCGCTGCGCTTATGAACAGAAAGGATACGGTGTTTCCTGGGTTACCGCTGTAAACAAAGCAGGGCTGCACATATGAACAGCAAGGATACAGTGTTTCTACGGTTACCGACTGTAAACAAAGCAGAAGCTGCGCTTGATGAACAGAATATACAGGTGTGCCTGGTTACACTGTAAACAAAGCAGCCTGCCGATTCTGACCAGCAATGATACATGTTCCTGGTTACCGATGTAAAAACAAAGCAAGCAGCTGCACTTATGACAGCAAGTACAGTGTTTCCTTGGTTACCCTGTAAACAAAGCAGAGTGCGTTATGAACAGCAATGATACAGTGTTCCTTGGTTACCGCTGTAAACAAAGCAGCAATGCGCTTATGAACAGCAATGATACAGTGTTTACCGCTGTAAACAAAGCAGCGCAGCACTTATGAACAGCAATGATACAGCATTTCCTTGGTTACCACTGTAAACAAAACAGCGGCACTCACGAACAGCAATGATACAGTGTTTCCTTAGTTACCACTGTAAACAAAGCAGAGCTGCACTTATGAACAGCAATGATAAAGTGTTTCCTTGGTTACCGCTGTAAACAAAGCAGAGCTGCACTATGAACAGCAATGATACAGTGTTTCCTTGGTTACCGCTGTAAACAAAGCAGAGCTGCACTATGAACAGCAATGATACAGTGTTTCCTTGGGTACCGCTGTAAACAAAGCAGCGCTGCTTATGAACAGCAATGATACAGTGTTCCTTGGTTACCGCTGTAAACAAAGCAGCGATTAACTTATGAACAGCAATGATACAGTGTCTCCTTGGTTACCGCTGTAAACAAAGCAGCGCTGCGCTTATGAACAGCAATGATACAGTGTTTTCTTGGTTACTGCTGTAAACAAAGCAGAGCTGCCTTATGAACAGCAATGATACAGTGTTTCCTGGTTTCCGCTGTAAACAAAGCAGCGCTGCGCTTAAGAACAGCAATGATACAGTGTTTCCTTGGTCACCGCTGTAAACAAAGCAGAGCTGCGATTATGAAAAGAATGATACAGTGTTCCTTGGTAACGGTTGTAAACAAAGCAGCGCTGCGCTCATGAATGGCAATGATACAGTGTTTCCTTGGTTACCACTGTAAACAAAACAGCGGCACTCACGAACAGCAATGATACAGTGTTTCCTTGGTTACCGCTGTAAACAAAGCAGCGCTGCGCTTATGAACAGCAATGATAGTGTTTCCTTGGTTACCGCTGTAAACAAAGCAGCGCTGCGCTTATGAACAGCAATGATACAGTGTTTCCTTGGTTACCGCTGTAAACAAAGCAGAACAGCAATGATACAGTGTTTCCTTGGTTACCACTGTAAACAAAGCAGCGCATCGCTTTATGAACAGCAATGATACGGTGTTTCCTTGGTTACCACTGTAAACAAAGCAGAGGTGCTTATGAACAGCAATGATA
Organism: Sinocyclocheilus anophthalmus; assembly: GCA_018155175.1. Taxonomy (NCBI): domain Eukaryota; kingdom Metazoa; phylum Chordata; class Actinopteri; order Cypriniformes; family Cyprinidae; genus Sinocyclocheilus; species Sinocyclocheilus anophthalmus. Next base: position 42,426 of record JADLZN010003025.1, read on the forward strand.
TAGTGTTTCCTGGTTACCGCTGTAAACAAAGCAGCGCTGGCTTATGAACAGCAATGATACAGTGTATCCTTGGTTACCGCTGTAAACAAAGCAGCGCTGCACTTATGAACAGCAATGATACAGTGTTTCCTTGGTTACCGCTGTAAACAAAGCAGCGCTGCGCTTATGAACAGCAATGATATAGTGTTTCCTTGGTTACCGCTGTAAACAAGCAGCGCTGCGCTTATGAACCGCAATGATACAGCGTTTCCTCGGTTACCACTGTAAACAAAGCAGAGCTGCACTTATGAACAGCAATGATACAGTGTTTCCTTGGTTACCGCTGTAAACAAAGCAGCGCTGTGCTTATGAACAGCAATGATACAGCGTTTCCTTGGTTACCGCTGTAAACAAAGCAGCGCTGCGCTTATGAACAGCAATGATACAGTGTTTTCTTGGTTACTGCTGTAAACAAAGCAGTGCTGTGCTTATGAACAGCAATGATAGTGTTTTCTTGGTTACCGCTGTAAACAAAGCAGAGCTAATCTTATGAACAGCAATGATACAGTGTTTCCTTGGTTACCGCTGTAAACAAAGCAGCGCTGCGCTTATGAACAGCAATGATACAGTGTTTCCTTGGTTACCGCTGTAAACAAAGCAGCGCTGCGCTTATGAACAGCAATGATACAGTGTTTCCTGGTTTCCGCTGTAAACAAAGCAACGCTGCACTTATGAACAGCAATGATAATGTTTCCTTGGTTACCGCTGTAAACAAAGCAGCGCTGCGCTTATGAACAGCAATGATACAGTGTTTCCTTGGTTACCGCTGTAAACAAAGCAGAGCTGCGCTTATGAACAGCAATGATACAGTGTTTCCTTGGTTACCGCTGTAAACAAAGCAGAGCTGCGCTTATGAACAGCAATGATACAGTGTTTCCTTGGTTACCGCTGTAAACAAAGCAGAGCTGCTTATGAACAGAAATGATACAGTGTTTCCTTGGTTACCACTTTAAACAAAGCAGAGCTGCACTTATGAACAACAATGATACAGTGTTTCCTCGGTTACCACTGTAAACAAAGCAGAGCTGCACTTATGAACAGCAATGATACAGTGTTTCCTTGGTTACCGCTGTAAACAAAGCAGAGCTGCACTTATGAACAGCTAGATACAGTGTTTCCTCGGTTACCGATGTAAAACAAAGCAGAGCTGCACTTATGGACAGCAATGATAGTGTTTCCTTGGTTACCACTGTAAACAAATCAGAGCTGCTTATGAACAGCAATGATACAGTGTTTCCTTGGTTACCACTGTAAACAAAACAGCGGCACTCACGAACAGCAATGATACAGTGTTTCCTTGTTTACCGCTGTAAACAAAACAGAGCGCATTCCCCCTAACAGCAATGATACAGTGTTTCCTTGGTTTCCGCTGTAAACAAAGCAGCCTGCACTTATGAACAGCAATGATACAGTGTTCCTTGGTTACCGCTGTAAACAAAGCACCGCCTGAGCTCTTATGAACAGCAATGATACAGTGTTTTCTTGGTTACCACTGTAAACAAAGCAGAGCCGCACTTATGAACAGCAATGATACAGTGTTTCCTTGGTTACCGCTGAAAACAAAGCAGCGCTGCGCTTATGAACAGCAAAAATGCAGTGTTTCCTTGGTTACCGCTGTAAAAAAAGCAGCGCTGCACTTATGAACAGCAATGAGACAGTGTTTCCTTGGTTACCGCTGTAACAAAGCAGAGGTGCGCTTATGAACAGCAATGATACAGTGTTTCCTTGGTTACCGCTGTAAACAAAGCAGCGCTGCGCTTATGAACAGCAATGATACAGTGTTTCCTTGGTTACCGCTGTAAGCAAAGCAGAGCTGCGCTTATGAACAGCAATGATACAGTGTTTCCTTGGTTACCGCTGTAAACAAAGCAGAGCTGCGCTTATGAACAGCAATGATACAGTGTTTCCTTGGTTACCACTGTAAACAAAGCAGCTGCGCTTATGAACAGCAGTGATAGTGTTTCCTTGGTTTCTGCTGTAAACAAAGCAGTGCTGCGCTTATGGACAGCAATGATACAGTGTTTCCTTGGTCACCGCTGTAAACAAAGCAGAGCTGCGCTAATGAACAGCAATGATACAGTGTTTCCTTGGTTACCGCTGTAAACAAAGCAGCGCTGCACTTATGAACAGCAATGATAGTGTTTCCTTGGTTACTGCTGTAAACAAAGCAGCGCTGCACTTATGAACAGCAATGATAAAGTGTTTCCTTGGTTACCGCTGTAAAAAAAGCAGAGCTGCACTTATGAACAGCAACGATACAGTGTTTCCTTGGTTACCACTGTAAACAAATCAGAGCTGCGCTTATGAACAGCAATGAAACAGCGTTTCCTTGGTTACCGCTGTAAACAAGCAGCGCTGCGCTTATGAACAGCAATGATAGTGTTTCCTTGGTTACCGCTGTAAACAAAGCAGCGCTGCGCTTATGAACAGCAATGATACAGTGTTTCCTTGGTTACCGCTGTAAACAAAGCAGAGCTGCGCTTATGAACAGCAATGATACAGTGTTTCCTCGGTTACCGCTGTAAACAAAGCAGCGCTGCGCTTATGAACAGCAATGATACAGTGTTTCCTTGGTTAACGCTGTAAACAAAACAGCTGTGCGGCTTATGAACCGCAATGATACAGTGTGTCATGGTTACCGCTGTAAACAATAGCAGCGCTTGCGCTTATGAAACATTGCAATGATACCAGTCTTTCCTTGGTTACCGCTGGTAAGCAAAGCAGAGCTGCGCTTCCGATGAAAACAGCAATGATCAGTGTTTCTTGGTTAGCTGTAAACAAAAGCAGCGCTGCTTAGGACACAGCAATGATACAGGTTTACGTGGTTACGCTGAAACACAAAGCAGGCTGCGTTATGAACAGAATGATACAGGTGTTTCCTGGAGTTACCGCTTAAACAAGCAGGCTGAGCTTATGAACAGCAATTGCGAGGACAGTGTTTTCCTTGGTTACCGCTGTAAACCAAAGCGCAGCGCTTGCACTGCTTATGAACAGCAATGATTAAAGTGTTTCATTGGTCTACAGCGGTAAGCAAAGCAGAGCTGCGTTTGAAACAGCAATGATACAGTGTTTCCTTGGTTACCGCTGTAAACAAAGCAGCGCTGCACTTATGAACAGCAATGATACAGTGTTTCCTTGGTTACCACTGTAAACAAAGCAGAGCTGCGCTTATGAACAGCAATGATACAGTGTTTCCTTGGTTACCGCTGTAAACAAAGCAGCGCTGCACATATAAACAGCAATGAAACAGTGTTTCCTTGGTTACCGCTGTAAACAAAGCAGCGCTGCACTTATGAACAGCAATGATACAGTGTTTCCTTGGTTACCGCTGTAAACAAAGCAGAGCTGCGCTTATGAACAGCAATGATAGTGTTTCCTTGGTTACCGCTGTAAACAAAGCAGCGCTGCACTTATGAACAGCAATGATAGTGTTTCCTTGGTTACCGCTGTAAACAAAGCAGCTGTTGCGCTTATGAACAGCAATGATACGGTGTTTCCTTGGTTACCACTGTAAACAAAGCAGAGGTGCTTATGAACAGCAATGATATAGTGTTTCCTTGGTTACCGCTGTAAACAAAGCAGCGCTGCGCTTATGAACATTGCTTTAATATGCATTGTTCAGAGGCAAGATGAAAAAAGAAAATACCATCTAAACTTTTCTAAAGACTGTAAATTCTCCTCAGACATGCATTCATATAAACTCCTACAGCTAAATGAATCGTGATTTGTTTGGCATCTCAACCGATTTGAATCGTCACGTATTTAAAATCGATTTTCAGCGGCTCGCAGTTAATCGCTACATCCCTATTTATTTTATTTATATGTTTTTTATTTAAAACGTATTTTTTAAAATGTTACTTTATTTGAAGTAAAATGTTTCATTTAATAATATTTTTCAACTTTCCCCTTTTTCATGATTTCATTCTTCGCTTCCCGTCAGCTCTCTTCTGCTCTAGTCAAGCATCTTAATGTGTATATTAAACATTAAATATGCGTTCATCGGATTGAGTTTACGTAGATCACAGTCGTTATTCCTCTGTGTTCGTCGGTCGTACGGTTAATTCAAGGTTTCGTTGAGTTGCTCCGATGTTTGCTGGCAGTCAGACTCAGCATGATAACACACGGGCTCCCGGGGGCTGATGGGTAATGTTTGTAGCATCGGTGTGTGACGATGATCTTTAACCCTTCGGATGTCTCCCGTCTCAGTACAAGAGCATTCCCGAGCTCTGCCGGAGACACGATGCAGCGAACGACGAGAGGCAAGGTACGAGTTCATGTTCCTCAGAACCTGAATTGAGCTGAGTTATGGCACTACGGTCTTCTGTAGAGCTGCTTTAAACGAATTTGATTTTAAAATATAATTGAATTTGTTTTATAGTTGATTAATTTTGCAACATTAATGCTATAATGTCACATTTAATGAAGTTTGCATCAATGTTTCTGTTCTTTTCTCGTCTGCTTTGTACTATTTTAGTGTTTTTTTTTTATTTTTTAGTGTCTTTCTTTTAAACATATTTAAATTGTTCTTTGTATTTCATTTTGTGTAAGTGTTTTGTTTGGATTTTTAGTTTTTATTTTAGGTTTTAAAAAATGTATTGATTACAGCTTTTCATTTTTATGACTTAATTATTAGCTTTTGATCAACTCCTGAAGCTCTTTTGGAAAACACCGCTCTAGTTAAACAGCTTAAAGTGCATATTAAATTATAAGTATGCATTTATAGAATCATTGATTTTTAATGATTAATTAATTAAAATGATTAATTTCAACTTAATTTAACTTAATTTCAATTTATAGAATCATTGGTTATTTTGTATTCTTACGTATTGCTGTTAAGCTGCTTAGTAACTATCTGTTTTTATTTTAAGATTTACTTCCACTTTTGATTAAAATCATTTGATTTAATTAATTTTTAGTGTTTTTTTTTGTTTTATTGATATTTTAAAATTATTTATTTAAATGCTAGTTTTTTATTTGATTTCAGTGAGTTTTATTTTGATGGTTTTGTTTTAAAATGATTAATTTCAACTTAATTTAACTTAATTTCAATTTATAGAATCATTGGTTATTTTGTATTCTTACGTATTGCTGTTAAGCTGCTTAGTAACTATCTGTTTTTATTTTAAGATTTACTTCCACTTTAAATACTTTTTGTGTTTTATTTAATTAATTATTTAATTTTTATTTATTTTTTATTTTGATGGTCTGTTTTTATTTTAAAATGATTCATTTCAACTTAATTTAAATTTATAGAATCATTGATTCTGTTGTTTTATTTATTGCTGTTAAGCCGCTTAGTAACAATCTGTTTTTATTTAAATAATTATTTTAGTGTTTTATTTATTTAAAACATTTTTTTTAAGATTTTTTGATTTTTTTGATTTTAAATTTTTTTTAGTCATTTTATCTTGGTAGTTTGTTTGTATTTAAATGTCATTTTTTATTTCATTATTGCGTCGAAACGTCCTGTGCGTAAAAGGCAGCTATGGAAGTAAACTTGCTCATTTAGAGCAGAAACTTCCCATTCGTAATCCGTGTTTAGATGTTCACAGACGGTGTGTTTCAGCTCCGTCCATCAACTGGGCTCGCAGCGCGGCGTCCGGCGGAGCGGGAATCAAACCCACCGGCATCGCTGATGTCTACAGCAAGTTCCGTCCGGTCAAGCGCGTGTCTCCGCTCAAACACCAGCCGCAGGAGTCGGATCCGGAGACCGAGGGCCAGAGCAAGAGCAGAGGCCTGCCGCTGTTCGGAGAGCTGGAGCACTACGACCTGGACATGGACGAGATCCTGGACGTGCCGTACATCAAGTCCGAGAAGAGGAGCGGCGCGGCTAGAGCACTGAAGCCCGACCTCAGGCAGCCCAAGCCAGCGGATCAGGACCGTCTCAGGGCTCAGAGCGCTCACGGATCAGAGCTGGATGCTCTTCTGTCCGACAAAGCCGACGGCGGCCCGAGCGCCTCCCCTCTTCAGCCGGCCACAGGCCCGAGGCAGGACAAGCCCTGGAGAACGCTCGGAGAAGCCGACGAGGAAACCAAGAAGACGCAGAACATCCTGAACATCGTGAGAGAAGGACAGATCTCTCTGCTGGTGAGAGCATCTCCGTCAGTAACTCTAGTAAGAGTTTTTTGCTCCAATATTTATAAAAATGATCATTTTCCAACCTCGTTTTCAATCTCTGTGAGAAACGCTCAATTTGAGGGGGCGTGTCCTCGCGCAGAAACGGACTGTGATTGGCTGGCTTCATTACACCGTAGCCACGCCTCTTTTCCAGCATTTCGTGTGTTTTGATGCTCAAGCACTAGATAGACAGGAGACATAAAGAAAACCAATATATATATATATGGGTCAAAGACGAAAAAAGGTTTAAGCATAAAAACAATAAGTGTAATACTGCATTAAATTGTTGTTGTCCCCCGGACCACCCAAAAACTAAAAAGTTTTCTGTTTATTTAGAGTTGCAATTTTTGTTTTTGTTTTTTTTTTTTCCGACAAAAAATAATATGATACAATTTCCCCCCCCCTTCCTTTCCTCCCCACTGATTTACAGAAGAGAGCCGCTAAAATGTCATCCAGTGTAACAATCTTGTCAGGCATATTTACAACAAAAATCAATTTATGACATATTAAAACATTAATACTAATTAGTTGTAATTTAACATTTTTAAAACGTGCCACTATCCTAGGTTTTTGGGCCCAATTAAGAAAAACAATGTTCAGTAATAATTAAAAAACCCAATAAAATTTAATATGCTCACTTATTCTTTTATATATTTTAGTATGTGCACGTCAGAATAAGCATGCAACAATAAATATTGTGTTACACTGAATGACAATGTAACATTGTTTCAACCAAATTTTGACATTTTATTCTCTAAACACTTATTGAAACCTTACTACATCTAATGTGCTTTCTATGGACATAAAATCACTTTTGTAAATTTCTTTTGATGCGGACATCTTAACATCTTTGACCCATATATATATATGTGTGTGTATATACAGTTGTGCTCATAAGTTTGCAGAATATGCAAAATGTTAATAATTTTAACAAAATAACAGAATTTATCAAAATGACCCCGTTCAAAAGTTGAATCTTAATAATCTGTGTTGTTTCCACGACTGTTTTTATATTTGGTGATAGTTGTTCATGAGTCCTCAGCAGTTCGGCTGCCTGCTGTTCTTCAGAAAAACCCCCAGCTCCTGCAAATTCTTTGGTTTTCCAGCGTCTTCTGCATATTTGACGGTGACTGTAGGATTTTGAGATCCTTCTTTTCACATGGAGGACGATTGGGGGACTCATACACAACTATTACAAAAGATGAAAACATTTACTGATGCTCAAGAAGGCAACACAATGCATTAAGAGCATGCGCGTGCAATCTACATATCAGCCATAATGCAGAAAAAAGTACAGAGCTAGTTTCTGTTTGGGTAAAATGGTTCATATTTGCATAAATATTAATTGGTAACGTAAAATCTTTTCAAAATACAAAATGAAAAAGAAAAAATATGATTGAACAAAATGTATTACACTGAGTTTTTTTAAAAAGAAAGAAAAAAAAAAAAAAAGGGGTCTTCATATCAAAGCTCGGGGCCATTTCCGCAAAGGTACCAGGTGTGATCCGAAAATGAAGAGGCTCAGAGTTAAACTGGGAAGTTAGATTTGAGTTCTGAAACTTCACTTGAGAAAAAACTTGTGAAACTTCACATGAAGAACCTGTCGATTCTCCGTTTCATCACTGTGTCTGCAGCCTCACCTGGCGGCGGAGAACCTGGAGCGCATCCGGGACGAGGACGGGAACAACCTGCTGCATGTGTCTGCGGCTCAGGGTCACGCCGACTGCCTGCAGCACCTCACCTCGTTAATGGGCGAGGACTGTCTAAACGAGCGCAACACACAGCAGCTGACGCCCGCAGGCCTCGCCGTCAGGGTACCACACACTCACACACCGCAGATGGGAACTAGAACTGGCTCGATGACACTTTATCAGAACCGATCCGATACCAGCGCAGTGTTTTTTTTTTTTTAAATCAGTGTAGAATTTCTATGTGTGTTGATCTGATAAACACTCTTTTGTGTGTTACAAACAATCTACTAAATATAGACCACTTCATTATAAAGAAAAATAACAAACAAAAAATAGAATCAGATATGACAACACAACATCATAAAAACAGTAGTCTATATAAGTTATTTGTTTGTTTGTTTGTGTGTGTGTCTGTCTGTGTGTGTGTTTGTGTGTGCGTCTGTTCTGTGTAGGTGTGTGTCTGTGTGTGTGTGTGTGTGTGTGTTGGTTTGTGTGTGTGTGTGTGCGCGAGCAGAACGGTCATCTGGAGTGTGTGCGCTGGATGGTGAGTGAAACCGAAGCCATCGCCGAGCTCAGCTGCACTCGCGAGCATCCCAGCCTCATCCACTACGCCGCGAGACACGGACAGGTGAGCAACACACTAGGGGTGTGCGATATATATCGTCTGCGATAATATCGTACTTGTTGTTTTAACGATATGCGAGCTGACATTTTCAAGTATGTTTGCAAAAAACCAAACAAAACCCCTACAGAGCACACGCATACCTTGGAAGTCTAGACTAGTTCGCATTTAGAGTGTTCTTTCCACCGCATGTGAACGAACATGCAGTGAACATTCACTTTCTCTCCACACACACACACACTCTCTCTCTCTCTCACACACTCACACTCACACACACACTCACAGTCACACACACACACAGTCACACACACAAACACACACACACTCCTCTCTCTCTCTCTCTCTCTCTCACGCACCACACACACACACACACACACACACACTCTCTCCTCATCACACACACACCACCCTCTCTCACACACACACACACTCTCTCATACACTCTCTCACTCACTCACACACACACACACCTCACTCACTCACTCACACACCACACACACACACTCACACAATCACAATCACACACACAATCACACACACACCCACTCTCACTCACTCACTCCACTCACAACGCACTCTCTCACACACACACTCATCACACTCACTCACTCACTCACACTCACTCATCGATCACGTGTGTGTTACAGGAGCGGGTGCTGCTGTGGCTGCTGCAGTTCATGCAGGAACAGGCCATTTCTCTGGACGAGGCAGATCAGAACGGGAACACGGCGGTGCATGTGGCGGCTCAGTGCGGACATCTCAGCTGCGTTCAGGTGCCACACCTGTTGCTCTGCTGAGAGACGCAGGGCTGTTAACACTGGCTCTCATTCACTGACCACACGACACACACATCAACCTAATCTGAGCACAAACGCTTTCCAATCAAAAGCTTTCCTGCTAAAAATGTTTTAGTTGTTTCTATGTTTTTTCTAAATGCAGAATAACTACACAAATATCACACACAAAATACACTGCCAAAAAGTTTGTGATCAGTAAGATTTTTTATGTTTCTGAAAGAAGCCTGTCCTGCTCATCAAAGCTGCATTTATTTGATCAGAAATACAGTAAAAATTTTGAAATATTATTATAGTTTAAAACAGCTGTTTTCTCTGTGAATCTCTGTTAAACTGTAATGTATTTCTGTGATGCGCAACTGTATTTTCACATCATTCCTCCAGTCTTCAGTGTCAATGATCTTCAGAAATCATATAATATGCTGATTTGCAGCTCAAGAAAAATTTCTTATTATTATCACATGTTGAAAACAGTCGTGCTGCACAATATTTCTGTGGAAACCGTGATGCATTTTATTTTTCAGGATTCACAGATGAATAGAAAGTTCAAAAGAACAGCATTTATTTGAAATAGAAATCTTACAATAGAAAGCATTTTTGTAACTTTATTGTTACTTTTGATTCTTTTAATGCATCTTCAATGAATAAAAGTATAAATTTCTTTCAAAAAAGACAGAAAGAAAAACCACTGACCCCAAACTTTTGAACGTGGGTATATTGTTACAAAATATTTCTATTTCAAATGAATGCTGTTTTTGAACTTTCTATTCATCAAGAATCCTAAAAAAATGTATCACAGTTCTCAGAAATAATAGAATAAAAAATAAGTATCCCACTGTTTTTCAACATAATAATACATCAGCATATTACATTCCATATTCAGATTAATGTAAATTCCTGTTTTGAACACCAATAATAATTATATTTGACAGTATAATTAAACAGAAAAACTTATTTTAAATAGTAATAAACAAAGATTTCGTAATTCCATATTATTATGAATAGACCCAGTGTTGACAACCTTTGATACACTGATTAGACTATTCCCAGACAGACAAACTTAGAGTGGTTATATATCATCCGGGTTTAAATCGCGCTCAATTGATTTGATTTTGACGCAATAATTACACTGAAGCTGGCAGGCGGCTATGGTAAGGGCGTGACATTTCCTTCCAGAGTGGAGCCAATCACAGCACACCCTGGCCCATCTAACCAATCACAACACACCGGCCCAGCAAACCAATCACAACACACACACACTGGCCCAGCTAACCAATCAAAGCACACACCGCCCAGCAAACCACTCCAACACACACCGCCCCTAACGATCACAACACACACACTGGCCAGCTGCCCTATCACAAACACACCCGCCCAGCTAACCGATCACAACACACACACTGGCCCAGCAAACCGATCACAACACACACACTGGCCCAGCAAACCGATCACAACACACACACTGGCCCAGCAAACCGATCACAGCACACGCTGGCCCGGCTAACCGATCACAGCACACACTGGCCCTGCTAGCCGATCACAGCACACACTGGCCCGGCTGACCGATCACAGCACACACCGGCCCGGCTGACCGATCACAACACACACTGGCCCATCTGACCGATCACAGCACACACCGGCCCAGCTGACCGATCACAGCACACACTGTCCCAGCTAACCAATCACAACACACACACTGTCCCAGCTGACCGATCACAGCACACACTGGCCCAGCTGACCTATCACAACACACACTGGCCCAGCTGCCCGATCACGCACACACCGGCCCGGCTGACCGATCACAACACACACTGGCCCAGCTGACTAGTCACAGCACACACTGGCCCAGCTAACAAATCACAACACACACTGGCCCAGCTAAACAATCACAACACACACTGGCCCAGCTAAACGATCACAACACACACTGGCCCAGCTGACCGATCACGGCACACACTGGCCCAGCTGACCGATCACAGCACGCACTGGCCCAGCTCGCCGGTCACGGCACGCACTGGCCCAGCTCGCCGGTCACGGCACGCACTGGCCCAGCTCGCCGATCACGGCACGCACTGGCCCAGCTGACCGATCACAGCACACACTGGCCAAGCTGACCGATCACAACACACACTGGCCCAGCTAAACCGATCACAGCACAAACTGGCCCAGCTAACCGATCACAACACACCCCGGCCCAGCTGACCGATCACAGCACACACCGGCCCAGCTGACCAATCACAACACACCCTGGCCCATCTAACTGATCACAGCACACACTGGCCCACCTGACCGATCACAGCACACACTGGCCCGGCTAACCGATCACAACACACACTGGCCCTGCTAGCCGATCACAGCACACACTGGCCCTGCTAGCCGATCACAGCACACACTGGCCCGGCTGACCGATCACAGCACACACCGGCCCAGCTAACCGATCACAGCACAGACTGGCTCAGCTAACCAATCACAGCACATTTTGTGTTTGAGAAGGCGGGCCTTCATTTGATTCAGGAATTATTTGAGCCGTTCATGCCAGACTGGGGAGAGAGGTGTTGTAATAATGTAAAATATGTGAAAAATAATGTGTTTTTCGAACAACCTAGTATGAGAGCCTGTTCTAGTACCCCCCAAAACAAAATCAAGACAAAATCAAAGAGCATAATAGGACCCCTTTAACCGCCTTTTTTCCCCTCACCTGTTTTGCATCCTCTGGACCGGTGTAGAAGTAAGTTTGTGTAATCCTGTCTTCTCACGTGTGTTTGTGTCTGTGTGAGCAGACTCTGGTGGAGTACGGCTCGAACGTGACGGTGCAGAACCAGCAGGGCGAGCGTCCGTCCCAGAATGCCGAGCGGCAGGGTCACAGCACCTGCTCCAGGTATCTGGTGGTGGTGGAGACCTGCATGTCTCTGGCCTCGCAGGTGGTCAAACTCACCAAACAGCTGCACGAGTAAGAGCCTTCATTCAGCTGATGTCTAGAGAACATTAGATATGTGTCCCTGGAGCACAAAACCAGTCATAAGGGTCGATTTTTCAAAATTGAGATTTATGCATTATATGAAAGCTGAATAAATAAGCTTTAATGTATGGTTTGTTAGGATCGGACATTATTTGGCTGAGATACAACTATTTGAAAATCTGGAATCTGAGTCCGGTTTTGTGCTCCAGGGTCACATATGTTGGTTTACCCCAGTCTTTTATATCTCGACTCCAGATGGTTCAAAATGCTGCAGCCAGGTTTTTAACTGGGACTCGCAATCGAGAACATATTACTCTCATCTTAAAGACTTTAAACTGGTTACCTGTGCGTTTGGTATTTGTTTTTAAATCCTTAAATGATCTGGTGCCCTCCTATTTGTCTGACTTAATAAAAGAAAATAAGCCAACAAGATGTCTGAGATCCACAAAAAACTACTCTTTGTCTCAGCCTAGAAAATACATGAAATACATGAATGAATGATGTGTTTCACGTACATGAGCGCTGAGTGACCCGAGCGTGTGTGTGTGTGTGTGTGTGTGTGTGTGTGTGTGTTTCTGACTTTGACAGACAAACGACGGCGCGAGTCGCTCTACAGAACCAGCTTCATCTGCTGCTGCAGACACACGAGCTCAGGTCTGACATTACAGATGCTTGCTCATATCTCTGATTAATGTCTGACAGACAGAAGGAAGATGGGACCCCTTTTTTTTTTTTTTTTTTTTTTTTTGTCCCACCCTTCATTGAAGAAAATTTTGGTCAGATACACACAGAAACTCAAGTCGTCAGGACAAGCAACAAATTACCGTTGGTTTAACTTGAAGAAATTATGACAGAAATATATTACTATTGCACAGTAGAATGTACTTAGTAACAACAAAAATGTGTATAGTAATAATAATCATACAATTTATTAAAACGCACAGAAACTCAAAGGCCTTTGTAAGAAGCTGACAAAATAAACGTTTAGTTTAAATTGAAGAAATTATCAGAAATATAGAATGTACTTCTTAAAGTAGTAATAACAATAATAATATTTATGTTTAACAATTTTTGATCATGTTTTAATTCAAACAATTTGCCAAAAAAATTAACGCGTTTTTTCAAATTCATTTGATTAGATTTTACAAGATTAATAAAAGTTGGTTCTGTATCGCCCTGCTTACCGCCGTTTTGTATAAGTTTCTATTCAATCGTTAAAACGCAGAATCCAGAAAAAAAAAACAAACCTTATAAAAATAAAACATTTCATAGGGCACTACTATTGTTAAAATATTAATAAATTGTTAAGAACTTTTATTAATTTAGTTGATTTGATGCCCTTTTTCATTACGGTATGTAAATTTAATTTAACCATTAAAATGGAATCCAAAAAATATATAAAACAAAAAACAGAATTAGGGAAGAAAAGCACACTTCTTAAAGCACCGTTATTGTTATAATTTTAATATAATGTTAAATTGCTATTTTTATGAATTCAATTGATTAGACATTTTTTTCAAATGAAATGTAATTAAACCACAAAAAGTTCAGAACAATAACAACAGAAAACACAGAAATAATTAAAATGTTAAACCTTTATGAATTCAATTAATTAGACATAATTTCAGTTACTAAAATTTAATTAAACCACTACAAGTCCAGAAAAATGACAACAGAAGATGTGGAATTTGGGAAAAATAAAACACATTTCATAAGGCACTATTATTGTTAAAATTGGAATAAATTATTAAATTGTTAAACTATTGTGAATTCAATTGATTAGACATCATTTCATTATTTAAAAATGAGTTAAACCACTAAAAGTCCAGAATAATTACAATGGACAACACAGAACGCTGCAAAAAATTATTTTCTTACTTAATATTGTTTGAATGTTAAATATCGAAACATTCTTGAATCGAGATGCATTTACTGTACAAGTAAAATGATTTAAGATATTAGTCTTGTTTTCTAAAATAATAATCAAAATGTAGTTAGTTTTTGTTTAAAACGAGCAGAAATATCTGCCAATGGGGCAAGAAAAATAATCTTGTTTAATCTTTAAACTTACATTTTTGCATGTTTTACAGAAAAAACAAGACTTAATATCTTAAATCATTTTACTTGTACAGTAAATGCATCTTGATTCAAGAATGTTTAGATATTTATACTAGAACACAAGACACTAACACTAAGTAAGAGAATCATTTTTTGCATTTTCTCTGCGTCTCCTCAGCGCTCATGTGGAGTCGTGGCCTGAGATGATGCTGACGGCCGAAGCGGCTCCTGGTGACGGTCAGTGGACGCTGAAGCAGAGACACATGGACTCAGATGCTGTCCTGAGCAAGCCGGCGGATGGAGAGGCGGAGCTAGGGGCGGGGCCTGGAGCCGGACCAATGAGGCGGGAACTCAAGCTGGCGCGTCTCAAGCAGATCATGCAGCGTTCGCTCAGCGAATCGGACGCGGAAGAGTCCAAATCGTCCCGACCCGAGCGGCCCACGCAGCTGTCCATCGCAGAGCCCGACGAAAGCAAGCACAAGTTCTCCTTAACGCACAGAACTCCCAAATCCGTGGACGTTTGCAACCCGTCTCCGTCGTCAGACCACAGCGACCCAGAAACCAAACCCGAAGAGCTTCCCGACGGCCAGAAGGCCGCCACGAGTCCCAAAAGCGCCCTCAAGTCGCCGTCCTCGCGCAGGAAAACCTCGCAGAACCTCAAACTGAGAGTCACGTTTGACGAGCCGCCGAGGAAAGACGGACCAGCGCCGGACGCCAAAGTCCAACCCAGCAAACGAGCGTTTGGGACGTTTCGCTCCATAATGGAAACCCTGAGCGGAAACCAGAACAGCAACAACAACAACGCTCAGAGCGCTGCCAAACACGCCGGGAAGAAGAGCGAATCCAAGAGCAGAAGCAAGACGAGCGCTGTTTAAAACGAACCGATTCAAATCCAGACTCTTTAGAAACCAGGTGCATCTTTTCCACACTGTTTGCTGTGCACATAAGAACACGCTTTCATGTGCGTTTTGAAATTGTAACTTTGCAATACTGTGATTTTGTACAGACTCAATAATCAAAAGCAAGCAGCCGTACAGCGAACAAACGAGCGAACGAATCGTCGTCTTCATTAAATGATTCGGTGGATCCAACGCTGCACCTTCAGTTTCTGATTGATTTCAAAACTCTGATACGTTTTATATGTAATCTGTATTGTTTTGAGTTATTGAAGTGTGGATTTATAATTTAACTATTATGTTTGAATGCAAAAAACACTATATTATTGGAATCATTGTAACGACATTTGGCGATTGGAATAAAGACGTTTTCAACTGAGCTAATTGTCAAACGAGGAAAGAAAAACGTTCAGTTAATGAATCAAGAAAATATTCGACAGCGTTTCTGCAGGTTTCAAGTCTTGTTTTTCTGCCAATGGGGAATGAAAACATGTTTTCGCTGTGAATTAAGTTGATTTTTAGCTCATAAACTCGCTTCATTTTGATCCATTTATCAGAAAACAAGACGTCTTGCCATATTTGCATGAAACTGGAACCCTATTCGACTATTCACACATGCATTAGTGTGCGTGTTGCATGAATGCATTTAGCAGATGCATTTGTTCAAGAGAGGAGTGAAGCATGGGAATGAGGGATATTTGCTCCGATCTGAACGTGAGCGAGTTTGAGCCGAGTTTAGTGCTCGTGAAAGGGGAATATTTTATTCCAGGAGCAGATATGTGCTGATGAATTAGAGGTCGTTTGCAGGGCGGCAGAAGTGTGCTCGGCTCTGAAACAGCAGCTTTAATTGGAGCCGGATGAGAGAGAGAGAGACAGGCGCACACACAGAGAGAGAGAGAGAGACAGGCGCACACAGAGAGAGAGAGAGAGACAGGCGCACACACAGAGAGAGAGACAGGCGCACACACACAGAGAGAGAGAGACAGGCGCACACAGAGAGAGAGAGAGACAGGCGCACACCCCGAGGAGAGAGAGAGAACAGGCGGACACACAGAGGGAGAGCGAGAGGCGGGACAGGCGCACACAGTGGGAGGAGAAGAGAGAGAGAGAAAGGCGCAAACAGAGAGGAGAGAGAGACAGGCGACACACAGAGTAAGAGATCGAGAGAGAGAGCCGAGAAGGCGCACACACGCAGAGAGAGAGACAGGGACACACAGAGAGAGAGAGCGACAGGCGCCCATCACAGAGAGAGAGAGACACAGGCGCCACAACAGAGAGAGAGAGAGAGAGAAGGCGCACATCACAGAGAGAGAGAGGACAGGCGGCACACCAGAGCGAGCGAGAGAACAGGGCACACACCGATGAGGAAGAGAGAGAGGAAAGGCGCACCACAGAGAGAGACCACAGGCACAACACAGATGAGAGACACCGGCGCACAAAGAGAGAGACACCAGGCGCACAGAGAGAGAGGGAGAGACACAGAGAGAGACACAGGCGCACACAGAGAGAGACACAGGCGCACACACAGAGAGACACAGGCGCACAGAGAGAGAGACACAGGCGCACAGAGAGAGACACAGGCGCACACACAGAGAGACACAGGCGCACAGAGAGAGAGACACAGGCGCACAGAGAGAGACACAGGCGCACACACAGAGAGACACAGGCGCACAGAGAGAGACACAGGCGCACACACAGAGAGACACAGGCGCACAGAGAGAGAGACAGGCGCACACACAGAGAGAGACACAGGCACACACACAGAGAGAGACACAGGCGCACAGAGAGAGAGACAGGCGCACACACAGAGAGAGACACAGGCGCACACACAGAGAGACACAGGCGCACAGAGAGAGACACAGGCGCACACACAGAGAGACACAGGCGCACAGAGAGAGACACAGGCGCACACACAGAGAGACACAGGCGCACAGAGAGAGACACAGGCGCACACACAGAGAGACACAGGCGCACAGAGAGAGACACAGGCGCACAGAGAGAGAGAGACAGGCGCACACACAGAGAGAGACACAGGCGCACAGAGAGAGAGACACAGGCGCACAGAGAGAGACACAGGCGCACACACAGAGAGACACAGGCGCACAGAGAGAGACACAGGCGCACACACAGAGAGAGACACAGGCACACACACAGAGAGAGACACAGGCGCACACACAGAGAGAGACACAGGCACACAGAGAGAGAGACAGGCGCACACACAGAGAGAGACACAGGCGCACAGAGAGAGAGACAGGCGCACACACACAGAGAGAGAAAGGCGCACACACAAGAGAGAGACACAGGCGCACAAGAGAGACACAGTGCGCACACACCGAGAGAGACACAGGCACCAGAGAGAGAGACAGGCGCACACCGAGAGAGACACAGGCGCCACAGAGAGAGAGGACAGGGCAACACAGAGAGAGACACAGGCGCACAACAGAGAGAGACACAGTGGAACAGAGAGAGAGCACAGGCCGCACAGAGAGAGAGTGGGACAGGGCACACCAGAGAGAGAGAGAGATCCCATTTTCAGTTCATTTACCGTCAAAGCCCAGTCGCCCTGTCTGATCACAGCCAGATCAATCTTCTCATTAAAGGGGAAAACAGCAAATCAAGGGACATTCATAAAAAGCCAATTCATCTACATAAACTCAAAACACCATATAGATGGACTCGTAGTGCTGCTGAAACATATATTAAAGTATTGAAGTCAAATGAAATAGTCAATTCCATAACACTGTTTAACAATTCAACATATGATAATAATTGGAAAGGAATAAATTTAGCAATTAAACATATTAATGACATTTTTGAAAATATAGCAAAAAAGGCTAATTTAAATTAAACTACCACATACAAAACACAAAAATAGAGCTAAACAAAAACCTTATGAAAAGTGGTTTGACCATGACTGTAAAAAAATAAGACGAGCTACAATTAATTTCCAATCAAAAACACAAAGATCCAGTCAACTCAGAATTACGCTTAAAGCACTCAGAACTTCTGAAACATTACAAAAACACACTGAGACAGAAGAAATGTGATTATTATAACACCACACTTCAGAAGATGGAAAACACAATTGATCAGGGTCAGTTCTGGAGCATGTGGAACAGTCTAAACAATACAAAGCCACAAGAACTTAGCTATACAAGATGGTCACATTTGGAAAGATTATTTTGAGAAGCTCTATACACATCAAGCTGACCCTCTGAAAAATCCCAACCAATTAAAAGTCCTTAAAAAATTGAATGCTCCTGAATCTTGTATCAAAAACAACCAAAATCCACTAGATTATCCAATAACCCAACAATAACTTATTGGAAAACTGAAATCCCTCAAATGCAAGAAATCCTGTGGCCCTGACAACATAAAAAATGAGATGCTTAAAAACAGCTCTCCTGAATTTCAGACTGCATTACTCAAACTTTTTAACTTGATTTTGAGTTCAGGCATTTTTCCAGAGGTCTGGAACACATGACTCATCTCTCCTGTCTTTAAAAGTGGAGACAAAACAGATCCTAATAACTACAGAGGGATCTGTGTAACCAGTCATTTGGGAAAAGTATTTTGCTCAATAATTAACTCTCGATTTCATCTTTCTTAGAGCAGCACAACGTCATCAGCAAATCTCAAATTGGCTTCCTCCCTAAACATCAAACCACTGACCATATTCACACACTACACACGTTAATAAATGAACATGTACACCAAAAGAAAGAAGGAAAAATATTTGCATGCTTCATAGATTTTAAGAAGGCATTTGACTCCATTTGGCATAATGGATTGTTTTATAAAATCATTCAAAGTGGCATAGGCGGTAGAATATACGACTTAATTAAAAACATGTATAACCAAAATAAATGTACAGTAAAAACTGGACAGCAAAGGACAGACTATTTCTCTCAACAGCAAGGAGTGAGACAGGGCTGCTGCCTCAACCCGACTTTATTTAACATATATATCAATGAACTGGCAGATCAACTGGACCAATCAAACAGTCCAGGACTACAATTATTCCACACAGAAGTCAAATATTTACTGTACGCAGACGACTTGCTAATTCTATCTAAAACACCAGAAAGTCTCCAGAACAACCTTGACATTTTAAATAAATACTGCCATGATTGGGCCTTAGACGTCAACATCCAAAAAACTAAGATTATGATATTTCAGAAAAAAAAACAGAAATCTAGAACATAAACATTTATTTACTTTAAACAACACCACACTTCAACATGCTTTACATTATAATTATCTTGGTCTGGTTTTAACTCCCACTGGAAATTTCAAATTGGCAATTCAAACATTACTTACAAAAGCCCACAGAGCACTGCATGCCATACGAATGAAATTAATCAAAATAAACATCCCCATCAGAATTTGAACAAAGATTTTCGATAGTGTCATACTGCCAGTTGCCCTGTATGGAAGCGAGATATGTGGCCCAGCGAGTAACTACAGCCATAAAGATTGGCACAAACACCCTTTAGAAGCTCTGCATGTAGAGTTCAGCAGAAGCATCCTTCATGTGCACAGAAACACACCTAATAACACCTGCAGAGCCGAGTTAGGCCGGCTCCCCCTGAATCTAATCATTAAAAAAAGAGTTCTAAAGTTCTGGATCCACTTGAACTCTAGTTCGGAAGACTCTCTTCATTTTAAAGCACTAAAAACACAAAAAAAGAGTGCTCAAAAAAGTCATCTTTCTGTAATGGTGTCAGATCTGACTAACAAAACACTCGATATCACCAACCCTGAAAAACACGGAAGAATCAAAGACATTATGAATGAAGAGAATGAGACATACATACAGCATTGGAAAAAACAAACCAAAGACCAAATTCGTCTCCAATGTTATCTGAAACTCAACAGAGATTACAGTCTGGCTGACTATCTGGTCTCAGTCAGGAATATAACACACAGAAATTTACTAACCACGTACAGACTGAGTGACCACCAGCTGGCCATAGAAAGAGGACGACATAAAAAGACGTGGTTACCTAAAGAAGAGCGATTCTGTACTGAATGTAGATCAGGATCAGTAGAGACGGAGGAGCACTTCTTCCTTCACTGTGACAAATACACCTCCTTAAGAGACTCACTGTACAGTCAAATACAGCAGAGCATTCCTGACTTCCAGTCGCTCCATGAAAACCACAAATTAAGAATATTACTTGGTGAAAGACCTACTGCCTCTTTAGTAGCACATCATATTTAAAAATGCCACAAACTAAGAGCTAAAGAGTGAACACATCTGCATTAGTAATACCATCAATGTTTATATAAATATATACGGATGTATTTTACATGTATTTTTGTTTTGTTTGTTTATGGATGTATATTATGTGTATTTTGTTCTGATATGTACAATGCTTTGGCAATATGTACTTAACTATGTCATGCCAATAAAGCAATTTGAATAGAATTGAGAGAGAGCAGGCGCACACACGCGAGAGAGAGAGAAGGCGCACACAGATGAGAGAGAGAGAGAGAACAGGCGCACCGAGAGATAGAGAGAGGAGGGAGAGAGAGAAGGCGCACACACAGGAGAGAGGAGCCAGGCGCACACACAGAGAGAGGAGAGAGACAGGCGCAAACATGAGAGAGAGAGAGAAGGGCGCACCACACAGGAGAGAGGACGAGAGGGAGAGGCGCATCGACCAGACTGATGAGAGCGCGAGAGAGGCGCACCCACAGAGCGAGAAGAGAGACAGGGCCACACCAGAGTAGAGAGAGAGGCGCAACCAAGAGAGAGAGAGCGAGACAGGGCACAGAGGAGAGAGAGAGGGGGAAGAAAAAAAAAAAACAAGGCGCACACACAGAGAGAGAGAGAGAGAAAGAGAGACAGGGGCACACAGAGAGAGAGAGAGAGAGAGAGGCGCACACACAGAGAGAGAGAGAGACACAAACACACACACACAGAGAGAGAGAGAGAGGGAGAGAGAAAACAGGGCCACAGAGAGAGGAGAGAGAGGAGAGAGGAACAGGTGACACAGAGAGGAGAGAGAGGCGCTACACAAGAGAGGAGCGAGAGAGACAGGCGCACACACAGCGGAGAGAGAGAGGACAGGGCACACAACAGAGAGAGGAGCCTGGGGAGAGAGGAGGAGGCAGGCGCACAGCGAGAGAGAGACAGGCGCACACACAGAGAGAGAGAGCGAGAGGGAGAGAGAGAGAAAGGCGCACAGAGAGAGAGAGTTTAAGGCTGTTGTGCAGCATGAAAATGGAGCAGACGAGCGCTTGATTTGACAGGAGGAGAGTCGTCTATAGATTTTTGTGTCCATTGTTTGGGCTTATTTGTGTGCTGCTTTACTCAGTCAATCAAATATAATTGACACCGCTGGGCTGCTGTTGTTTCTGGATGACAGCGGTTAATGCCGCCGGAAAACAGCTGCGGGAAACTTTCTCTGCTGAACGATGGGGAAAGGTTTCTGCCAGAACGGTGACAATCTCGCGCATTAATTGGTGCCGTGACCCAGATGAGGGATAATAATGCAATCAACCTTTAATTGTGCCGCTTCTGTTCCTGCTCCATCAGATGTGAGCTGCAAACAGCATCGACACACTCACGTCCGTTCACATGAAATTAACCCTCAAAATCTGGATGATATTTTTGCATTCTGTGTCTGTTTGGAACCAAGGATTGTTGTTTTATTAAATGGTCATAACGTTTTAAAACTAGAAACAAATCAGCAACTTCAGATTAATGAGTGGATGTGAAAACAAAATCAAAATCTTGAAAATAAAGACGCTTCACGATGCCATAAAATAACCTTTTTTTGTCTAAATGGTTCATTATAAAGCGGAGAGTTCCGGTGCTGATTCTGATTGGCTGAGCCCGCGTCTCGAAGCTGACTGTAAATGATGCGCAAAGTACACACACCTTTGTTTCGTTGAGGAATGAAATTATTGGTTCCTTTCTATTATGACTCCTCAATGACCTCAAAAAACAGTCCCAATTATGAAACTAATAGTAAATATTACTCTGAACCGTTTTCAACAAAATACTTAATTTTCACTTGCATGTAATTCCACTTTCAGATGAAAAAGTGGCTGGCGGTTGCCATCGGGTGGAAAGAAACAAAGAAAATCATAGCTAATCCATGGTTTAATTATGTAGAGACATTATAGTGTATAGGAACAGTGGTTCTGAAGAATTCGTACTTTTATTAGGTTTTCATTTGTGTCTCTTTGACATGGTCAAAGTTTAGAAGTTTTTTTTTTTTTTAGTGTAATCCTGAAGTGCAGTTTTGCTTATTATAGTCAAACACTGAACAGGAGGAACGCAGTTGGTACCTATATATTAATCAAACGCCACAAAATTAAGAACAATTAAGAAAAAAAAAATCAAGATGTTGATCGGAAAACTGATTAATCTGACTTCTGATCTGACTTTCAACCATTAGTTGAGTCTTTGGTTGCCACTAATCCGTGAAACCGTTTCAACCTCAACTGTGTTGTGTGTGTGCGACGCGAGGTGTGTGTGGGTGTGTGGTGGTGTGTGTGTGTGTGTTTGTGTCATGGAGTCGTGTGTGTGTGTGTGTGTGAGAGAAGGTGTGGTGGACGGCTGTGTGTGCGAGAGAGACGTGTGTGTGTGACTGTGTGTGTGTGTGTGTGAGATAGAGAGAGAGTGTGTGTGTGTGTGAGAGAGAGAGAGTGGTGTGTGTAAGTGTGAGTGTCTGTGTGTGTGAGTGTGTGTGTGTGTGTGGTTGTGTGTGTGTGTGGTGTGTGTGGACTGATGGTGGTGTTGGTGTGAGAGGAGAGAGAGCGAGGTTGTTGGGTGTTGTGTGTGTGTGATGAGGAGGAGAGCGTGTCGTTGTGTGTGGGTGGTTGTGTGTGTGTGGTGTGTGTGAGGGTGTGTGTGTGTGTGTGCGAGAGAGACAGAGAGAGAGTGTGTGTGCGTGTGTGAGAGTGTGCGTGTGTGTGTGTGGGTGTGTGTGGGTGAGTGTGAGAGAGAGAGAGAGAGAAAGAAAGTGTGTGTGTGTGTGTGAGAGAGTGTGTGGTGTGTGTGTGTGTGAGTGTGTGTGCGAGAGAGAGAGAGAGTGTGGTGTGTGTGGGTGTGACTGGTGTGTGAGGTGTTGGGGTGGTGTGTGTGAGATAGAGAGTGTGGGGTGGACTGAGTGCTGTGTGTGTGGGTGAGTAGAGAGGCGGTGATGTGGGTGTTGTGGGTGTGTGTTGTGAGCTAGCGCGGACGTGTGTTGTGTGTGTGTGTGTGAGTGTGAGATAGAGAGAGAGAAAGAGAGAGTGTGTGAGTGAGTGAGTGAGAGAGAGAGAGAGTGTGTGTGTGTGTGACTGTGTGTTGTGAGAGCGAGTGGTGGTGTTTGTGTGTGGGGGGGTGGGAGGGTGTGTGTTTGTGTGTGTGTGTCTGTGAGTGAGTGAATGAGTTGGTGTGTGTGTGTGGTGTGTGACTGTGGTGGTTGTGTGTGTGTGGTGTTGAGGTGTGAGAGCGCTAGAAGAGAGTGTGTGTCGGTGGTGACTGGGTTGTGTGTGTGACGTGGGTGAGATTAGAGAGAGAGAGTGGTGTGTGTGTGAGTGTGACTGTGTGTGAGGGGTGTGTGTGTGTGTGTGTGTGAGCTAGCGAAGTGTGGTGTGACTGGGTGGTGTGTGTGTGTGAGCTATGAGAGAGTGGTGTTGTGTGGTGTGTGTGTATGTTGTGTGTGTGTGTGTTGTGTGTATGTTGTGTGTGTGTGTGTGTGTGGTGTGTGAGAGAGAAAGTGTGTGTGAGAGTGTGTGTGTGTGAGAGCGAGAGAGAGTGTGAGAGAGAGAGTGTGTGTGTGAGAGCGAGTGTGTGTGTGTGAGTGTGAAGGGGTGTGGGGTGTGTGTGGTGGTGTGTGAGATAGAGAGAGAGTGTGTGTGTGTGTGAGAGAGAGGGAGAGAGAGAGAGGTGTGTGTGTGTGGACTGTGTGTGTGAGCGCGGAGTGTGTTGTGTGCGTGTGACTGTGGTGTGAGTGTGTGTGTGTGTGTGAGATAGAGAGAGAGTGTGTGTGCGTGTTTGTGTGTGTTTTACATCTTTATGCTTTGCAGTTTAACTCCTTCATTACTGTGCTTTTTTCTGCATTGTGGCCGAATGATTGATTTTATTTCACAAATGCACAAACTTTCTTCTGTGTTAGTTGCACCAGCTAATACGTGTGAGACTATGCATGTGTGTCTGTTTTTCACTCTTGGTGTTTAGGTTTAAACCCTTATGCCTGGGTGTGTTTTTCTGACGGATTTATTGACTCCTTGCTCCCCAACAATGCTCTGCTTTTTCCTATGTATACACTAGCGGTCAAAAGTTGTGATCAGAAGCTTGTAATGTGTTATTTGTACAGGAGTGTGTCTCTGACTCAAGGCTGATTATTTGATCAGAAATACCCGGAAATTTTAATATTGTGACTATCGTCTGATTGTATTATATATATTAAAAGTAAGTTATTCTGTGATGGCAGCCTCACTAACTGCAGTTCAGTGTTAAGGTCTGCGACCATCCTTCATCTGCTGATTGATTCAGATGCTGGAATAGGTTGCGGCTTCCTCATTGTTTTGGCAGCTGTGATACTTTTTTCAGGATTCTTTGGGAATCCAACGTTCCCCCGCAGAGGGTTTTATTTACATCGCCATCTTTCACATAACCACTTACGTTCACCAGTTGGGGCGTCGGGTACTTTTTCTTTCTTTTTTGAAAGAAATTAAAACTTTTATTCAGCGGGGATGTGTTAAATTGATAAGAAGCGATAGCAAAGATTTATATTGTTAGCCCGCTTCATTGAATCAATGCTGTTCTTTTAACTGTTTATTCATTAAAGAATCCTGAAAAAAGTATCAGTTTCCAAATAAATATTGTGCAGCGCAACTGTTGATAATTCTAATAATAAATCAGCATATTAGAATAATTTCTGAAGATCATGTGACACTTTATTCTGGAGTAATGATGATGGAAATTCAGCGCTGCATCACAGAAATACATTATATTTTAAAGGATATTAAAATAGAAACCATTATTTTATATTCTAATAACATTTTGCAAGACTACATTTTTTTCAGTATTTTTGATCAAATAAATGCAGCCTTGATGAGCAGAAGAGACGTCTTTTTTTGTATGTGTGTTCAACAAGCACCACAAAAGTTTGATGGGGAAAAATATCTAAAAGTAAAACTTTCCAGTTGCTAATGATCAACAGAGGGTTAAATGTAACAATGAATGACTATTACATGTGTGTGTGTGTGTGTGTGTTTCACACAGTCAGTAGAATGGAAAAAGCTCTAACCCGATCTGCAGTAAATGAGCCGCTGAACAGATCCGGATGTTTGTCAGGATCCGCCGCTTCATATTTATCAGATATCGATTCCAGCATGTTTCCCGCCTCCTTCTTTTCAGCGTTTGATGTCAGTGCTTTTGTCTGTTCGCTCCGGCGTCTCTGGCAGTTAGTCATTGGCCTGCGATGGCTCCCTTAACCTGTTTCATTGATCTCGGGCCCCGGGCCCCGCGCCTCGGCCCCTGGAGAACCGCGGCATCATTTGGCACAGTGTTCCTCCATCCACCTTATTTGTTGTAAATAGCAGCTCATTACATGAAGCGTCCCGTCACGGCTCGATGGCGGCGCTGCAGAAAGGCGTCCCTCAGGAGCTTCAGACGGAGGTTTGAGAGACAGACGCGCTCATACTGTGTTTACTGAGGTTCATCTGTCTGCGTGGCTTCATCTAAAAGAGTCATTTCCAGAATAAAACAGAGCTGCTGATGCTTCAGTGACTGAGTGTTTGTCTTGTGTTTGTTTGCACAGACTCCACCAAGCAGAAATATCTGCTAATGGGGTCAGAAACATAATCTTAATTCAACGGCTAAACAAGATTATTTTTCTTGCTCCATTAGCAGATATTTTTGGTGTTAAGGAAAACTAAAAAAAAAATTTTTTTTTTTACAGAAAACAAGACTTAATATCTTAAATCATTTCACTCGTACAGTAAATGCATCTTGATTCAAGAATGTTTAGATATTTATACTAGAACACAAGACACTAACACTGAGCAAGAGAATCATTTTTGTTTTTGCTAAACTTTGCTCACACAGCATTACAACTTCACCAAAAATGTTTTATACTTTTTTTGCTTTTTGTTGCATGTTTATCACATTGACTAATACAATTAGATGCAACAGTAATTTCCTTAAAGATTTATCAATATATACTCAACATTTACTTCAATGTTATGAGAGACTGGATGCTTTCAACTGATTTCCAACTGAACTGCAGCTCAAACTATTTAAAATATAGTGAACTAAGCTACAAACTCAAAATTGTTCCATCTATCATGTAAAAATAGGAAACTACTTTGTTTGGTCTTCCAAAAGAGGACACGCACTGAAATCGTGTGGTGTCTTTACACACTGTTCCAGAAAACACCAACCCTAATCTTCAGGTGTGTTTGCAGCACTTTATGGAGGACTGTCTCTGATCGGGAGAGAGACACAATGCGGCTGTCTGACCACAGACTGATAGATCTTTTATATTTAAAGAGTTTGCAAGGATCGATTCAAAACTGAGTTTTGCGCAGTGTTAGAGTAGCGCTTCTTGTGTTTGTCAGTTCTCCGATCACAACTGAGACAGAGTTTTATGTTACGCGGCTTCGATGCAACGCACGCGTAAAAAGCCGTATAAGTCATATTAATTCAGGAATTTGGACTTATAACACACATGTGTGTGTGCTGTGTGTTGTGTTGGCTCGGGTTTGTGTGTGAGGTTGTGTAGGTGAGAGAGGAGGAAAAAGGGGGGTGTGTGTGTGTGTGTTGTGTGGTGAGAGAGTTGGGAATGTGTGTGTGGTGTGTGTGTGCCAGAGGTGTTGAGGTGTGTGTGTGGTGTGTGTGATGTGAGAGAGGGAATGGTGTGTGTGGGTGTGTGAGAGAGTGTGAGAGTGTGTGTGTGCGTGTGTGTGTGTGAGAGAAGTGAATGAGGGTGGGTTGTGTGTGTGTGTGTGTGTGTGAGAATGTGACGAGGGCTTGTGTGTGGTTGGTGAGGGAGGTGAGAGTGTTTGTGTGGTGTGTGTGTGTGTGTGTGTGTGTGAGAGGTGAATGAGGGTGTGGTGTGGGTGTGTGGTGAGATAGTTGTGCAATGTGTGTGTTGTGTTTGTTGCGAGAGTGTGAGAGGGTGCAGTGTTGCGTGTGTGTGTGTGATGAGAGTGTGAATTGTGGTGTGTTTGTGTGTGTGAGAGAGTGTGAGTGTTCGAGGTGTGGCTGTGTGTGTTGAGCCGATGTGAAGCGTGTGGTGTGTGTGTGTGCTGAGAGAGTGAATGAGTGTGTGTGCTGTGCTGTGGTGTGAGAGAGTGTGGGTGTGGGTGGGGGTCGTGTGTGTGTGAGAGATCTGTGAATGAGTGTGTGTGTGTGTGGGTGTGTGAGAGAGTGTGGAAGGGGGTGTGTGTGTGAGAGAGTGGGAGCGTTGTGTGTGTGCGTTGGTGTGTGAGAGAGTGTGAGTGGTCTGTGTGTGGTTTGTGTGTGTGAGAGGTGTGCGAGTGTGTGGGTGCGTGTGTCGTGTGTGCGAGAGGACTGAGTGTGTGTGTGTGTGTGTGTGTCGATGAGGTGTGAGAGTCGTGTGGGGTGTGTGAGAGAGTGTGAATGTGTGTGTGTGTGTGAGAAAGAGAGAGAGAATGTGTGTGTGTGAGTGTGTGTGTGTGTGTGAGAGAGTGTGAATGTTTCTTGTTGTGTGTGTGTGTGTGTGTGGAGAGAGTGGGACGTGTTGGGTGTGGTGAGAGAGTGACTGAGTGTGTGTATGTGTGTGTGTGGGAGAGGTGTGTGGTGTGTGGTGTGTGGGTGAGCGCGAGTGTGGCCGTGTGTGTGTGATGAGAGAGGTGACAAAATGAGTGTGTGTGTGTGGTATGTGGTGTGTGTGAGCGAGTGGTGGTGAAGGGAGTGTGTGAATGAGAGCGTGTGTTGTGTGGGTTGAGAGTAGGTGAGAGTGTGTGGGGGTGTGTGTGTGTGTGGCGAGAGTGTCGAGAGTGTGTGTGTGTGTGTGTGTGAGCGAGTGAATGTGTGTGTATGTGTGGTCGTGAGAGAAGTGTGAGAGTGTTGTGTGGGTGTGTAGGTGTGGTGAGAGAGTCGAGGGTGACTGTGTGTTGTGTGAGAGAGAGGCCTGAGTGTTTGTGTGTGTGTGTATGTGTGTGTGAGAGGGAGTGTGAGGTGAGTGAGTGTGTGCATGAGAGAGTGGTGGTGTGTGATGTGTGTGTTTGTGTGTGTGTGGGTGTGTGAGTGAGAGTGGGTGTGTGTGTGAGAGAGAGAGAAAGAGTGTGTGTGTGGTGTTGAGTGAGGTGTGGTGGTGTGTGTGTGTGGGAGTGAGATTGTGTGGTGTGTGTGTGTGAGCGAGCGGGTGAGATGTGTGTTGTGTGTGTGTGTGTGTGTGAGGAGAGGTGAATGAGGTGGTGTGTGTGTGGTGTGAGAGAGTGGAATGTGTTGTGTGTGTGAGGAGAGTGTGCGAGTGTGTGTGGCGTGTGGGTGGTGTGAGAGAGTGTGACTTGTGTTCGGTGTTGGTGTGAGCAGAGAGGGTGAGATGTGTGTGTGTGGTGTTGGTGTGGGCGGAGAGGGAATGAGTGGGTGGTTTGTGTGAGTGTAGCTGTGTGGTGACGGAGTGACTGGTGTGTGGTGTGTGTTGTTGTTGAGGCGTGTGAGAGTGGTGTGTGTTGTGTGTGTGTGTGACGAGAGTGAAATGAGTGTGTGGTTGTTTGGGTGTGAGAGAGTGGGAATGTGTGTGTTGTGTGTGTGTTGTGTGTGTGGGTGTGTGGTGTGTGTGTGTGAGAGAGTGTGATTGTGTGTGAGAGAGTGTGTGTGTGAGAGTGTGTGTGTGGGTGCGTGTGTGTGTGTGAGAGAGTGAATGAGTGTGTGAGAGAGAGTGAGTGAGAGAGAGAGAAAGAGTGTGAGTGTGTGTGTGAGAGATGAGTGTGAACGTGTGTTTGTGTGTGTGTGTGTGTGTGAGAGTGACTGAGTGTGTGTGTGTGTGTGTGTGTGAGGAGTGTGAATGTATGTGTGTGTGTGAGAGAGTGGTGAGAGCGTTTGTGTGGTGGTGTGTGAGAGAGTGTGAATGTGTCTGTGTGTGTGGTGTGTTGTGTGAGAGAGTGTGAGATGTGGGTGTGCGTTGTGTGTGTGTGCGAGAGTGAATGAGGTGTGTTTGTGTGTGTGTGGGTGTGAGAGAGTGTGAGAGTGTGTGTGTGTGTTGGCGTGTGTGTGTGTGTGTATGTGTGCGTGTGTGAGAGAGAGTGTGAGAGTGTGTGTGTGTGTGTGTGTGTGTGTCTTGTGAGACGCAGTGTGAATGTTGTGTGTGGTGTGTGGTGTGGGAGAGGTGTAAGAGTGTGGTGTGTGTGGGAGGTGAATGCGTGTGTGGTAGTGTGTGGTGTGAGAGTTGTGGTGTGTGTGGAGAGAGAGTGTGATGTGGTGTGTGTGTGAGAGGAAGGTGAGTATGAGTGTGTGTGTGTGTGTATGTGGGTGTGTGTGTGTGTGTGTGTATTAGTGTGTGTGAGAGAGAGTGTTTGTGTGTTGTGTGAGAGAGAGTGTTTGTGTGTGTATGTGTGTGTTGGTGGGTGTGTTTGTGAGATGAGTGTGAGCAGTTGTGTGTGTGTGTGTGTGAGAGCGTGAATGAGGTGTGTAGTGTGTTGTTGTGAGAGAGTGTGCTAGGGTGTGGTTGTGTGTGTGTGTGAGAGAGGCGTGTGAATGTGTGTGTGTGTGAGCGAGAGTGAATGACAGGGGTGTGTGGTGTGGTATGTGTGTGTGAGAGAGAGTGGAAAGTGAGTGAGTGTGTGAATGAGAGTGTGTGTGTGTGAGTTGTGTGAGTGAGAGTGTGTGTGTGTGTGTGTAGTGAGTGAGGGTGTGTGTGGGTGATCTGTGTGTGAGTGAGAGCGGCTGTGTGGGTTTGTGTGAGTGAGATTGTGTGTGTGTGTGTGTGTGAGTGGAGACGTGTTGTGTGTGTGTGTGTGTGGTGATGTGAGTGCGAAGAGTGTGTGTGTGTGTGTGTGTGTAGTGTGAGTGAGGAGTGTGTGGTGTGTTGGTGTGTGTGTGTGAGTGTGTGTGTGTGTGTGTGTCGCTGTGTGTGTGTGTGTGGGTATGTGGTGTGTGTGTGGGTGTGTGGTGTGTGGGGTTTGTGGGGTGTTCTGCGCTGTGAGGGCGGAGCATGAGCTGCATGAAGCGCTTCTATCACGAGACTCGGTCACCTGACAGGCTTCGCCGCACACTCGGTGTGTCTGAGGTAGATCCGGCTGCTGTTGAAGATGTCGGAGGAGAGGGACCCCGCAGCGCTGGAGGCGGAGGAGGATCTGTTCGTCAGCGCGATGGAGGTGAGACAAAGCTGCGCGCCACGGTCCCCTTCACGGACCACCGCAGCGGATCGACACGCCCTTCTGCTCACACTCTCTAATCACAAATCAATATTCACAACCAGCCAAACATCCGCGGCGTATTTCCATCCGATTCTGACAGATTTCATGGAGAGTGGAGATGCGAGCGCGCATGCGCAGCAGGGCTCTCCGCACATCAGCAGTGCGTCGCGTGAGCGCAGACTTCATCTGTTTACATTAGAGTCACTCTCAGCAGCAGATAACGCGAGGAAGCCAAAGTTAGAGTAAAGCTCGCGAGAATGGCTGTTAACCCAATATAGCTTCTCACCAACGAAAGAAGAGTTCATTTACAAAAACATGTTTTCATAACAAATACAGCTAACTAACACAATAAAACATGATAACATAATAAAAAACATAATTTTTGAGTTATCTGCTTTTGCAAATATACTCTTTAGCGTTATTTGGACATTGCCCAAGTATGCCATATGTTTTTATTATAAAGAAATACAGCATTATGCTTTTGGTGTGGAACACCAATGTTATGTTTAAATATGCAAATGAGGCATTATCTCATTAAATTGAATGCATGTCCAGCACATACATCTGAAGATTGGATGCATAACCCAGATTCATAATTCTAGTCGTTATATCAGAGTTAAAGGTGTCTCTTTTTATCTCTCCGTAAATCAGAAAATACTGTCAGCGGACTGAACACAAACACATTTACACCCTGTTTTTAGGAGTGAGATGTACAAACCTTCAGAATATATGGAGAGGAATAAAACTATAAAGTTTGGTGTTTATAAGAGAAAAACTCTTTAAAGATATGGATTGGGATTGAAATCTACAGACACGTGTATATATATATATAAGTGCAATAAAATCAACACTTAAATGTGTTTTGGATGATAAACTGAAAGAAGAGACGTGATATGGAAGCAAAATGGAGCCAGCACATGCTTGTGTGAAATGAGCTGGTATCTCTTTTACAGCCATCAGCAGACCCGGAGAGCCTTCACACTCGTCCCTGTGCTTCTGGTCACGCGTGTGTCCTGTGAGAGAAGCTGTGTGAACATTAACTTTAATGAGCTGCTGGAGTGTGTGACGAGAAGAGAGCGAGCGTCACAGTAACTGATCTAACACTCGGCAACATCTACAGGGCTGGACTGAAAGCTGAAGAAAGTAAAACGAAAAACATTCATTACACGAGTATAAATCTATATATATTATTAAAATAAGTGAAATTCTATATTATTAATATTTAATCTTATAGTATAGATTATAATATAATTTTATAAATATAATAATATTATATATTCAAAAAGTTAAATATATATTATATAATATAAAAAATATAATATATTTAATTTAGTTAAATATATAATAATATATACTTTAACAATTATAATATTATTTCTAATATAGAATAATATAATAAAAAAAGGTTATTTTAAAATTATAATATTTTTTATTATTATATAATATATATTAAAAAATTATATATTATTTCTAATATATATTAGAAAATAATAAAAAAAAAGGATTTAAAATTATAAGATTATTGGATTATTTTATATTAAATATCTATTTTAAATTATATATTATTTTTTATAATATATTATTATATAATATAATACAAAAAAAGATTTTAAACATTAAATATATTTTAGTTTTATATTAATATATATTTTAAATTAATTATTTTTATAATAATAAAAAAAATTTTTTTTAATTATACTAGTAGTTTATTATATCCATTAATATATAATTTTTTATATAGTATATAATAATGTTTTATTTAAAATGATAATATACTATATATATAATATATATACATTTTAAATTATAAATTTTTATAATATAATTATTATTAAAACAAGTTTATCGCGGAGCGTCACGGTGCTGGATTGATTGGCTGAGCCGCTGTACGAAGCTGTGGTGAATGACGCTCAAAGTAACACACACCTTTGTTTACGCTGTGTGTTGCTCGGCAACACTTGGTAGCAACCAACAAAAACTCGTTTTGAGGAGAGCTAATTGTTTGGTGGAATTGGAAGAATCTGTGTTTATTAATATCATTACCACTTATTTGCTCTGACTTTATTTTGTGAAACCTACGCTGCTATAACAGCTTCAACGTGTACCTACAACCCCCTTAGCTGTTATTAAATCACTGTAAACCACGGCTTCACGGGGTTATTGCTTTTATATGATAGTTTCGCCTGAGCGGAAGTGTGAGGAGCGTGTCATTGCAGTCTTCATAGAGAATATGGTTCGTTTAAGATTAGTTACAGTTTGGGAGTGTCCTGATGTGGTTTAGTTGGTATCCTGTGGCCTGGTGTTGTTTAGTCTTGCTGAAAGCTGAACAGAATGCGGTGTGGTGTTCTCTCTCAGTCTCAGAAGCGGCTCGTCTGTACGGCAGAAGACATCAGCCCAAGCTCTAACGGAACCAGGCCGAGCCCATGCTGATGGACGACGACCCCGCGACCCCGACGACTCTTCGATGGTCTGTGACTTAGAATCGGGTTGATTACTAACGCGTTCTCAGAGTCTTGATGCCACAAGCCGTCTCGATACAGTAGAGCTATTTACATATTCAGAAGCGGAGCTCCAGGATGTGGTAGTTTGAGAATGCTAAGTTTATATGGCTCACAGCAAGAACAGTGCTGTTCAGATGTTGTGGTCAGTCAGATATATATATATTTTTTTTAATGAAAACAAATTAATACTTATCATCATTGGAGGCATTATTAAAAGTGATCAAAGGTGCAGTAGGCTATTTATAATGTTACAAATGTAATTTTAATAATTTGACAGCACTAATATATATATATTAGTGCTGGGCGGTATGACCAAAAAAATTATATCACGGTATTTTTCAAAATTAAACCGGTTTCACGGTACATGACGGTATTTTTTTTCATGCATGAGCGGGTGTTAACCATATTTTCTACTGATTGAGATAGGAAATACTGCAGTATATTGACTTATAATGCCCTGTTTTACTGTCGTGATGAGTGAATATTGTCAAAAAATACCAAACTAAATAGTGACTAAACACGACCCCATTTAATACATGTTAACCAGGAGTCACACATTTATAATCATGAGAAAACGTCTGATAAAATCAACATGCATCTAAACTAAAGACGGCTATGTGCTTGTTTTGGCTATATTACTTTTTTGTATCATGCAGCGCACTGCCTGCGTCTGAGTAACAAACTCAAAAAAACTCGAACCAAAAGTGCATGCTGATATAACAGACGAAAAATACGCTCATATGATAATTCCAAACAATCAGTAAGCGGCAGGTGCTAGGAAACGCTGTTTTGTACTCATTTATTGATGCCAACTGAATGTGCTGCTTCTCTGCCTCTCACTGCACAGAACAGATGCTGAGAGAGGTGACACTTCTCCGGGAGAGTCAGACCTCACGCTCGCGGGACAGCACTGGAGAAACACTTAAATTAGAATACTAGTATGAAGCATATTATACTGATTTCTGGATCATGTGACACTGATGACTGGAGGAATGATGCTGAAAATACCGCTGCGCATCACAGAAATACATTACAACTTAACAGATATTCACATAGAAAACACCTGTTTTAAATTGTAATAATATTTCACATTTTTACTGCATTTTTGATAAAAATGCGCTTGTGAGCAGAAGGAAGAGACTATCAGAAACATTAAAATCGCACCGACCCCGACCTTTGGAAAGGCATAGTAAATGGCATACTGCTTTTAGTTCGTAATGAACTGAAGTGAGAGTTTTCTGAAGTGTATGCATGATTTTCTCAGCAGTGCTTGTGTAACTCTTTCAGAAGCGACGGAGGAAGTGTCTATGACAGTCCAGAGCGTCAGCGATCATGTCAGACGGCCGTCTCCCGTCATCAGCGCCTGGACCGTGATGTGTCAGCTCCAGAGCAGACGTGTTCGACCGCTCGCCGGACCGTGAGCACGCTTACCTCTAATCTAGGGCCTGTGACAGTAATCAATATACACACTTATCACGCAATACAGCACATGATATCGCACGGATAGTTACTTGAACATGAAGGTCAGGCAGGGTTGTACGTTCCACTTGCGCCGGTGTCTTCTGCAGCTTCTCGAACAGAACGCAGTGTATCATGAGCTGCTCGTACACATTTAGAAAATGCTTCTACAAGCAAAGTTTCCTCTGCAGATATGCTCATGTTTAGAGATCTTCGAGTAGTGCTTGTGTTTCTCAGCAATAGTGTGCATCCTTCACTTGCAGAGAAAAGAAGGGCAGGGACAAATCTGTGTGCATTTTCTTTTTTTTTCTACTTTGCACTTTTTGTTAGAAAATGTTTATTTACTATTTATTCCGTTTTTTTAAGGTATCTAATATTTTGATATTTAATTTGCATGATCTAAATATTCTTAAAAATTAAAAGTGTGTTGTCATTTGGAAGCGTGTAGACCTTCTTGTGTGGTGACCGGTCTACTAGTGATCTCGTTCTCTTCATATCTCAGAGATCGTGCGGTTTGACTCACAGAATCACATTTGTGACCACTGCTGGCGAAATGAGTCACAATGAGCACATTTTTCTGTTTGAAGTCAATTAAGAGAAAAACTGATTTTTCTGAAGGTTTCAAAGCTTTTCTCTTTATTTTCCGCCACTATAATCATTACTGGATTAATAATCAAAATACAGCTGTTTTTTATTGCATCGTTGTTGTTATAAACAAGAACCGATGCAGCAACAACAAAAAAAGAACAAATATAAGAAAGAAAAAACTATGCACTGCAAAAAATTATTCTCTTACTTAGTGTTAGTGTCTTGTGTTCTAGTATAAATATCTAAACATTCTTGAATCAAGATGCATTTACTGTACGAGTAAAATGATTTAAGATATTAAGTCTTGTTTTCTAAAATAAAAATAATTTTTTTTGTTGTTTAAAACAAGCAAAAATATCTGCTAATGCGGTAAGAAATATAATCTTGTTTAGCCTTTGAATTAAGATTATTTTTGTATATTTAATATACGGCTTATACAGTATATTAAGACATAGTGTGATGCACGGATCTAATATAATGTTACACATCAGATGTTTCCCCAACGTTAACTTCAGACCGAACAGATTATGTGCATGAATACTCAATATATTTAGCCTGTGTAAATCACACTGGTGTTTCTCACGTTCACTGGACTTTCATCTCTAGGATGAAGATGAAGAGGAAGGAAAGCAGGGGACACGTTTTGACAATCCAGATCTCGTTTCTGACCTGAGAAAAGTGGTAAGGTGTTTGAGGACGAAGATGTAATCCATAGAGTTTCCAAATGTTACAGGAGCAGGAGTATTTACTCATATACTGGGTGGTGTGTGTATATATAAAATGTTTATCAATATTTAATTAATTTTATGGTGTGTGGGTATGTTTTTGTATCGATATATATCTATATATAAAGTTATTATTTATATGTATTTTTTTCATATTATTTATGGTTTGTTTTGTATTTATATGAACTTTATTTTATTATTGATTTAATTATTAGATTGGACCACAGTTCTTGTGTATTTGTGCAAACATGTCGATGCTGATTGTTGATTAATTTATTTGTTTTCTAGGTGATGGCAGGAATGCGTACATGGCTATAAAGTGTTGACCAAAGTCAAGAAAGCTTTAGTTCTGGTCTGAGATGTTGCTGGATTTCTGTGGAGGCAGGGTGTGACTCTCTTTCTCTTGTTGCAGAAAGCTGTCTCTATTCAGCAGAGACGAAGGTCTGCGTCAAGAGGCGATTCATTGATTGTCGGGTTTGCACAGTAAATAGGCTTCCAACGTACATGCCATGGGCTGAAAATGTTTCCTCCTGCGCTGCTGAGAAAGAGGACATTGTGGGTACGTCCGTGGCACGATGATCAGAGCGTATTGATGGCGTCAATCAATGTGTGAGTGTGTGCGTGCGTGTGCGTGTGTGTGTGTGTGTGTGTTTGTGTGTGTGTGTGTTTTTGTGTGTGTATGTGTGTGTGTGTATGTGTGCGTGTGCGTGTGTGAGTGTGAAGTGTGTGTGTGTGTGTGTGTGCGCGCGCGCTGTGTGTGTGTGTGTGTGTGTTCTGATGTGTGTGTGTGTCTGTGTGTGTGTGCTGTGTGTGGTGTGTGTGTGTGTGTGTGCGGTGGTGTGTGTGTGTGTGTGTTTCAGATGACGAAGGTCAAAGTGGGGAAAGAGGATCTGTCATCAGTGGAGTTTGTAGAGAAGAGAAGATCTGCTTTGGAAAGGTATTCAGACTAATTATTTTAAGTGAGATGTGTCGATCTGCATTGTTTTATAAAAGTTAACGTGTGAATAAAATATTATTTGTAGCTTAAACCCATCCAATAATCTTAATACTCTTTGTGCTTTGTTACTTTTGTTTTGAAACAAAGTCTCAGCTTTCAAATTCTGTCAGTTTCATTACTAAATTCAAGCAATAAATGTGTTTTTGTCCCTCTTTAATGTGTGGCGACCAACACGTAACACGAGCTACACTGCAAAAATGATTATCTTGCTTAGTGTTTGTGTCTTGTGTTCTAGTATAAATATCTAAACATTCTTGACTCAAGATGAATTTACTGTACAAGTAAAATTATTTAAGATATTAAAGTCTTGTTTTCTTTAAAAAAATCATCAAAATTGTGTTAGCTTTTGCTTAAAACGAGCAAAAATATCTGCCAATGGGGTAAGAAAAGTAATCTTAATTCAAAGGCTAAACAAGATTATTTTTCTTGCCCCATTGGCAGATATTTTTACTCGTTTTAAGCAAAAGCTAACACAATTTATGTTTATTTTTTTACAGAAAAACAAGACGAAATACTTTAAGTAATTTTACTTGTACAGTAAATTCATCCTGATTCAAGAATTTCTAGATATTTATACTAGAAAACAAGACAAAAACAGTGTATTTTTTGCAGTGTATGAATCGAATCGATACCCAGGCCTAGTTGGCTCTCTGTGAATCTCTGTTTTCTGTTCGGCTGATGCGCTGGAAAGATCACTCGTGTTCTGCTCTTTTGTGGCTAAAAGGTTAAGCAAGAAATATTAGATAAATAATTATGGAGGTTTGCTGCTGTCCTGCCGTTCTCTCCGCTGCTGATCGCTGCTGCGCTCCTGGTTTTGCACAAACTGATGAATCGAATAAAAATTACAGTTAAGTGAAGCGCTGACATTTCTGTGCCCTTTTTATCCGGCCGCAGACTGACGCGAAGGTCAGCGGCTCGGCTGTAGACTTCATCTGGTTCAGAACTGGATGCTGATGGGAGATGTGTGTTTGTGTTGCAGGTATCTGCTGAGGACCGTTAAACACCCAGCGCTGCTCAAAGACCCCGATGTCCTGCAGTTTCTGGAGAGTTCAGAGGTACCGTCGCCGTTTCTGTAAACCATAGACATTTTTTATATGGGCTCATCATTATCAGGATTTTACTCCCATCTGAATAAGCTACATCAGTAATTTTTCCCATTCTGTCTGTAGTTTACAGCATTTCGTACCTTTAATAAATTTGCATTAACAATAACTAGAGGTAACAGCTACTATTGACAATGTGGTAAAATTTCTACTGTTTCTTGTGGGTATAATTATGGAAGCTCATTTCCGCCACGGGATAAAAAAATTCAAAGAGGTAATTGCAATTTTCTTGCAATTTTGAGAAAGTTTCTCAGAATTCTGAGATATTAACCCTGTATTACCAGAAATAAACTCTGAATTGATAAATAAACTCTGAATTGAGAAATAAACTATGAATTGAGAAATGAACTCTGAATTGAGAAATAAACTCGGAATTGATAAATAAACTCAGAAATACAAGAAATGAACTCAGAATTAAAAAAAATAAACTCAGAATTACAAGAAATAAACTCAGAAATACAAGAAATAAACTAAGAATTACAAGAAATAAACTCAGAATTGATCGATAAAATCAGAATTACAAAAATAAACTCAGAATTAC
This sequence comes from Sinocyclocheilus anophthalmus, assembly GCA_018155175.1. Lineage (NCBI taxonomy): Eukaryota > Metazoa > Chordata > Actinopteri > Cypriniformes > Cyprinidae > Sinocyclocheilus > Sinocyclocheilus anophthalmus. The sequence continues at coordinate 80,851 of JADLZN010003025.1, forward strand.
AAGAAATAAACTCAGAATTGAGATATAAACTCAGAATTACAAGAAATAAACTCAGAATTGAGATATAAACTACAAAAATACAAGAAATAAACTCAGAATTGATAAATAAACCCAGAATTACAAGACAAACTCTTAACTGAGAAATAAACTCAAAATTAAGATATAGACTCAGAATTACAATAAATAAACTCTGAATTACAATAAATAAACTCAGAATTGAGATATAAAACCAAACATTACAAGAAAACAACCGACTGAGAAAAAGAAAGGAAACCTCTGAACGGGAAAATAATCAGCTTGAGGACCAAAACTCAGAGATCAGAAAATTACAAGAAATAAACTCAGAATTACAAGAAATAAACTCAGAAATACAAGAAATAAACTCAGAATTGAGAAATAAACTCTGAATTGGGAAATAAACTCAGAATTGAGACATAAACTCAGAATTGAGATATAAACTCAGAATTACAAAATAAACTCAGAATTAAGATATTAACACTCAGAACTGAGAAATAAAAACTTGAAATTGGGACATAAAACTCAGGATGAGATATAAACTCGAAATACAGAAAAAACCAGAATAAGAGATAAACTCAGAATTGAGAAAAAACCCAGAATTGGGAAATAAACTCAGAATTACAAGAAATAAACTCAGAATTGGGAAATAAACTCAGAATTGGGAAATAAACTCAGAATTGGGAAATAAACTCAGAAGTGGTAAATAAACTCAGAAATACGAGAAATAAACTAAGAAATACAAGAAATAAACTCAGAATTACAAGAAATAAACTCAGAAATACAAGAAATAAACTAAGAATTACAAGAAATAAACTCAGAATTGAGACAAACTCAGAAATACAAGAAATGAACTCAGAATTGATAAATAACACTAAGAATGAGACAAACTCAGAATTGAAAGAAATAAACTTAGAAATGAGAAATAAACTCAGAATTGAGAGATATAAAAAGTCGGTATAAACTCAGAATTGAGAGATATAAACTCAGAATTGAGAAATAAACTCAGAATTGAGACAAACTCAGAAATACAAGAAATAAACTCTAAAAATGAGAAATAAACTCAGATTGAGAACAACTAGAAAAACAAGAAATAAACTCAGAATTACAAGAAATAAACTCAGAAATACAAGAAATAAACTAAGAATTAAAAAAAATAAACTCAGAATTACAAGAAATAAACTCAGAAATACAAGAAATAAACTCTGAATTAAGTTATAAACTCAGAATTGAGACAAACTCAGAAATACATGATATAAACTCAGAAATACAAGAAATAAACTCAGAATTAAGATATAAACTCAGAATTGAGAAATAAACCCAGAATTGGGATATCACCTCAGAATTAAAATATATAAACTCAGAATTGAGAGATATAAACTGAATTATGATATATATAAACTCTGAATTGAGAAATAAACTCAGAATTGAGACAAACTCAGAAATACAAGAAATAAACTAAGAATTAAAAAAAATAAACTCAGAATTACAAGAAATAAACTCAGAAATACAAGAAATAAACTAAGAATTAAAAAAAATAAACTCAGAATTGAGAAATAAACTCAGAATTGAGACAAACTCAGAAATACAAGAAATAAACTCTGAATTGAGAAATAAACTCAGAATTGATAAATAAACTCAGAATTGGGAAATAAACTCAGAATTAAAAGAAATAAACTCAGAATTGAGACAAACTCAGAAATACAAGAAATAAACTCTGAATTGATAAATAAACTCTGAATTGGGAAATAAACTCAGAATTGAGACAAACTCAGAAATACATGACAAACTCAGAAATACAAGAAATAAACTAAGAATTACAAGAAATAAACTCAGAATTACAAGAAATAAACTCAGAATTGAGAAATAAACTCAGAATTGAGACAAACTCAGAAATACAAGAAATAAACTCAGAATTGGGAAATAAACTCAGAAGTGGTAAATAAACTCAGAATTGAGACAAATTCAGAAATACAAGAAATAAACTAAGAATTAAAAAAAATAAACTCAGAATTACAAGAAATAAACTCAGAAATACAAGAAATAAACTAAGAATTAAAAAAAATAAACTCAGAATTACAAGAAATAAACTCAGAATTGGGAAATAAACTCAGAATTGAGACAAACTCAGAAATACAAGAAATAAACTCAGAATTGATAAATAAACTCAGAATTGGGAAATAAACTCAGAATTGAGACAAACTCAGAAATACAAGAAATAAACTAAGAATTACAAGAAATAAACTCAGAATTACAAGAAATAAACTCAGAAATACAAGAAATAAACTAAGAATTAAAAAAAATAAACTCAGAATTACAAGAAATAAACTCAGAAATACAAGAAATAAACTCAGAATTGAGAAATAAACTCAGAATTGGGAAATAAACTCAGAAGTGGTAAATAAACTCAGAAATACAAGAAATAAACTAAGAATTAAAAAAAATAAACTCAGAATTACAAGAAATAAACTCAGAAATACAAGAAATAAACTAAGAATTACAAGAAATAAACTCAGAATTGGGAAATAAACTCAGAAGTGGTAAATAAACTCAGAAATACAAGAAATAAACTCAGAATTACAAGAAATAAACTCAGAATTACAAGAAAGAAACTCAGAATTGGGAAATAAACTCAGAAGTGGTAAATAAACTCAGAAATACAAGAAATAAACTAAGAATTACAAGAAATAAACTCAGAATTACAAGAAATAAACTCAGAATTGAGAAATAAACTCAGAATTGATAAATAAACTCAGAATTGGGAAATAAACTAAGAATTGAGACAAACTCAGAAATACAAGAAATAAACTCAGAATTGAGAAATAAACTCAGATTTGACATATAAACTAAAAAAAGAAATAACCTTAGAATGACCAGATATGAACTTAACATTTTGAGGAAAAAAGTCTTAAAAAATCTTTAAAAAGTTGCTATTCCTTTTTTTTGTTTTTTTATTGTGCTACAGAAACAAAAAGTCAGAATTCGCAAGAAATAAACTCTAAACTGCCAGAATTGTGAGGTATAAGCTTGCAATTGCAAGCGGAAAAAAGTGACAGTTAGCATTTTTTGTTTCATTCCTCGGCGGAAACCAGTTTTCATCTAAATGTGGTTTCCTGGTGCTTTGGAGACGATTCTCTTGACTGTATAATGAAAAAACACTGCATGTAGATGTTTCAGAATCAATCAACTTGACATCAGATTATACATGAAGAGGAACAATCGTGTTTTCTGTGCATTATATTACATACAGCGCTCATAAAGTCAGCTGTGTTAATGACATCACACTTTAGATCATTTCCTGAATAACACACTGAACAGATCCAATGCATTCTGCTCCTCCAGTCTGATTTTCTCTTTATAGGCCCAGAAGTGGCTTTGGCGTGAGCGCCGAGAGTGTCTGTATTAAGTATGTATAATGGAAGACTGCAGCAATTGTAAAGGGCTAAACGCTCGGGCCGATTGAAAGCTATTTTTGCCCATGGGCCCTCTGAGAGTTTTCCAGGGTGAAACGTATTAAATTGGACCGGCATTGAAATGTATGGGACTGGAGAAAATCCCAGTGCGCTGCGGGTGGAGAAACGCTCCCCGCGGGACGGGTCTGAGCCGCGGCCTGTTAACCGGTTTGTTTGCCCTTATTTGTCATTTTATCCCAGCTGCCGCGAGCGGTTAGCACACAGGCGCTGAGTGGGGCCGGAATATTGAGGATGGTAAACAAAGCGGCCGACGCTGTCAACAAAATGACAATCAAGATGAATGAATCGGATGCGGTAAGGCTCTGATTTTTAGACTTGAATAATGAGACGAATTAATGAGCTGCTCTCTGGCTCCAGTCCTAAGGTGAGTGTGTGTGTGTGTGTGAGTGTGTGTGTGAGAGCGGGGGTCAGGACATGTGACATGCGTGTGCTCTTTATACACTGAACACGGCTTACAGTCAGTTACACTACAAAAAAAGATTCTCTTGCTCAGTGTTAGTGTCTTGTGTTCTAGTATAAATATCTAAACATTCTTGAATCAAGATGCATTTACTGCACAAGTGAAATGACTTAAATGAAAAAAATATAAAAATGTTGTTAGTTTTTGCTTAAAACAATCAAAAATATCTGCCACGAGGCAAGAAAAATAATCTTGTTTAGCCTTTGAATTAAGATTATTTTTCTTACCGCATTAGCAGATATTTGTCTTGTTTTGAGCAAAAACTAACACAATTTTGATTATTTGTTTAGAAAACAATACGTATTATCTTAAATCATTTCACTCGTGCAGTAAACGCATCTTGATTCAAGAATGTTCAGATATTTATACTAGAACACAAGACACTAACACTGAGCAAGAGAATGATTTTTGCAGTGCATCCAGCAGACTTACATGTAAACATGGATAAAATGGATTTTAAAAAACAGCTTATAAAAATATAGGTTCATAATTTGCATCCATGAAGAACTTTTGACAATCTAAAGAATCTTTTGTGCATTTGAAAGGTTATTAAAATGTTCTTTACACTAAGAAAAATGGTTATTTATAAGAACTGATCACTGAAGTTTATTTATAAGCATGCGTAGTATTATAATTTTGTGTTTGTGTATAAAGTGGTTTGAGGAGAAACAGCAGCAGTTTGACAATCTGGACGTTCAGCTCAGAAAACTTCACGCTAGTGTGGAATCACTGGTGTGTCACAGGAGGGGTAATAATACAAATAATAACTTAAAAATATTAAGAACACATGTTTTATGAGGTATATTTATGATCTAATACACAGTATCAGTTGGGAATCAGTGTTTTTTGAGGCTCTTCTGCTCAGCAAGGCTGCATTTATTTGATCAAAAATACAGTAAAAATTGTGAAATATTATTAGAACTTAAACTAGCTGTTTTCTATGTGAATATCTGTTAAACTGTAATGTATTTCTGTGATGCGCAGCTGTATTTTCAGCATTAATTACTCCAGTCTTCAGTGTCACATGATCTTCAGAAATCAGTATAATATGCTGATCTGCTGCTCGAGAAACATTTCTGATTATTATCAATGTTGAAAACAGTATTTTTTTTTATTTTTGTGGAAACCGTCAGACTCTAGCATTCAAAGGTTTGGATTTAGAAAACAAAAATAAGTTGTATCATCAAAGACAGCATTTAAATTATCAAAAGAGTTAGAGTTTAAGACATTTATAATGTTACAAAATGTTTCTATTTCAAATAAATGCTGTTCTTTGAACTTCTGTTCATCGGTGAAATCCCTGGAAAAATAAATGTGTCGGTTTGTGAACTGCAGATCTGAACAACTGAAAGACTGGAATTGAATGATGCGAAAATACCCGCGCATCACGAAATACGCACGTTTTTAACACATATTCACATAGAAAACAGCTGTTTTAAATTCTAATAACATTCCACAATTTTTACTCTATTTTTGAACAAATAAACGCAGCCTTGCTGAGCAGAAGAGACTTTGTAATTATTCCACACGTTTGACTGGTGATGTACAGTATATGCTGCATACTGACTCTTCACTCTTCACTCTCAGAGTTGTCTGTGAACACGGCGTCGTTCGCTAAAAGCGCAGCTATGCTGGGAAACTCGGAGGATCACACGGCGCTGTCGCGAGCTCTGTCCCAGCTGGCCGAGGTGGAGGAGAAGATCGACCAGCTGCATCAGGATCAGGCCTGCGCTGATTTCTACCTGATCTCAGAGCTGCTGGGAGACTACGTGCGGCTCATCACCGCCGTTAAAGTGAGTGGAAGACATCCTGAGCGTTTCATCTGGCCGTTTTTCCAATAAATTCAGTTCGTTTTCTGACAAGGCGAACATAAAAGATGTCAAAAACATATGTGATCCTGGAGCACAAAACATAAGAGTCAATTTTGTGAAATTGAGATTTATACAACATCTGAAAGCTGAATAAATAGCTTTCCATTGATGTATGGTTTGTTAGGATAGGACAATATTTAAAAATCTGGAATCTGAGGGTGCAAATTTTTGAGAAAATCATCTTTAAAGTTGTTCCAATGAAGTTCTTAGCAATGCATATTACTATCAAAAATAAAGTTTTGATATATTTACAGTAGGAAATTTATAAAATATATTCATGGAACATGAGCTTTACTTATATCCTACTGATTTTTGGCATAAAAGAGAAATCATTAATTTGCCCCCCCAAAAATATATGTATTTTATGCGATTGCGACAAATATCATGCCCTGCGTATGACTGCTTTTAGAATGAGGTCTCAAGGTTAGAGTGTTTTGCCCGCAATTCCAGATGGTCAAATAGGGGGGATCTCGGCCAAATAGTGTCCTATCCTAACAAACCACACAAGCAAGTGACAAAACGGAACACTTAAAGGCCCCAGGAAAGCAAGAGGAAAGGTTGTTGGGGTAGGATCAATAGGTTAGGCGAAGTGTAGCTTAAGGGCAGGGTGCCCAACAGGGACCAAAATTCAACTTTAGAGAATATAACATGCGAAAGCTTGCAGTTCGTCACAACACGCTCAACGATTTTTTTGACGTCACAGCGTACTTCAGCTTCTCATCAAACTTTATAGCCAATCAAATGCTCTCTAGAATCCGAAGCACCCGCCCCTACACTATAAAATAGACGCTGAAGCCGCTGCTGAAATCGGTCACTTGTCCACAGAGTTAGTATTTTCTGTGCAGTGGAGGGCACGTAGTGCACTATATAGGGGACAGGGAACGATTCAAACAGTGTAAATATGCTTTCCATTGAGGAAGAAAAGAACTCTGGTTTGGCGCTGTGTCCCGCTAACCACCGCACCGCACACACACTCTGCTCCGGTCCAGAGACACGATAGCACGGAGCGGATCACATGTGTGAGTCGGCGAGACACACAATGTATCGGAGCCCTATTTAATTCTACACAGAATACTATATATTTTATAGCAATATGGATGAGATGGTGGCTTACCCTGTCAAATGCGCTTTACGGAGCTCAACGGCTCTAGCCCAAGCTGTGATATAAACGACTGCTATTGGCTATTTTAAAAAGGGGTGGGGCAGCTTGATATGCCCCGCCCTGTCTTCCTGTTTCAGTTCAAATGATGCCAACACATAGAATAATGCTGCATGTTTCTAAGCATTTCAGGTGACCTTTAAGACTGATTTTGTGGTCCAGGGTCATGTATGATCTCTATAATAATAATACTATAAATGATCTTTTGCCTTTTAAATTTATGCATTTAGCAGACGCTGACTTACAGTGCATTCAGGCTATACATTTTTTACCAGTGTGTGTGTTTTTCCCTGGGAATCGGACCCACGACCTTTGCGCTGCTAACGCTATGCTCTAACACTGAGCCACAGGAACATTGAACAGATGAACCCGCTTTCATTTGTTTCATTCACAGGATCATGCATACAGAATCATTTGCTTGTTATTTAAACTGTTTTTCATTGAATTTGCATCATAACTATAATGACAAACAGTATGTTACTGTGATATGAGATTTGCGCAGACTGAAAGCACTAAAGCAGAAATTATTAATGCATAATGTAAAGGCTATTTTTGGCCTCCTAAAACCCCATTGCACGAGTGCAGGGCTTCATGATGCGCTGGTTTTGTCACGTGTCTGTGCTGCAGGGCGTGTTTGACCAGCGGATGAAAACATGGGCCAAATGCCAGGATGCTCAGGTGATGCTGCAGCGCAAGAGAGAAGCCGAAGCCAAACTACAGCACGCCAACAAACCCGACAAACTGCAGCAGGCCAAAGACGAGATCAGAGAGGTACAGAACACCTCAGACTCATCATGAGGAAACACTGAGAGAGCGCTGGGGCTGATGGGAAATATCCAGCACGTTTGTTTGCCTTCCCTCCCTTCGGTTCATTCATATCTCTGCTGTGTTTACCTCGAATCACCTGACAGCTGCAGGAATTCATGACAGTTATTGATTCTTTTAAGCACGAAACATTTCCAGCCTTTTTAATTTCTGCGTTTTCCCCGTCACGCCCCACAAAGGAGATCGAGGAGGTAGGACTTTCACTTTGATTTGATTTGCTGTCTCCATCGTCACGTCTGCTGTCTCACACGCACTTATATTTGCATTCTGTAGATCAGAGACTAATTATGGATTCATCAGACTAACAGCGGCGTTAATCGCTCACTTTAAGGAATATTAGCTGAAATGAAAATGTGCTCAAGATCAGGATGAGTGTGTTTCTTCATCAGGTTTGGAGAAATGTAGCATTGCATCAGTGTCTCAGCAATGGATGCTCTGCAGTGAATGGGTGCCGTCATAATGTGAGTCCAAACAGCTGATAAAAACATCACAATACTCCACAAGTAATCCATGCACTTTTTCACTGGAGGAAGAGTTATTATGGATTATGGACTCTATGTATTTTAGTTAAAAACATCTTAATGCTGGATTAGTTTCAGCTTTTGTCTTCTCCAGATGTTAACTGATGGACTGGAGTGCTGTGGATTATTGTGCTGTTTTTATCAGCTGTTTCGACTCTCATTCTGACGGCACCCATTCACTGCATATAATCTATTAGTGAGCAAGTGATGTAATGCTAAACTTCAACAAACCTTGAAGAAATTCAACACGTTTTCATCTTTTGGTGAACTGTTCCTTTACCAGCTGCTGGTTCATTTGTAGTATTTAATAAAAGCTGATGTCGTGTGTTGTTTAGTTGTAGTTTTTAATGCAGGATTCATTATAGTTCATGCCCTCATTCCATAAATCATCATCATCATACGCTCACTAGACCTTCTGACCTGATGTGACTGACTCTGTTTGTTCTGGGCTCATGACGGACAGTTTTTCAGCTCTGTTTGTCACACACACACAAACACACCACACACCACACAACACCACACACCCTCACTCCTCTCTCTCTCTCTCTCATCTCTCTCTCTCTCTCTCACACACACAGACAGACACACACACCCACTCTCTCCACACACCAACACACACACAACACACTCTCTCTCCTCTCCTCTCTCTCTCTCTCTCTCTCACACACACACACACACACCCAACACCAAAAAAAAAAAAACACCACACACACAGACACACCATACCCACCCCACACACACACACACACACAAAGCACACACACGGAAGTCCCTAAAGCCTCTCCTTTTCTCTCTCTCTCTCACACACACAACCACACCACCACACACACACCACACACACACACACACACAACACCACACGGAAGTCAAAAACGCTCTCCGTGTCTCTCTCTCCTCCTCTCTCTCACACCACACTTTCTCTCTCTCTCATCTCCTCTCTCTTCTCTCAACACACACACACACACACACACACACCTCTCTCCCAAAAAAAAAAAAAAAAAAAAAACCACCCACAACAAAAAAAAAAAAAACCCGCTCACAACACACACACACCACCACCACTCTCTCTCTCACACACACACACACACCCCCTCACACACACACACACACCCAACACACACACACTGAAGTCAAAAAGCCTCTCGTGTCTCTCACTCTCTCTCTCTCACACACATTTCTCTCTCTCTCTCTCTCTCTCCACAACACGACCACACACAACACTCTCACCACACACACCACACACACTCTACACCCAACACTCCCACACACACACACACTCTCTCTCCACCCACACACACACACACCCACACACACCCACACACTGAAGTCAAAAGCCGCTTGGTCTCTCTCTCTGCTCTTTCAAACCACCCATTTCCTCCTCTACTCTCTCCTCTCTCTCTACACACACACCCACACACACACACACACACACCCCACACACACACACCCACCTCTCTCACACACACACACACTGAGTCAAAAAAGCCTCTCGTGTCTCTCACTCTTCTCACACACATCTCTCTCTCTCCTTCTCTCTCTCACACACACACAGCACACACACACACACGGTCTCACACACACACACACACACACAAGCACACACACCCACACACACACACACAAACAAACACACTCTCTCTCTCACACACACACCACACACACACACTCACCCAACACTCTCCTCTCTCTCACACACACACACACTGATGCATAAAGCCCCTCTCTTTGTCTCTCTCTCCCCTCTCTCTCACACACACACACTCACCTCACTCACACACTCACACTCACACAAACACACACTCCTCTCCCTCACACACACACACAACACGGAAGTCATAAATCCTCTCTTGCTCTCTCTCTCTCTCTCAACCCACATGTCTTCTCTCGCTCTCGTCCTCTCTCTCTCTCCACAGCACACACACACACACACACACACTGAATTCAAAAAGCTCTCTGTCTCTCACTCTCTCTCTCACACACACACCACACACACACACACTCCTCTCTCTCTCTCACACACACACACACTGAAGTCATAAAGCCTCTCTTCTCTCTCTCTCTCTCTCTCACACACAATCTCTCTCTCTCTCTCTCTCACACACACACATCAACACACACACACACCAGAGAGTCAAAAGCCTCTCGTTGTCTCGCTCTCCACCATCACATTTCTCTCTCTTTCTCTCTCTCCCACACACACACACACTCTCCCACACACACACCCTCCTCTCTCACCCCACACCACACACGCCTCTCTCTCTCACACACACACCACAGCACACCACACACACACTGAAGTCCAAAAAGCCGCTCGTGGCGCTCACTCTCTCTCCACAATCTCCTCTCTCTCTCTCTCTCTCTCACACCACACACCACACACACACACACCACACCACACACACACACAAAAACACACACACACACACACACACACACACCACACACACACACACACATACTCTCTCTTCCCTTTTCCCCCCCCTCACTCACTCACGCACACACACTCATTCACTCACGCACTCACACACACACACGCACACACTCTCTCTCTCTCTCACACACACACACACACACACACACACACACACACACACACTCACACACACCCACTCTCTCTCACCCACACACACTCACACACACACTCTCTTCTCTCTCTCTCTCACACACACACACACACACACACACACACTCACTCACACACGCACACACTCTCTCTCTCTCTCAACACCACACTACACTCTCACACCCACACACACACAACCACTGAAGTCATAAAGCCTCTCTTCTCTCTCTCTCTCTCTCTCTGTGTGGTTTGTTTAGTGGAAGGTAAAGTGCAGCAGGGTGAAAGAGATTTTGAGCAGATATCCAAAAACATCCGTCGAGAGGTTGGACGATTCGAGGTGAGTAGCGTGTCTTTGCTCTCGCTGTTAAACCCAACGCTGGTTTCTCTGAGCTCAGCGTCTCTTTCTCTTCGCAGAAAGACCGAGTGAAGGATTTCAGAGTCGTGATCATTAAATATCTGGAGTCACTAGTTCACACACAGCAGCAGGTGCGTGATCAGAGGAAAGAAGCGTGTTTTCCAGATCAGCAGCTGGGAATGTTCATCTCATGTTTGTTTTGTCTGTTTTTCAGCTGATAAAATACTGGGAGGCGTTCTTACCTGAAGCCAAAGCGATCGCGTAATTCATCAAATCCGTCTCTCTCTATTCCGCAGTATGATCATGCAAGAAAAAGCTGCACAGACTTAATGATAACACTACATTAATAAACCCAGAATCTGAATGTCTTTGTACCTGTTTGGTGTCTGAAGATCAGCAGCGATCGTCTCTTCACGACGTCTCGTCTCAGATTGAATGTCGCATTAGGCAATGATCCGGCAGGGGAAGGCCTTCTGAAGTGATTTCTCTTCTCTTTTCTCTCGTATGTACAGAATGAAGCATTATTCTCTCATAATCAGTATTTAAGAGCATCAATAATCGACGAGGCTTAGCTCGTGCATGACGAACGGATATACATATGTATATTTTTTTATTTTGCATTGTAGCCTGAGATTTTGGGACGTTTCTGTTGATTCATTGTTCTAACAGATTTTTTAATCACAAGTATTTTTTACTCTACATACCTGTGCAACCTTAATAAAGGAATGAATCAGTATCAGAACTGGACTTCATGTTTTTGGCTTGTAGTTTCTGCACGCTAAAAACTAAAGTTTTGGCTCAAAAAATAAATAAATACATATAACAGTTTGCATTAATCTTTTGGAGTTATGACGATTTCTAATAAAATTGTGTTTACTCAGTTAGAGGAGCTTAATATTTTGTTTGGTAGTAATGCATTACCAAGTAATTATGCTTCGGTTTTTCTAAAAATGTTTCTGTAATTTATTTCTGATGTAATTGCATTAAATAACATATGAGCTGTAGAAAAATTATATATATAAAACAATAGTGTATTTAACATCAAAATTAAAATACAAACCTTGTCTATTAAATACTTCAAGAATAACTTTATATTACAATTTGAAAGAAATAATAGAGCGGTTTCAAGTCGGTCCTTGTGTTTTTTAACTGGTTGATATGGGATTTAGAAAGTAATGCAATACTTTTCAGAGTTAGTAATGAGTACAGTCATCTAATTACACTGTTGAAGATGTAATTAGTTGTTAGTGATTAATTATAAGCTCTACTCTTTAGCACAATGATAACCACAAAAACTTAAACATTTAAAACAAAACTATCACAAACTCTAACTTCTGTCGCCGCCGTCTCTAATCATCCTTTAGTAATCATCATAAATCATATATCATCTGAAAGCTTAGAAGCCCAAGATTCATCCTGTGCAAACCATTTTGAAATCGGATATTTGCGTTGAACCATGAAATGGCCTTCCCCCCTCAAAAAGCTTGGCGTTCTCCTCCCCCTTAGTAGGCGGTGTCAAGTGTCATATTACAAAATGCATTACGCTCGTTTACAATCAAAACTTTTTATAATCTTGACAAAAAACATATCATTGGAAAGGTCTGAGTCTTAGGATTCCATGGATATAAGTAATATTGACAGAGAACTCTAGATATTTGTGACAGAAAAATGCATTAAAATGGCACCCAGTGGCTGTTTGTGGTATAACACCCTAAATAAAAACTCACAGGAACCTTAATTTTTTTCATATCAACTTCAAATTCGGAACATAACTTATTTAGACATAAGGTTTTAATTTTATACCCTGTTATGTAAAATATTTATTATATATAAAATTTGTATAGTGCATTTTCTTTAAAATAAATTTAAACTAGCATAACTTTTTGATACTTCCACATTTGCGATAAACTGCTGATTTTCTTCTTTAAAAAGAGACCAACCTTATGTCTGTTTTCCAAAGTGTTCATAAATTACAAAAATTTAAGGGGGGGGTGACAGTTAAGGGGTTAAATGATAAACATAACAGCATTAAACAGTCACGGGTCTCTCCATTCACTAAATAATTAAAAAAGAATAATTCTCTTTATCCAGTCCTATGCAAAGCATAATGGGAACTAGAAACCCTTAAAAACCTCCCCCAGTTTGCACTATATTAACATACTGTAACTTATTTAAAAAAAATAATAATAATTTGCATGCAATATTAAGTTCATGTAATGAGCAGCATTATTATCTCAACAGAGCTCATCAAAATAAAGTTTGCAACTTAGATTTCAACTATGCATTTTTGTAAAAAAAGTTGATTCCCCAAATTTCTTTTCAGAGTTCATATGTTTTTCTAGTTCTGTTAGTAAAAACAAACAGCTGGAAAAGTCCTGAGATCTGGGAATGCTTGTTTCTTAAGAACTGTGCATTTAGTTTTTCAGAGAGCGAGAGAGAGAGAGAGTGCAGAAGAGCAGCTGATCGTCTGTCACATCGCTGCTTAAACTCACTTAAACAGAGGAATAAAAGAAAGCGTGTTCTTGACAGGCCCCGCCGAGCATTTCAGCGCTCTGCATATACGTCAAAAAGCCCAGGCCTGTCCTCATCTCTGTCCCGTCGTATTGGCAAGCTGTCACAGCCGGCGTGGCATTAGGAGCTGCTTCATGATGAAGGCTGTCGTGTGTGCGTCTGTAGCTCTGCAGGAGTGAATGGCTGAAGCTTCACCTGCAGGTGTTTCTGAAACACGAGGAAAACAATGCTTTGCATGAAGAAAAGAAGTCTTAGTTTTAGGATCTTTAAGGTGTGTTGCACTGTGACATGCTGTTACATTAAATTCACATGTTCATATAATCCTGCAGTGAGATGAAGGTAAATATGATTATATTGTTATGGACATCTGACTGTGGTTTACTTCATGTTCTCTTTTGTATAATACATCTCTATTGATGTATTATACTTTGAAGTAAATAATACCCTTTTCACATCATAGTAATGAGAGTGAGACATTTTTGCATCAGTACTGATCATTTTGGGCGGAATGTCCACAAAAAAAATATTTTTTATTATATTAAAAAACAATGGACAAAAATATATGTGCTAAAGTATGTTCCACAATATATTTTCATAAATATATTTCCTACCACTATATTGGGGTCGTAAATTTTTTTGTGTCAAATATAAATGATCTTCCTATATGATATTCACATTCAAAGAAACAAATGTACTTCTTGTCTATAACATTGTGGACATATAATACATTTGAATGAAAAATCAACAAGGAACTTGCTTTACAATGTACATATATATAACACACACACACACACACACACACCCCCTCACACTCTCACACCTCTCTCTCTCACACACACACACACACACACACACACACACTCTCCACACGCACACACTCACACACGCACACACACACACAAAAGCATTATATATATATATAACAGTGGGGCAAAAAGTAATTTGGGGAGTCGCCACCATTGTGCAAGTTCTCCCACTTAAAAATGAGAGAGGCCTGTAATTTTCAACAAAGGTATACCTCAACTATGAGAGAAAAAAAATCAGAAGAAAAAAAATCCAGAAAATCAATTGTAGGATTTTTAAGAATTTATTTGCAAATTATTGTGGAAAATAAGTATTTGGTCAATAAAAAAAATTCATCTCAATACTTTGTTATATACCCTTTGTTTGCAATGACAGAGGTCAAACGTTTTCTGTAAGTCTTCACAAGGTTTTCACACACTGTTGCTGGTATTTTGGCCCATTCCTCCATGCAGATCTCCTCTAGAGCAGTAATGTTTTGGGGCTGTCGCTGGGCAACACGGATTTTCAACACGGATTTTCAACTCCCTCCAAGATTTTCTATGGGGTTGAGATCTGGAGACTGGCTAGGCCACCCCAGGACCTTGAAATGCTTCTTACGAAGCCACTCCTTCGTTGCCCCGGGCGGTGTGTTTGGGATCATTGTCATGCTGAAAGACCCAGCCACATTTTCATCTTCAATGCCCTTGCTGATGGAATGAGGTTTTCACTCAAAATCTCACGATTTCATTCTTTCGTTTACACGGATCAGTGGTCCTGGTCCCTTTGCAGAAAACAGCCCCAAAGCATGATGTTTCCACCCCCATGCTTCACAGTAGGTATGGTGTTCTTTGGATGCAACTCAGCATTCTTTTTCCTCCAAACACGACAAGTTGAGTTTTTACCAAAAAGTTCTATTTTGGTCTCCTCTGACCACATGACTTTCTCCCATGCCTCCTCTGGATCATCCGGATGGTCTTTGGCAAACTTCAGACGGCCTGGACATGTACTGGCTTAAGCAGAGGGACACGTCTGGCACTGCAGTATTTGAGTCCCTGGCAGCGCAGTGTGATACTGATGGTAGCCTTTGTTACTTTGATCCCAGCTCTCTGCAGGTCATTCACTAGGTCCCCCCCCGCCCCCTGTGTGGTTCTGGGATTTTTGCTTACAGTTCTTGTGCTCATTTTGACCCCACGGGGTGAGATCTTGCGTGGAGCCCCAGATCGAGGGAGATTATCAGTGGTCTTGTATGTCTTCCATTTTCTAATAATTGCTCCCACAGTTGATTTCTTCACACCAAGCTGCTTACCTATTGCGGATTCAGTCTTCCCAGGCTGGTGCAGGTCTACAATTTTGTTTCTGGTGCCTTTGACAGCTCTTTGGTCTCGGCCATGGTGGAGTTTAGAGTGTGACTGTTTGAGGTTGTGGACAGTTGTCTTTTATACTGATAACGAGTTCAAACAGATGCCATTAATACAGGTAACGAGTGGAGGACAGAGGAGCCTCTTAAAGAAGAAGTTACAGGTCTGTGAGAGCCAGAAATCTTGCTTGTTTGTAGGTGACCAAATACTTATTTTACCGAGGAATTTACCAATTAATCTTTAAAAATCCTACAATGTGATTTTCTGGATTTTTTTTCTCCTTTTGTCTCTCATAGTTGAGGTATACCTATGATGAAATTACAGGCCTCTCTCATCTTTTTAAGTGGGAGAACTTGCACAATTGGTGGCTGACTAAATACTTTTTTGCCCCACTGTATATATACATAGGATAATGTGAGGCTGTAGGCCACAAAATTATGTAAAATGCACACAAAGAAAGATTCATGCACTTGGTAATTTACGCATTGTGTGCAATTATTATAATTTTTTTGGCTAAGGAGTCACTTTTATTTTTGTTTTTGTTCTTTTGGGTCATTTGACCATTTGCGTGAATCATACAGTAACAACTTTATTAAAGGATTTATGTCAATAATTATAATACACTTCACCGAAAACCATCCGTTTAAATAATAATAAACGCCTAAACCACTTCATCTGCATATAGCCGGTGAATGAGGTTCTTCAATGAAGCACAAAAGAAGATATTTGTCCTTGGTTTGAAGGACGTGAGGGTGAGTAAATAATGACAGAAAGATGGTTTATTTGATGAATTATTGCATTTAAAAGACTTGGAATGTAGTACGAGTCACATGAACTGCTGTAAGCATACTTTTATGGGGTTTTTCAGGATGCTGTTTTACTTTTTATGGTGCTATTTTTCCTTTATGAAGTTTGATTTCTACTTTTGTGTTCTACAGAAGAAAGAACATTATAAAATTGACTTGGACTGACATGAGGGTGAGTAAAAGATGACTCGATTTACTCAATTATTCGAGTCTTTGCAGATTTTGGTACAAACTGCTTAAGATAAAAGGTTACATACAGTACATTTAATACGTCATGCTAAATATAAAGGCTGATTCAGCAAACAGCAATACATTGCAACTGTGAGGCGTGCTTGTTTGTATTTGTTAGACTTTTTTCTGTTAGTGTAAGGTGCTGAACTTGAAAAAATATGAATGATCATTTTTTATAAAAGTCATTGTTTTGTCAATTAAATCAAATGTGGATATTTTGTGAGTGTGTGCAAGGAGAGTACATTTCCATACATAAATGACTGACGCATGCATGTAAACCCCATTTTAATATGAAATATCAAAATGCACGTGATGTGTTGTTTTTGGCGGCCTGTTTTAATTTGAGTTTTAGTCTAGTCTTTGTGTGAAGCTGTCATTTTAGTTTTTATTAGTTTTAGTCACGTTCATACTCTTTTTAGTCTAGTCAAGTTTCAGTCAACTAAAAATCTGAGCATTTTAGTCAGAATTATCCATGACTATTTTCGTCTAGTTTTAGTCGACGAAAACTGATGACATTTAGTCTAGTTTTAGTCAATGAAAATGGTATTTTAGTCTCTTTTTAGAAATGCAATTCATTTTAACCCAGTCAATATAGTATAAGTACCTAGTAGTATAGACAAAACCAAAATTTTCTTTTAGCCAAACCCATTTCAAACAAGGTTATCTTATTATATTATTGTTACCTTATAGACTCAAGAATACATCCATTCCAGACACGAAAGACGCTCTGATTTGAATTTACAACATTTATTTTACCAACCAAACATGTTAGAAGTACACACACATAAACGTGGGTACGGAAGTATTCAGGACCCCTTAAATTTTTCACTCTTGTGATTCATTGCAGCCATTTTCTAAAATCATTTAAGTTTTTTTTTTTTTCCTCATTAATTTACACACAGCACACCATATTGACAGAAAAACACTGAATTTTTGACATTTTTGCAGATTTATTAAAAAAGAAAAACTGAAATATCACATGGTCCTAAGTATTCAGACCCTTTGCTCAGTATTTAGTAGAAGCACCCTTTTGATCTAATACAGCCATGAGTCTTTTTGGGAAAGATGCAACAAGTTTTTCACACCTGGATTTGGGGATCATCTGCCATTCCTCCTTGCAGATCCTCACCAGTTCTGTCAGGTTGGATGGTAAACGTTGGTGGACAGCCATTTTTAGGTCTCTCCAGAGATGCTCAATTGGGTTTAAGTCAGGGCTCTGGCTGGGCCATTCAAGAACAGTCACAGAGTTGTTGTGAAGCCACTCCTTCGTTATTTTAGCTGTGTGCTTAGGGTCATTGTCTTGTTGGAAGGTAAACCTTCGGCCCAGTCTGAGGTCCTGAGCACTCTGGAGAAGGTTTTCGTCCAGGATATCCCTGTACTTGGCCGCATTCATCTTTCCCTCGATTGCAACCAGTCGTCCTGCCCCCACAGCATGATGCTGCCACCACCACAGCATGATGCTGCCACCACCATACTTCAATGTTGGGACTGTATTGGACAGGTGATGAGCAGTGCCTGGTTTTCTCCACACATACCGCTTAGAATTAAGGCCAAAAAGTTCTATCTTGGTCTCATCAGACCAGAGAATCCTTCAGGTGCTTTTTAGCAAACTCCATGCGGGCTTTCATGTGTCTTGCACTGAGGAGAGGTTTCCGTGGGGCCACTCTGCCATAAAGCCCCGACTGGTGGAGGGCTGCAGTGATGGTTGACTTTCTACAACTTTCTCCCATCTCCCGACTGCATCTCTGGAGCTCAGCCACAGTGATCTTTTGGTTCTTCTTTACCTCTCTCACCAAGGCTCTTCTTCCCCGATAGCTAAGTTTGGCCGGACGGCCAGCTCTAGGAAGTTTTCTGGTCGTCCCAAACGTCTTCCATTTAAGGATTATGGAGGCCACTGTGCTCTTAGGAACCTTAAGTGCAGCAGAAATTTTTTTGTAACCTTGGCCAGATCTGTGCCTTGCCACAATTCTGTCTCTGAGCTCTTCAGGCAGTTCCTTTGACCTCATGATTCTCAATTGCTCTGACATGCACTGTGAGCTGTAAGGTCTTATATAGACAGGTGTGTGGCTTTCCTAATCAAGTCCAATCAGTATAATCAAAACACAGCTGGACTCAAATGAAGGTGTAGAACCATCTCAAGGATGATCAGAAGAAATGGACAGCACCTGAGTTAAATATATGAGTGTCACAGCAAAGGGTCTGAATACTTAGGACCATGTGATATTTCAGTTTTTCTTTTTTAATAAATTTGCAAAAATGTCAACAATTCTGTGTTTTTCTGTCAATATGGGGTGATGTGTGTACATTAATGAGGAAAAAAAGGGGAAAACAAAATGAACTTACAAAATGATTTTAGCAAATGGCTGCAAGATAACAAAGATAGAGTGAAAATTAAGGGGGTCTGAATACTTTCCATACACACTGTATATAAATAACAACAATAAATAAAATAGCATCACATGGACAATGCCAGAAAAAATGAATACATTCAAGTTTAACAAAGAGAAACAAGGTGCTTGAATGCTCGAGCTACAATAACATACTAAAAAGTGCAAATAAAATGTGTGTGTCTTTTGCTTGTAAACTGAAGTCAGATTTTGCATCATAAAAACTATTAAAAGATATAACACTACAAATGGTTTGGACCTTAGAGAGATATAATGGGATGGGGAGCACTGGCTGCACACAGTGGAATTCGTTGACAGAAAAGAACAAACAATACTGAATTATGTCAACTACTGAACCAAATAACCAGCAGTCTCAACAGCAACTACATAAACACGGCCAGAACTAAATGTACGGTACTAAAGTGCGCAAACTATTTCCAGTTACATTAAAGGTTGCGTTCGCACCGAGAGTGTGTACTAGGAAGTGACGTAAACTCATTCAAGTGAGACACAGGAAACAGAAATACTGCAAAATAATAATAATAACGAGACGAAATAACGTTATAACATTTCGTTTCGTCTCGTTTCGGTCAACGAAATTGAAGAGA
Organism: Sinocyclocheilus anophthalmus; assembly: GCA_018155175.1. NCBI lineage: Eukaryota > Metazoa > Chordata > Actinopteri > Cypriniformes > Cyprinidae > Sinocyclocheilus > Sinocyclocheilus anophthalmus. The sequence continues at coordinate 100,777 of JADLZN010003025.1, forward strand.
CATTTTAGCATAGTTTTATTTTGTAAACCACATTTAGTCTTGTTTTATTCGTCAACAATATTGCATTATACATTTAAATATATTCATCGTCACATGACCAGCTTTAATGTTGCGTCTCGTCTTCGTCACGTGATAAAGGTTCGTTGACGACGATATTTAGTCATCATTTTCATTGACGAAAGCGACACTACAGTCAAAAATCAAGCAAAACAGAATGTTCCCGTAATCTTCCCATTTGGTTGTCTTGGGGGAATCGAATAAGAACTTTCTGGGAACGTTCTAGGTTACAAAAAAGAATGTTTTGGGAACATAGTGACTGGGAACGTACTGACAATGTTAGGGGAATGTTCTCCAGTCCTACAGGAACGTTGTCTTTATGCAGAGAAAACGTTGCTGGCTAACCGTGAACCATAAACTAACGTTCTGCAAACCAAAATTCTTAGCTGGGGCGACATTAATTGAGGAATTCCTGATTCCAGATAAATTGAGCTCTGCAGAAGCACTGCATGTGTGCCGACACAGGTCAGGTGATGACCCCCTGCAGGACAGGTGATGTACTGCATATTTACATTCAGACCAAACTGCTCTGAAATAATCGTCTGCATTGGAAGAGGACCTGGAAATTCAGTCAGACTTGTAGCCAAAACCCATTTAGTGAAAATACTTTCTGAAACACACACATAGCCTATAACACAACTGATAAAACGTTGTCTGGCTTTTATTTATCGTATCTCCAAATAGCAGTGTTATGTTGTGTTATGGTCAGAATACAGTGACCTTACTTGATCAAATGCACCGCAGGCCTTCAGATAAGAGGAGCAATATAAGAGCCAATGAAGAGAGCGGCCTGTAATTATTTGTGTCCTGTCAGGAGAAGGGCCCCTGGACCCCTGCGATTCAAATCTGGAGCTCGGAGGAACCAGAACGAGACAAATATCAGGCCGCTCTCGCGACACCGCTGAAATTGCATCAGTTTGTCATGAACGCCGCTGCCGGCCGCACAAACTATATCATCTGCTTGCAAATGCGGATCTTCAGTTCTCTGTGGGTGAAACATCTCTTCGGTCTCGTAGTGCTGTAATAACTGCGAATGAAATATATCCATTTCATGTTTATTTATTTCCACCGTTACAGATACAATGCACACGCTTTTATCTCTCCGTGATTTGATATTAATTATGTGACTGGGATTACTTCAGTTAAAAATTCTATGTTTCTGTTTCGTGCAAATTTGAAGTTCACCGTCGTGTTGGCAAGCGTCCGCGATAAGGCCGGTGTTAATTCATTTCTCTTATCTGTTTGTGATGTTCTTTATAATCCAATGCCTGCTCATTTCCAGCGGGTAAGAGAAATGATTTCTGTGGCTGGACCTTTGTGTGCGTGTGCGTTCGTTTCGCTCTCGTGAGGGTCGGAGCAGATGAAACTCCAGCGTATATCAGATGTGGAGTGTGTTGCATTCGATGCAGATAAACACGGGTGACTATTATAGTGCATTGAAAATGAGAGGTCATGGCTAAACAGGTGTACAAATCAACTCAAGTCACATGTATTTCTATAGTGCTTTATGCAATACAGATTGTTTCAAAGCAGCTTCACATTAATAAGCAGGAAAATCGATGATGCAAACTTCTTTAAACATGAAACAAATCCAAATTCTATAGAGTCTGTTAGTGCACGTCCACTTTTTAAGTGCCGTTGGACGATTTTTCCCATTCATTTTTCCCATAGGGATTTTTTAAAAGTCTAAAGCGTTATGAGCCATGAGCCAAACCAACCAGCTACGAGGAGAATCACAACATTACTTTGTAATTACTTTGATTTGAAGCAACAAGGTATTTGAAAATTGGACAAAAGTGCAAAGGTACAAAACTGTGAAAGAACTACAATCCCATGAAGCATTGCAAATGACCTCTAGTGCTGGTCAGTCTTTTTTTAACAAAAAATGCTACGTTTTGGTGTCTTATTATTTTTTACTTAATTGGAATGGGATGAAACTTGGTAAAGGGTTTGGCACTTGCTATGTGAACAGAAGAAAAAATCCCATTTTTGGGGATTTTGGTTTATGAACAAGGTGATAAAATAGTCACTCTTGCACTGTTTGCCGTCAAAAAATGATTGTATTGGAAACCAATGGGAAACTAATTTAATCTAGTGGAAACGTTTGGTACTGCGCCCAAACAAAATCTTTTTTTTGTGATATCAACTTCAAATTTGGAACACAACATGTTTAGATATATGGCTTCGATTATCTTCAATTATCTCTCGAGCTTTAGATTAAAACATGTTTCGGAAAGTGTATTAAGTGCATATAAAATGTAATAATCGTATTTATTCTGCAGTTTTTTGCACACTTCAGCAATAATCTACCAAGTGTCTTCTTTAAGAAGAGACCAAACTTAATTCTGTGCTCCAAAGCGTTCGCGATTTAATAAATGTAATAAACGGATCACAGCTTTTACATAAATCTAATTTAGTACAATAAAATATTAAATAAAAAACAATATCAAACCAAGATGTATTAAGCTAAGTTTTTTGAGAGGGTATGGAGGCCGACCCTGATTATATCATTTGCGGTGCTTCATGATGGAATTTGCTGCACAGCATTATGGGTAATGTAGTTTTCACCACAAATTCCACTGTTAAACACAATTATTTTAAAAATAAGTTGAAATAATGCTTGCTAACGGCTTTAGCAGAAGCATACACGATCAATTAACAACCTCGGTCTGTCTGTAAAGGTTTATAATTTATTATAAAAAATTTTCCTATGGAGAAAATGAATGGGGCTTTTACTTCCGCATCTCTAAAAAGACAATAGTGCCATTATTCAGCTCAAATCAGTTCAGTGTTGATTCGATTCAGTTCAATAACAGTATAAAGTTCGTCCATTATGAAACAAGTCCAATTCAGCTATAAGCAGCTCTACTGAAGACAACAGTGCCATTATTCATGTGATCAGAAGTGGAGAAGATCACCGGTTTAATGTGTTTTCTGTGCTTCCCCTGCTCTGTTAATTGTGTATTTGCATGCATTAGCGCTCTTTAATAGAGGCAGTCGTGCCCTCGCCTGATTTCAATGTTTCTTAAAAATATCGATCTCCACTAATTGACTTTCTGTCTGGGGCCTAATGATTAAACTCAAACTGCAACCTTTGCTTTGAATTCGTGAACTCCCGCGAGGCCCTTTAAGCAAATTCAGAGAATATGAGCATGGGACGCTCATAAACGCTCACGATACGAGACGTCAGACGAGCTTTACTGGAATGAAAGAAAAACAGTGCAGTGTTTTCCGTTCAGAAGAATCTAGTTTATCAGATCCGGCTTGATTTTATGTGACTGCTAACGTGGACGGCAAGCGTCCGGCGCCGGTGGACGTATTGACCGCTCATTTGCATACATAAATCTATTGGCGATGTGACATTCGTCAATGAATCTCTCTAGCCACACACAAGGCTGCTGACTCGTGCACACTGCATTATCATTTGTGACGAGCGTTTAATGAACTCTGACAGCCGCTGTCACCTGACGTTTATGGCATCTAGCTTTTCAGATGCATTTCATATCTTTTGATATCCATCACATGCTGTTGAAGGAAGTCCAGCTGCCCGCTTGCTATTTTCACCGCTTTGATCTGGAGTTTAATTTTTGGATGTGTAAAGCGCTTTTGCTTTGATTCAACGGCTGATGAGAGATTCCTGGCTGTTTCTTTTGTTGTGTTGTGCTAAAGGTCAGAATGCAGTGGGAATTCATTTAATTGTGAGGCGCGGGCCGCTGGCAGTGTCAAATGACTTTGGCCGTGAGTTCTTCCCATTTCATTAGCTGGCCGTTCTCCAATCCCTCACCCCGTAAATGCACCGTGACACGCTCGGCGTTTAGTATGCAACAGATTATGAACGATCGCGGCGAGAAGTTAATAGGTGCGATGAACGGCGGGCTCGGACCCATACCAACCAATCAGCAGGTCTTTAACTCTAGAGAAATACAGCTGGCGTGATGTAATGAAGTCGTGTTCTTTAAGCTATAACCTTATCTGCTGCGTTGAATAGTTTTACACTGATCAATAAACAGTTTTCTGTGGCCTTTTGCTGGTGTCACTTGTCATTGGAGAATGTAAATGCGTGTCAGAAACTAGCCTGACAGTTTCCCTTTGCTACATTACGAACGGGGAAAAAGCCCATCAGCAATAAAACAGATGATGGCCGGTTCAGTGCGACAGCGCTGCTGTTATTCCAGTGGCGTCGTGCCTTTTAAAGTTGCATCGTTTTAACCCGGCTGATGAATCCATTTACAGATGATCGCAGGAGCGTTTGCGCTTTCTTGTCAATTCAGGCCTGATGATGGATAATAGACTATTCCGTTTCACTAATATTTCAGCATGTGCATTTATAAATGCAAAAAATAGTTTTCTTCCTCAGTATTTCAGTACAAATATCTAAACATTCTTAAATCAAGATGCAGTTACTTGAGAAGCAATGTTACTCAAGACATTAAGTCTTGTTTTCTGAAAAAATAATCTAAATTAAGCGACTTAAAACAAGCTTAAAACAAGAAAAAAGATCTGACAATGGTGTCAGAAAAATAATCTTAATTCAAGGGGGAAACTATTATTTTGCTATTATTTTCTGATCCCATTTGTTCTTGTTTTCAGCATAAACTCACTTATCTTTAATACATTTCTTAAAAGACAAGACGTCATATCTTAAGTCATTTTGGCTTTCCAGTAAATGTATCTTGATTTAAGAACGTGTAGATATTTGTACTGGAAAACAAGACAAAAATATTGATTTACGAAAATTAATTTTTTTGCAGTAAAAGCATATAAATGTGCCAGATTGCATTATTGGTAAATAACTAGAACGATAACAAAGATCCGTAAATGCTAAAACTATTTGTGCCACAAACTAGTTTGTTTATGTTATGACAATACATTAAAATAATATGATAAACACCTGTTTGCAATATAAAGCAGCATGACGGACTGTTTTGTACAGCTAAAGCAAATTAAATCGGAAGCAATGTTCCATGAAGATATTTAGTAAATGTCCTACCATAAATATATCAAAACTTAATGTTTGATTAGTAATATGCATTGCTAAGAACTTCATTTGGACAACTTTAAAGATGATTTTCTCAATATTTAGATTTTTTTGCACCCTCAGATTCCAGATTTTCAAATAGTTGTATCTCAGCCAAATATTGTCCGATCCTAACAAACCATACATCAATGGAAAGCTTATTATTCAGCTTTCAGCTGATGCATACATCTCAATTTAAAAAAATGGACCCTTACGACTGGTTTTGTGCTCCAGGGTCACGTATTACAATGGCCATGATGCTCTGTTAACCTTTGACCTGTTCTGTAAACTCCTTTATTGACACCGTTCTGCCGTCAATGACACAAAAGTGCTCACGTATGCTAAACAGACATTGATTATTAACATTAGGGAAAGTCATAATTTGAAAGTAATTTGCAAGCAATGCAATATTTTATTCTGCTCCATAAGCTTTGATGTGTTTTTTCTCTTCTCTTCTACAGAGAAGCCCAGAGTCTTTCTGAGCTGTGTCCGCTCTCCCAGCACAACTTCTTCTGCTTATTAAGATTTCAAAGATACAAACCGTGGTTCAGTAATTGCTTTCTTGAATCTGCCTTTAATAATTACACGTGGCAAAGCAGCAGTGAAAATTAGAAAGGCAGAGACTAATGGAAAACTAGATTTTTTCACTGAATTAGAGAGCGGGACGATCCATATATTGACAATCCATCAAGATGAACGAGATCAGGAAAAGTGTTTCAGACTGTCCGGGAACAGCGAGGCAAACTGGGTGTGATGCAGCGTGGCACCGAGCGCTAGGCATGCTGGGAAAACACAGAGAGAGAGAGAGAGAGAGAGAGATAGAACGAGCATCACTGATACTGATGCACAAACACACACGAGCATCTGAGCGCTTCAGTCTGGAGACGACAGAATATCTGCTGACTGAATCATTAGTGAAAATTAATGCACAAAGTAGCAATTTGAAGTGAACTGATGTTTTCAATCTGGAATTTCTTCATAACTGCAGTTATAGAAAATTAATCAAACACTACAACAAGTCGCTACAGGCAAAACTGATGTCTATTTTGCTTCCATAACATGTCTCTTCCTTCATACTAGTGTAAAGAAAACAATTACACATTTAAGTGTTTATTTTCATGCACTTTATCTATTCGCGTCTGTAGATTTAACTCTCAATCCATATCTTAAAAGAGTCTTTTTTTTCTTACAAACACCAGACTTTACAGTTTTATCCTCTCTGTATTCTGAAGGTTTGTTCTTATTTCATTCACACTGATTTATACAACATCTCACTCCTAAAAACACGGTGAAAATGTGTTTGTTTTCTGTCTGTTGACAGTATTTTCTGATTCATGGAGTGATAAAAAGAAGAATTTATGAATCTGGCTTTATCCAACGTTCCCGGAAATGTATGCAAATGAGTGCATATTTAATTAGACCATGCCCTTATTTGCATATTTAAACATTTCAGAAAACTTGTAGTGTACTGTGATTAACTAATTGGGTAAGTATCTATCGATTTAAATAATCAAATTAATTTATGCACAACTAATCGAATTTCTAATCGCGATTGAACAAGTACAGATGCCACAATTACATAATCGTTCAAAGCAGTTATTAATCATAGTTGATTTTAGTTTTATTATAACATCATAATACCATGCGTATTTGTACTTTTTCCAACGTACAGTTCACACTTGAGCTTAATACTATAGAAAAGCAATAAAAGTTCTTCAGTTAGAGTGTTTTCAGCTTGCTTATTTTTAATATAAAAAATATGGCATGCAGTTGCTTCAAACATCATTCGATGATAATTTTATTTAATAATTGCAATTACAATTTCAAGGGAATAGTCGACAATTATTATTTGTGTGTTATAATCACAATTATAATCGTGCAGCAGTATATTGATTCGAGTGAAATTGTGTGCCTAAAACATATAAAACACGCATATTTAAGCCATCACAATCACATATTCCAGAGAGAGATGTGATGAGTTTGTCATCGTATGAAACATCGCAGTAATGCTTCTCTCCTGAAGTTTCTTCCAAACTTCTGATGCTTGCTCAAATCTGACACAACGCAGTCGCTCACGTTTCCGTACAGATCCACGTCTGCATTTCCCCGCTTGACGCAAAGCTACAAATTACATGATTATGATGTATCATGTATTCGCGAAAGTCTCTTTGTTTGGGAGAAAAATCAATAGCAGAGCTCCTGGAGCGCCGTTACGTTTCCAGATAGGACGGCTCTAGAATTGCTGATTCTACATTTAGAATGACAGTGATTCATATGGTGCTGCTGTCTGGTTAGCCGGCTAACTTATACCTGAGGGTCTCCAGCTGACATTTCATCTACAACTTTGGGAAAGGTTAAGGGCCGCAGGGCTGCGAGCTGCAGGAAACCTTTAGCATCGGCTTATTTTTAGACTCCGGACGAAAAACTCTGCTTTGTTTTGGACTCGTCTGCCTCCAGAGGGCCGATGAGTAATTTAGCGGCTCTGTTTTACAGGAGCCGTAAACAGGTAAAGTTGTTGAACTACTAGAGGAAGACCTGTTTCTGTTTTAAAAACAAGGCCGGCGGGAGTGAGCGGGAATCTCAAACGAATAATCGCATCTGTTTAATTCCACGTGTCACGGATTATGTTTCACTCATCATCAGTGCGGTATGTGTTCATATGTATTGAGCGGATTACAGAAAAACTGAATGCTGTTTCAGGTGAGCCGTTCGCTGTCCCCGCCCCCACCGCTCGGCCTCTGACCTCTGACCCGGGACGCCCCTGCCGCATGTGTTTTGGTTGTAATTAGGGCGGCCGGTGCACCTGATGTTGACCTCGGTCTCGCTGCGGGACGATGCTGGCTTTATGTGCGCCGCTGTAATTGCTTGTACTGTTGCACCCAGAAAATCACACAATTACAGCATTCAAACGCTATTTTGACATTTTCTGGCAAACATGCGAGTGGTGCGTTCTTGTGCAAACCCGCAGATGTTCTGGGTTTTATTTTAGTATGATGATATACCTAATAATTATTATTTTTATTTTATATTTTCTGTTTTTGTGAGTTTCTGTAATGTTGTGTGTTTTTTTTTTTATTTTTTATTTTTATTTTTTTTCAAAATATGTCTATAGTTTAAGTTATAATTTTAGTTTGTTTAGTTAGTTTTTTTTCTATTAAACAAAAAGATGAGGAGAGAGATGTGCCTTGGCAGATAGCTAAAATATAACAAGATTGTTATATTTCATTTTATTTAAGCGAACATTTATTTTATTTCAAAACAAAATTGTTTCCTTCACAAGTAGCTAAAATATAATATTATTTTATTTTATTTAACGTAACATTAATTTTATTTCAAGTAACAAAATTGCTGCCTTGGCAGCTAGCTAAAATACAAGTTTAAGTTTTTATATTTTGTTTTATTTAAGCTAACATTTATTTTATTTCAAGTAACTTTTTTTTTAATGGGTTCCAAAATGCTTTGGGAGTCAAGGAATTCAGCCACTTTTCAAAAAGGTTGGAAGCGGTTTCGCAAAAAAAAACAAAGAAGAAAAGAAATTCTTCTTTCCCAGAATTGTGAGAAAAAAAATTGTAAACTCACTATTTCTAACTATTTTGAGAAATTCTGAATTTATATCTCGCAATTCTGTTTTTTCCATCACGGTATTAAAAAAAGTAAAAAAGGTAATTGTGACTTTTTTAAATCACATAATTCTGTCTTTTCTCACAATTCACCCTTCGCTGAGAGTTTGATTGACAGGCGATCTGACCAATCATATCATAGAATCTGCCATTCGGGTCTGACAAACAAACCAGACAGGAGAGCAAATTAACATCGGACTTGAACTTGAAAAATGCTGTGTTTTGACGTCTTTCCGCAGTTGAAACAATATACCCTCTGATGTTCGTTCATGTTTATTTTGTGCTATAATAACTAGTAAAGCGGAAGAGATCTGTCACAACACATTAAAGAGCCACAAAATTGTATATATTGTTTGAATTTCTTACAAAATGACCAAATCTGAAAGCTGAGACTTTGTTTTATACCAGAGGTGACCTGCTCTGTCTGCGATGTATTTTTCTCTGCGTGAGAACATGATGTGTGGCATGGCTTAACAATAACTAAGGATGGTGGGTTTTTGCGAAAGGTCAATTGCGAGTTAAAATTTGTGCAATTTTGACTATTTCTCAGAACTGTGATTATGTTTGTATCCCGTGGTAGAAACAAGCTTCCATATAAAACACCATTTTCATGTGTTTAAGCAGCAGTGAAGGCCCACCTACTCGCCTGTCAATCAATCGCTGTGCTACAAGTGTTTTATACTTCACCAGTTACATGCAACTTCAATCCAATTCAAAACATAATTTATCATTTGATTTTTCTGTGTTGTTTTACACTTTAACAGCTGGCAGGAGCTCAGTGACAGTGAGTGATGGTCTGTATGTGCTATAGCTGGTGTTATGCTGCTCTGGGGTCAGAGGTCAGAACTGCAGTATTTTTTTTTACTTCCTTTGCCTTTATGTGTGTTTTTGTAAATGCAAACACTGACAGTGTAAATGCGTAACGATGTTTCACCTGAGGAACGCTCGAGGGGTCGTTCATCACGGCTGAAGGGTCGCCCTCGCTGTATTTATCTTGTAAGCAGCTTCAGCTCTACTGGAAAGCGGGCTTGTCTTCAGTTTGTCTTCATTCAGCTACGGCTGTTCTTAATGCTTCCCGTCCAGAGCCTGCGAGCGCAAACCATCAGTCTATTAGATACTCAGTTCCATGTTTTCGTTTTTTTTTAAAGATTGATTTTTTTTTTTTCATTTTAAAAATAGAAAAAAAAATCCAGATTATATTTTTTCTACTTGGTTTATTTATTTTTTTAGATTTGTTCAGAGTATTAATTAATTATTTACTTTTTTACACAATGTTTTACTTTAATCAAAATACAAGCACAGCTATTCAAATGTTTTGTGTGTGCATTCTTTCCAGATTATATTTTGTTTTCTACTTTTTCCCCCAGAATTTGAATGCATTAATTACTTTATTGCAAAACTTTACTCTAATCAAAATATAAACACACCTATTAATTTAATCATTTAATGAAGAACTGATGTGTACATAATGCCACAAAATTATTACTTGTTTGAACCATCAGTTTCTTCTTTTTAGATTTTTTAAAATACATTTTTCCAGATTTTCCCCCCTAATTTTCACCATTGATGAACAATTTTTGTTTGTTGTTTTTTGCTTTGCTTTTCTTCCAAATAATGTTTCTCTGTTTTCCACTTTTTCAGATTATTTTCTCCAGATTATTTATCATTCATTTTTTGCACAGAAAATACGCAGCGGATTGGTATAGTAATCATCTGATGTGTTGGAGATTCTGAACTGTGTTGATTGGTGTTTGTGTTTGCTTTACAGTGAATAACATCAGCTGTATGCCGAGACGGTGCGATCGCTGAGTGAGTGTCGTAATGGCCCACGCTAGCGGTGAGCTTTCCTCTAGTTTTTCTTCTTCATTAAGTGTGCTCTGAAGAGTGTTAAATAATATTAATGACTGGGAGAGTCGTTACTTACCTGGCTTTGCACCGGCTCAAGTGATTTTATCGATCGGCGGCGGGATGTGGCACAGAACGGCAGATTATTCTGCCTCTGATATTATCAGCAGCTTAAATAAGTTGATTAGCACAAGCGCTATCTTTAAATAGATCTCGATGATGATGTTGATTGGGTGGAGCAGGACGCCATCCATCTTTTTGATCTGCTAATAACTGGAATCCATCACTGCTCGCCGCTCTCCTCTTCCTCTCTCCTGAGTCCACAGGTTTTTAGGAGAACCGACCCAGGAATGTAGGACAGCGAGAAGTGCTCTGTTATCTGTCTGCGGTTCTGCGGGCCATAGCTGAGGAGCGATCATGAACACAATCATCTACATAAACACACAGCAAACATCTGTGACGTGACTGTTTGTCAGCAGATCTTAACCTCTATGTGACTGGAGTCCATACAGAGAAACTTTTTATGTTATGGCCAATAAATGACTGTTATTCAATATTTTAGTTAATGATAAACTAATAATGTACTAATATTACGAACACATCAGTTTTATACATTACATACATGTAATTATATATTAATGATATATATATATATATATCAATACAAAATCCAGTAAATTATAGATCACATATGGTCATAATCGAAAAGAATTAGATTAGCTAGCTTATAAAATCAATTGTAATTTTGTTAGAGTAAAACTTTGTGTAAAAAATGCATTGATCTAAAAAAGTAGAAAACTGAATAAAAGAGTATAGATAGGAACGTCTCGGTTACGTGTGGTAACCCTCGTTCCCTGAAGGAGGGAACAGAAACGTTATGTCGTGACAACATTAGGGGATTCATCTCTGCCCCAATCATCTCTGACTTTAAGAGAAAAAGCCAATGAAATTTGGCTAGTGGATTTTGCATACCTGAGCCACTCCCCGTGCATACGGGTATAAATAGGCAACAGGTGCATCCGCTCTTCATGTTTTATGCTGAGGAGCCGAGAACTTGTCCCTGGCCACCAGCGAAGGTTCAAGGTGGTGGCATGGGGACATAACGTCTCCGGGAACGAGGGTTACGTACGTTACGTACGTAACCATAGGAACGGTCTGTGTCGAGGGAGAATCAAGACATGAAAGTAAGCGTCCTTCAGGTTGACTGCTGCAAACCAATCCTGGGATTGGATGCATCTGATAATGCATCCAACCCTCACCGCATCCACTATCCAGTGAGCCAACCTCTGCTTGGAGACAGCCTTCCCTTTCTGCTGACCTCCGTAGCAGACAAAGAGCTGCTCAGAGCTTCTAAAGCTCCGGGTGCGGTCCACGTATATGCGCAGCGCTCTTACGGGACACAGCAATGCCAAGGCTGGATCTGCCTCCTCCGAGGGCAGTGCTTGCAGGTTCACCACCTGATCACAAAAAGGCGTGGTGGGAACCTTGGGCACGTATCCAGGCCTGGTTCTCAGGACAACGTGAGAGTAGGCTGGCCCAAACACAAGGCACTCTTTGCTCACCGAAAATGCTTGGAGGTCCCTAACCCTGCTGATGGAAGTGAGCGCGGTCAGGAGTACTGTCTTAGCAGATAGGAACTTAAGCTCGACTGAATCCAACGGCTCAAAGGGACTCCTCTGAAGTCCAGCCAGGATGATAGAGAGGTCCCAGGAGGGCACCAGGGGTGGCCTAGGAGGATTTAACCTTCTGGCACCCCCCAGGAACCTGACGATGAGATCGTGCTTTCCCAGGGACCGGCCGTCCACTGCATCGTGATGTGCTGCGATAGCAGCCACATACACTTTCAAGGTGGAGGTTGACAGCCTACGCTCCAACCTTTCTTTCAGGAAAGAGAGCACTACACCAATTGGGCCATAATGAGCCAGTCGTCGAGATAGTTAAGGATCCTGATGCGTCGAGATAGTTAAGGATCCGTAACGGGGCAAGGGCACCCTCCTCAACTTTCATAAAGACGGGGGGGACAGGGAAAGCCCGAAGGGGAGGACCCTGTACTGCCATGCCTGACCTTCGAACACAAACCATAGGAACGGTCTGTGTCGAGGGAGAATCAAGACATGAAAGTAAGCGTCCTTCAGGTTGAATGCTGCAAACCAATCCTGGGGTTGGATGAATCTGATAATGCTCTTCTGCATCAGCATCTTGAACGGGAGCTTCTGAAGGGCCCGATTCAAGACTCGCAGATCCAGGATTGGCCGAAGGCCACCGCCTTTCTTGGGTACGATGAAGTAAGGGCTGTAAAACCCCTGCGTCATCTCAGCTGGAGGAACCGGCTCGATTGCATTCTTTGCCAGGAGGACAGCAATCTCCTCGCGCAAGACAGGTGCATCTCGGACTGGCACCGAAGTCTCAAGAACGCCACTGAACTTGGGAGGTCGCCTGGCGAACTGAATCACATGGGAGAGTCGAATTGTGTGAATGAGCCAGCGAGACGGGCTGGGCAGCGCAAGTGATTTTTGATAATGTGGTTACCCCTGGCCCTTGAGCCAGCGGCGGAACAGAAACAAAATGAAACAGAAGATTCTCCACCCGGCCCTCCTCCGGGGGAAGGAGCGGCACTATCCTCGCCGTCTCCTAGAAAAGAGCAGATTCCCACATCTCCGGGTTGCCTGCGTCAGGGCCGCTTTGTCATCCAGGAAGACTTAGGGACCGGTTGGGACACGGGGGGCGCCGCGCTCCTGCGAGAGGCTCAATGCGCCAGCCTAGGTGTTAATTCAGTTCTCTGGAGGGCGCCCACGGCGACGAGCAGACTGAGACCTGGCCCGCGGTGCAGCGGTGGCTGGTGGTGCATCATGCCGGGGCAAGATGTGCTGGATCGCCTCGGTCTGTTTATGCCCAGCAGTTCTCGACAGTGTCGCCGAACAGCCCAGCCTGGGAGCAGCCTGGGAGATGGGAGCATCGAGAAAGCGTGATTTGTCGATGTCATTCATTTCTGCCAGGTTGAGCCAGAGATGGCGCTTTTAGACTACCAGAGTGGACATCTAAACTAATGGTCATAATGTAGGACAGATTATGGAAATGATCATTTGAGAAATGGACGGCATAGAAGTTCAGACACGTTTACTGCACACCTCAAAGGTCATGTAAATGTTTGTGAATTATTAACTTATGCATAAACGCACACAGCTGTGCTCTGACATGAGGCGATGAGTTAGAGCTAGAATACACTCTATTTTGTTCTATTTTTCTCTGTTTTGACAGGACAGTTTTAGGAGAGAAAGAAAGCATGAGGAGAGCCTCGAGCCGGGATTCGCTCAGAGCAGAAGTGACAAAACCAGGTCAAATTAGACTATATATTATATTATTATATTAGAATAAAACTTTATTTTCTAAAGCACCTTTAAAAGTAGCATCTAAAAGCGCTTTACAATAAGACAACAAAAGAGAAATGTAAACATGCATTCATCAAAAAGAAATGCATTTAAATGCACAATACAAATAAAAACATGATATGAACTGATGTGAACATTCTGACCAGATACAGTAATTATTTGCATGCTTTACATGTATTACAATTCTGTATTATTTTGCATAAATGTATTAAAAACTAAAACACTAAAAGCTGAAATTCTGACATTATAATATACCGAATGAAAAATGGATATTCATTTTGAGACTTGCTCAATATTAATTTTAACAGTGTTACAAAATTTTTAGTGTTTTTAACTTTAAGTGAGTGTTAAATGACACAAAAATTGGAGAAATTAGCATGCACAAATTAAATACACAACATCAGTCAACATGTATTTCATATTGATTAATACTGGCATAATAGGAAAAAGTTTTTCCTGGAATTATTTTTTTATTTTAATCATACATTAAATTGAAAGCTTCTATAGTTGTTATTATTACTAATGTTGTTTTAAGCATACATGTATAATTTTCTATGTTGATTGTTTTTAAGATAAAATTGTTACTGTAAACAATGTATTGAAATGATACTGTAATCATAATTGTTTTGTAAAATTTAAACACTGTTGATTTTGCCATGAATATAACCATTGCTGCTGATGGTGTTAAATCCTAAATAAATTGTTAATAAATAGATAATTAATAAATAAAATTGACGGATGCTGATATGTGACCCTGGAGCACAAAACAAGTCATAAGGGTCACTTTTCCATTGGTGTAAGGTTTGTTAGGATAGCACAATATTTGGTCGAGATACAACTATTTGAAAATCTGGAATCTGAGGGTGCAAAAAAATCTAAATATTGAGAAAATCATCTTTAAAGTTGTTCAAATGAAGTTCCTAGCAATGCATATTACTAATCAAAAATTAAGTTTTGATATATTTATGGTAGGAGATTGACAAAATATTTCATGGAACATGATCTTTACTTAATATCCTAATGATTTTTGGCATAAAAGAGAAATGTATAATTTTGACCCATACAATGTATTGTTGGCTATTGCTACAAATATACCTGTGCTGCTTATGACTGCTTTTGTGCTCCAGGGTCACATGTGCATCGCTACTAAAAATCACTAATATTGTCTAATAACTGCAGATAAATCTGCATGCCTGTTTGAGATTCTTACTGAATCAGTTTGTTCATTCGCACTGATCGCTGGTGCAAGTGCAGTT
Organism: Sinocyclocheilus anophthalmus; assembly: GCA_018155175.1. Classification (NCBI taxonomy): domain Eukaryota; kingdom Metazoa; phylum Chordata; class Actinopteri; order Cypriniformes; family Cyprinidae; genus Sinocyclocheilus; species Sinocyclocheilus anophthalmus. The sequence goes on from JADLZN010003025.1 coordinate 115,961, forward strand.
AAACTGTTCAAACAAAGCAGCCTTATTCTCTCCGCTCCGAGCGTTATTGATATTGTTGGATGTTTTTTTCCAGGCTGGCAGAAGCTTTTCCTGCTTAACCAACTGTGAACACAACGCTCGGCCTTAATTTGATTAAACACTTTGTTAGGAACAGCAATTAATGCACTTTCTCTGGCCATTTTTAATGGCTCGCAGCAATTAATACATTGGATCTTGTTAATTATTCTGCTGTTTTTGGTCATCGGTGATGGTTCCAGCGGAGATGTTATTCGGGGAGGGGGGCGAGAGCGCTGTCACGGCCTGAAAGCTCAGCACACTTGAAGCTGGAATCCATTTATTCCCCAGGCCAGGCCTAATTACCCCTCTCTGCTACAGGTACGGAGCGCCTTCATCCCGGCCCGAGCCCGTTTGCACCCAACCAATAGGAAAAGATTAATTGTTTGCTTTCTTTTGTATCTCCGGGGACACGGGTCACTTAATAAAGAAAAATAATTCTCCCTCGCACACGATTGGGCTTATTTCTCCAAAATGTGTGTGGACACGAGCGTGGGAGGCTTTTGTTCTCGTTAGCTATTACATTCAGAGAGGCAGAAATACAGGAATGAAGGAAAATTGATGAGCGTCGAAGCTGCGTTGGCCACGAGTTGTATCATCATTTGTACAGCTGTTTCCTTTTAATTCCTCATTATGGAAGCGAAATTAGGCCGGCTGGTGGCTCGCTCGCTCACCGTTCTTCATCGGATGCATAATAACGCAAGAATAGAGGTGCAATTAGAGATCTGTGTTAATTGAGCGCCGCAGCGTTTGCTGAGTGAACACATCACGGCCAGAAAGGCATTAATGGCAAACGCTCAACGCAGAGGTCAATAAATGCATGCAGAAATGCAAATAGCACTGTAAGGTGTCAGATAAGTGACCTTTTGTGGAAAAAGACTCGGCCGAAATGATTCACAGACACCCCATTCATCACTAGAGCAGCGTCTGAAGAATTAAAGGCACTTACGGTTGTAAATGAAGCTTCTTTCAGATGTTTTTACTTGTTTACTTTCTGTCAAGCGATTACAATTTTTCATCACACACAGAATTCAACACACATCGAGTTTGGCTGAGAATTTACCCCCTAAAAGATCATTTAAAGTCATTATTGTGTTAAATGAGAAAAGCATTGAATAGACGTTACAAAAAGTAGTTTTAGAAAGAAATATTTAGATTCAACATTACGTCAGAATCGTAAAATGTAAATAAGTATGTGTTAAATAAATAAATGTATGATAGTGTTGTGTTGTGTGAAATATTAAATGATTTTGAAAAGAGTGAAATGATACTCTAAATATGAAAGTAAAAGCGCCAGTAGGTGGCAGCATGTCACTGTCTTAATAAGTCATTGAATCATTCATTCAACCAATTTGTTCAAACTGTCGATTCATTTAGAAACAAAGCAGGTGACTCTCTTTATGAATGAGTCACTGAATCATTGACTCACTTGATTCGTTTAAACGGCTGATTCATTCATTCAGAAACAAAGCAAGAGACTGCCTTTTTGAATGAGTCCCTGAATCATTGACTCAATTGATTCGTTCAAACTTCTGATTCATTCAGAAACAAAGCAAGTGACTGTCTTTATGAATGATTCACTGAATCATTGACTCACTTGATTAATTTAAACTGCTGATTCATTCAGAAACAAAGCAAGTGACTGTCTTTATGAATGATTCAGTCCCTGAATCTCACTTGATTCGTTCAAAGACGTAGATTAATTCAGTAAAGAATCAGCGCTGTGTGTTTCTCGGCGACGCTCAACAGTTCTGCTGTGGAACTTTGATTGGAAATATTTTCATTTGCTAAATTGAGCAAAAACGGACAATATTGAATCTAAAATACAATATTAGCGTCTCGTTTATTGACCTGTTGTAAATCACTGTCACATTTGCAGTGGTGCAGATATTTGGCGAGAAACGGCACTCTTGCTGGTGTGATATTGCTAATTATATCAAATGATAGAAATATAAGAAGGGGATTTTTTGCCCTCATATCTTGAATTTTAGGCTCATATAACTGCATTCTAATAGTCAGTCGTCCTGCATCATGTTCATCAGACACTGCATCAATGTAAGATGCCTTAATCATTTTATAACTTACTCATATTAACATGTTAAATGGTCAGCCCAAGTTTTCTTATTATTAGTTTATCAAATAATGCCTGGTGTTATTGATGCATTTGTGTCTTTTTCACATCCGGACTCTGCAAGCGGCTTCTGGTTTTCTGTGCCGGATCAAAGAAGATGGATGCCGGGCGATTGGGCCGCTGACATAATGCACTGTGGCACACAGCTTGCTTTTATTAGCACAAGCCTGTTATTTCCCTGCGACTCTAAGTGTGGACGGGCAGTGATAAATGCTGTCGCACAAGCTTGATGCGATTCATTTGTCAACGGCCTGAAAAAGGTTAATCAGTATTCTCCAGCCGGGTTACGGCCCTCCGTCTCCCTCTCAGCAGTAATTGTGGTCCTGTTACGGACAAACCCGTGCAGCTGGGGACCCGAGTTACGTGCAATTATATTTCTGTCCATCTACAAGGGACAAAATCATAATCATAACACCAAACACTACATGCACATGACGTCAACTCGCTTTCATAATTTATACTGCGAGTATTTCATGCACAGACCTGAATGACCATGGGAAACGCTGGGGAAAATCAATGCAAATTCATATTTCATAAGGCCATAATTGCGTTTGAAAGTGTGTGGTGGTCGTTTGTTTCAGCGGACGGCTGCTGACAGTACCATATATTTGAGCTCCAGCTCTTATTTCATCTCACAGGCCTTCGATCTCCCAGCGCTCGTCTTTTTACCGAAAACAAGGGCTTTGTTGTCAAAGAAAATGGGCCTTTTTTTAACACTTGACAACGTTCTATCATCTGTGAAGTTATCGATTTGCCAGTGTTTTAACCATCAAACTGGATCTGTTTGAGCGGCTCTGGTTTTTAAACAATTTCTTTGACAGGCGAGGCGTCACAGCAATTGCCCCGCTTTTAAAGACAGTATTTCAATTTGCCGAGAGCCCTTCAAGTGAAGCGCTGGGGGCCCCTTTGAAGGAGTATCAGAGCGCCGAGGGGCCGACAGAGTTGTCACGCTACGGGCCAGCTAAAAAAAATGGAGCGCTTTGCTTTATAGATTGCTGTTAGGTCAACAAAACTTTGGCAGCATTGATTCACTTGACAGTGAATGCAGCAGTACATTTATCACTAATAGCTGGACTGCAGAAAATCTAATAAGAGCCGAACAATCCCCCACAAACACTCATCCCAAACTCATCCGTCCAAAAAACAGGAGCCAGACGCGCCCCGCTGTCATTAATTGAAGCTAAAAAGTGGATTCTGTCTTATCTGGCTCTGGCAGCAGTTAAAGAGTTCAGAAAGCCGGCTCCGGGATTGTGTTGTTGGGACTCTGATTTGCATGAGCGGCTATAAAACACGTCACAGTTTCGCGGAGAGGCTCATTGATTAGTTGTCACCTGGGCATCAGCTTCACTCCCAGGATTCAATTTTTTTTCCTGCCTGTTTTGCATACGCTATCGACCTGGAGTGGGTAAATGAGCAGAACGCGCCGAGACCGGAGGATGAATTGTTTACTCGCATAAAAATAACCTTTCAATAGCAGAAGATGCATGGCGCGGCCTGCGCTGGAGTTCTGCTGCCCCAAGCAGATGGCATTCAGCTGCTATTGATCCGGCACCAGAACCGGCCTGTCCGTCCCAAAGCCTTGCTAGAAATAAAGAGACACGCCGCCGATCGTGACACTTCATAAACGTCAGCCGTGTTTTCAGTGGCGGCTCGTCGCACGTGAGAACATATCATCTTCACTGCTAATTTAACCCTGTAAAACCACTGAGACATATTATTGGAGATATGTCTCAGTGAGATGAGATTGAAATGCTCCAAACATATAATGCAGTGATTGAGAGCTGAAGAACTAAAGGCTCCTCAGAAGATGTGAGATGTTCTGGAGGCTTGTGAAGATCATCCCTCCGCTGAGGAACAGTGAAAGTAAAGCTTCTGGAAACAAACGCTCCTCAAAAGATCCTGAGGATCAGATTTCAGACTCTAAAACATGATTGATGGAGAATCAAGTAAAGCTGAGCTGCTTCAGTGCAGTAAGAGTTCATCTGGAGATATTACTGCACTTATTCTGATGCTTACTTGATCAAAATCAATCAAGATCTGACACGAGAAGCTCGAGCTGAAGCTGGACGTTTCAACAATTACACTAAAAGAGCTTTGACTGGATAAAACACTCTAAACTCTCAATTAGAGACAGAAGAGATGAGGAGACTGAGTTTTTATGTTGATCATTTAGAGGCCTTAGAAATTTGCATATCAGATATGATACACTCTAAAAAATGCTGGGTTGTTTCAACCCAACTTTGGGTCAAATATGGACTAACCCAACCGTTGGGTTCCGTTTTTACATTAAACTTTTAACCCAAAAGTTGGGTTAGTCCATATTTGAAAAAAACCTGAGACTTGTTATAACACTTGCATATCATTGCTCTTTTGTTAGTTCTGATTGCTTCTATTGTCTTCATCTGTAAGTCACTTTGGATAAAAGCATCTGCTAAATGACTAAATGTAAATGTAAAAAAGTGTTTGATATACAGTATATCTGCATATTTATTTGTCGTTGTTATTTCAGAGTGACCATCAGTGTAACTAAACAGTCATAATTAGATTCCAAATGTTTAATGCAAAATACAGTAAAGGTCTAGTTAAGTAATTTAACACAAGGATGAATGACTTATTTGTATTCATATTCACCAGTGTAATAATAACCCATTGCAAATTTTGCTGTTTGATACAAAATTGTAATTAAATAAATGCATTTGTGTTCCACAAAGGAAAGTCGTAGAGGTTTGGAACAACATGAGCGTCAGTAATGATGAAACATTTTTTGTCTTGTTTTCTAGTATAATTCTTGAATCAAGATGAATTTACTGTACAAGTAAAATGACTTAAGATAGTATGTCTTGTTTTCTGAAAAAAATAAAAAAAAGTTAGTTTTTGCTTAAAAAAAGCAAAAATATCTGCTATATTAAGATTAGCAGAAACACAAAATTGTGATTATTATTTTAGAAAACAACATTTTATATCTTGTACAGTAGATGCATCTTGATTCAAGAATGTTTAGATATTTATACTAGAACACAAGACACAAACACTAAGCAAGATAATCATTTTTTGCAGTGTATTAAAAGCTGTTGCTGTATTTGGTATCAGCGGTGAATGCATCGGATGCATCGTCCAGTCCTGCTGTTAACACCTCTGACGAACATGAGTGGTGTTTTCATGCGTCTGAGTGACTGAATGGAAATCATCAGGCGATAATGAAGCGCTGATGCGCGATCAGGTTAACTGTAGCGAAGCATCCATTGTTTCAAGGGTGTCTGCTCCTCGGCCCGATCGCACGTCTCAGCGTCACCGTCTCCCCGAGCCCCGGCCCTCAGCGCTAATTAGTTTCAGAGGGAGCCCAGAACGAGCCCTTCCCACACATCCGAGAGAGGAGAGCTCACATTAGCCAGACAAATACAGAGCGGCCGGCTGTAAAACTGCCGTATCGAGGGCTTCTAGAGAGCATCAGATCCTCAGACACGGCAATCTGTTTTCATTTGCCCCACACCAAACTTGTCCACGCTCATCGCCAGAGCAGCACCTCTAGTTTCCAGTGTCGTGCCAAGATACTTACCCCTGATAAAAAGTGTACACTCTTAAAAATAAAGGTGCTTCACGGTGCCATAGAAGAACCTTTTTGTCTAAATGTGACCCTGGAGCACAAAACCAGTCATAAGGGTCAATTTTTTAAAATTGAGATTTATGCATCAGCTGAAAGCTGAATAAATAATCTTTCCATTGATGTATGGTTTGTTAGGATAGCACAATATTTGAAAATCTGGAATCTGAGGGTGCAAAAAAATCTAAATATTGAGAAAATCATCTTTAAAGTTGTCCAAATGAAGTTCTTAGCAATGCATATTACTAATCAAACATTAAGTTCTGATATATTTACGGTAGGACATTTACAAAATATCTTCATGGAACATGATCTTTACTTAATATCCTAATGATTTTTGTCATAAAAGAGAAATGTATAATTGTGACCCATACAATGTATTGTTGGCTATTGCTACAAATATCCCCCAGCGACTCAACACTGCTTTTGTGCTGCAGGGACACAAATGGTTTCATAAAGAAGCTTTAACATCTGAAGAACCTTTCTGTTTCACAAAAGCTTCTTTGTGGCGAAAGAAGGTTCTTCAGATTATAAAAAGGTAAGAAAGAGATGTTCTTTGTGGAACCAAAAACGGTTCTTCTATGGCATCGCTAGTGTACCCCGGTCGAAAATACAGTCCCACTATAACCAATGTGGCAAGAAAAATAATCTTGTTTAGCTTTTGAATTAAGATGATCTTTCTTACCCCATTAGCAGATATTTCTGCTTGTTTTAAAGAAAAACTAACTTTTTTTTTTTAGAAAACAAGACTTAATATTTTAAACCATTTCACTTGTACAGTAAAAGTATAAAATCATGTAATAATGCATTGCATTTAAATACACAAAAAGCAATTGCAGTATACTTGTCTTATCAGAATATGCCAAAATATGTACCCCCTCCAAAATGTACAGATGATTTGTTTTATTTTGTGAATGCTTCACATCATGTCTAATAACAGTGGTGAATATGGACAGGTTTCTTGTTACCTGGCAAAAGTTATAGTGGGATACGTATCTTTTCAGACCGTATTTCCAGACACTTTTTATCAGGGACCACCGGTGTGATTGTACAGCATGATTAGTGGTGCTGGGAATATTCAAACAGCTGCTTCTTCAGGTGATTCTCCGTCCGCTTGATTTATTAAGCAACACTTTCTTTTCTGGCTTCTGAGGCCGTGATGAATGTGGTGCTATGCATAAATTTACCACAACGGCTCCGGCGTGAACACTTTATCTTAATGATTAAACATTGCCCTGATCAGCGGCCTAACTGCTTTCATCTATCCTGCGCGACTAAACTCTATCAACGGTGTTTTAGACTATTTTAGTCAAGCTTTCAAACATAGGGTGACCATTTCTGTGACACCAAAAAAGAAAAACACTTTGCAGGATGCAAATCTGAAACATAATACAAAAACATTTTCATACTTATGTACTTAATAAAATGCCCTGCAATTGTACTTTTAGTATGCTAAGCTGATAGTCTGATAAACTGGAAAAACTAACTGTAATGCACTTTAATTGTGCAGAAGTAGTGCTGAAGTACAATTAAAGAGGAACTATTGTAAGTACACTTCAGGTACACTTTAAATATTTTGCATTTAAAGTCCGATATTATTCAAAGATCATACAATTCTCATCAATAGTGACATTAAAACACATTTTAGACTTAATATTAAGAAAAGTGCATTGTGCACAAGTAGTATGCAAAGTAAAGTTTAATTATAATTTTTATATCAGTAAGCATACTTAGTATGAAATACATGTATTTTAAATATATTACTTTTTTACTAGGGTTTCCAGAACATTTCCATATTTAAACTGATTTCCTTTACAAAGGCAACTTTTCTAAACTTTTTAAATTAATGTGTTCCCTTTCTTTTAATTTATGCAGTAAGTGCGTTTAGAATAATAATAATAGGGTTGTAACCAATCAAATGAAATCCATCTCGCACTGCAGAAGTGGCACAGAAGCTGCATCTGAAGGGGCTTTCAGATGTTTTAACGCAGACTGTTTAATGCAGAAACATGAATAAGATTCTGATGTAACGAATATTGATTTCTTACCTCTTCTGAAGGTAAAACACTGGTATTGTGTTGTCTAAAAATTTATGTGAACATTTGAAAACAGGGCATTCTTTTTTGTTATTTTGAACATTTCATGTGTGCTCTAAATAAACAACATTTTTATTTAAAAATGGGAAGAAGTATCATCAGTAGTTTACAAAATAAAGCAAACATTTTACTCAAACACATAACTATAAATCGTAAAGTGAGTGTGAGTGTGAGTGTGTGTGTGTGTGTGTGAGTGAGTGTGGGGTGTGTGTGTGTGAGAGTGAGTGTGTGTGTGTGTGAGAGTGAGTGTGTGTGTGAGTGTGAGTGTGAGTGTGAGTGGGAGTGTGTGTGTGTGTGGGTGTGTGTGTGTGTGTGTGTGGAGTGTGTGAGGTGAGGTGTGTGTGAGTGTGGAGTGTGAGTGTGGCGTGTTGTGTGCGTGTGAGAGTTGGTGTGAGTGTGTGTGTGTGTGTGGTGTGAGTGTGTGTGGTGTGTGAGTGTGTGTGTCGTGAGTGTGTGTGTGTGGGAGTGTGAGTGTGTGTTGTGTGTGTGTGTGTGTGTGTGAGTGTTGAGGGTGTGTGTGTGTGTGTGTGTGTGTGTNGTGTGTGAGTGTGTGTGTGAGTGTGTGGGTGTGTGTGTTTGTGTGTGTGTGTGTGAGTGTGTGTGTGAGGGGTGTGTGTGTGGGGTGTGGAGGTCGTGGGTGAGTGTGGTGTGGGGTGGGTGTGTGTGTGTGTGTGAGTGTGTGTGTGAGGTGGGTGTGTGTGGTGTGTGTGAGTGTGTGTGTATATATATGACAGACAATCTACCAGTAGTGGAACCGTCCACTGTTCTTAATGAGTCATTGATTCGTATTGACTGATTTCAGGAATGAAGCAAGTGGCTGTCTTTATGAATAAGTCACTGAATCATTGACTCGACCAATTCATTCAAAAATGCATTGTTAATCAGAGATGCAAATGTTCAGCTGTCACTGACTCTGTTTGCAACTATTTTGGAGCAAAAACAGTTGGCAATATTGTGTCTAAAATGCATGTCGCTTAATATTAATATTTTTCTGCTGAACAAACAGATATTTTGAAGAATGGGCAATTGAAGAGTTGATGATCCCTGTTGACTTCCATGGCTACCAGCAGCTGTTTGGTTACACACATTCTTCAAAAATAACTTTTATGTTCAACAGAAGAAAAAAAAAACTCATACAGGTTTGGAAAAACTTGAGGGTAAGTAAATAATATGATAAATGTATTTATTTTTTTGGATGAATTAATCCTTTAAAGTTAGGCTACACTCTAAAAAATGCTGGGTTAAATACAACCCAGCGTTGGGTAAAATATGGACAAACCCAGCAATTGGGTTAAATGTTTAACTCAACCTTCAGGGTAGTAACCCAAATGCTGGGTCAAAGCAACCCAATCGCTGGGTTTGTCCATATTTTACCCAATGCTGGGTTGTATTTAACCCAGCATTTTTAGTGTATGTTTTAAATCTATTTTTTATTAATTATATCCCATTGGATGAAGTGAGAAGGACAAAAACATGACCGATGGCCACTGTATTCAAGCCTTCACCACTCGCTCTCTTTTCCTTTGTCTTCATCTGTTCATGCCGCCTGCAAAGAAGTGGAGGGCGTTTGATCCGAAGCGGCTTGAGTTCATATATAAATAGTTCCTTTGGGCCCCGAGCTCCACGCGGTCGAGGCTGTTTTGGCAGCGAACACAGTCGTAGTATGCGCTGGGAGAAGCGCGCTCTCCGCTTACCACGGTAATTGGCTGATGAAGAGTCTCGGGCCCTAAAAAGAATGTCAGGGTTCGATTTCCCGGGATCCTGAGTGAGGATATGTCACCATTTACGCTGCTTTCGGGTGACACCGGCTCTTGGCAGAAACTCTGGGGAAATCATTACTCTGTTTATGTCGCACCGCGCTTCCCTTTGATATTTTCACAATGTTTTTCCACTGAGTGATGCTACCTCACCGGGGTCGGGGAGAACAAGTCCCTTTTGTAAATTTGTGACCGTATTTTAACGGGCCAAAGAGAAAAAGGCAGACAATTGGTGACGCGTAGCGGGAAGCCGCTGAGAGGCTTGAAGGGAGGATCAATGCTTTCCAGCAGGTGTCTTCTCCGAGTAAAGAGACCCTTATATTGATTTCTGAGGCCGCAGCCACATTTTTAGACCGGATTGCTTTGGGCGTGCTGAATTTGGGCTTTTTATTCCACAGCAACTATTTGAATAATGTTTAAATACTTTTTGTACTGCAAATGAAACTTTGATGACCCTGTGTTTTTGTGTATTTATTCAGAAATTTCTTCTGCTTATTAAGGCTGCATGTATTTGATCAAATATACAGTAAATACAGTAAAAATGTGAAATATTATTATAGTTTAAAATAACTGTTCTATTTTAATATACCGTAAACTGTAATGTATTTCTGTGATGTGCAGCTGTATTTTCAGCATCATTACTCCAGTCTTCAGTGTCATGTTTCAGAAAGCATCTACAAGGCTCTGTTTTCAAGAAACATTTCTGATTATTATCAATGTTGAAACCAGTCGTGCTGCACAATATTTTTCATATATACCATTCATATATATGAAAGGTATTTTATTTGGGATATGAAAGATTAAAAATAAAAATGACCACTTTTGTTTATCACGGATGCATTAAATTAATCAAAAGTGACAGTAAAGACATTACAAATAGTTTCTATTTCAAATAAATGTTGTTCTTTTGACTTTCTATTCATCTGTGAATCCTGAAAAATGAAATGTGTCAGTTTCAACATTGATAATAATCAGAAATGTTTCTCGAGCAGCAGATCAGCATATTATACTGATTCTGAAGAATCATGTGACACTAAAGACAGGAGTAATGATGCTGAAAATACAGCTACGCATCACAGAAATACATTACAGTTTAACAGAGATTCACATAGAAAACAGCTGTTTTAAATATAATAATATTTCACAGTTTTACTGTATTTTTGATCAAATAAATGCAGCCTTGCTGAGCAAAACAGACTTTTGGCAGGTCGCGCATGTAAAACTTCTAAAATTAAACATGAATCAAAATGTATAAATGTGAGTCTGCCACTAACTGTGAAGTAATCAAAGCAGAATAACGGCACAGACGTCTGATACGATCTGTCAGACACGTCAGCGTGATGATTCCAGCTCTAATTGTAAAGACCTGCAGGACTCTGGGTAATAATTGTCAGAGTTAGGGTTAGACGGGTCATTACAGGGACGTCAATGCGGCAGAAACTGAGAGGAGATCTGTAAACGATTCACTTGACAGCAGAGAGACTTTAGCGCTCAAACACCAATCAATATGCAACGCTGGCAATATTATATAAAAAAGCCACTTTTAAACATTAGAGGAGGACGCATTTGATCATTGGTAATCATCTGATAAATATAGGCCTAGTGTTTTTTTATTTTTTTCGGTCGTCAGTGATGATCTAATAGACACAGAGCAGTGTGAAACAGGAGTTTCTGAGCTCTGCCTCTATCAGGGGCAGTTTAAGATGGTTTCTGCCGGGCTGATTTGTCTGCTCTTGACCTTTCCAGCAAACTGTCCCATCATGCAGCAGGAGCGCTCCTGAGGGACTCCCGCTCTGCTGATAATGAAGCCTGTCATCTCCGCTCACCTCCACGCCGGACACACTTCCAGCTCCAAACGGCTCCTCCATCGATTCGCTGCTATTTTCCAAAGCGGCTCCCAGAGCTCCTCAGAGCTGCACTTGTTGGTAGAAGATGTTGTAAGAGGTCACAGTGGAGACGTCAGTGTCTTTGTGAGGGAGTCTGTGCTTTATTTAACCGCACACTGTCGGAGTAAAACATCAGGGTTCAACTGAAACAGCGATGTCTGGTTACTCTTTTAGATTTAATAAAAAAAAAAAAAAAAAACAGCGTTTCTGCGGGTTGAAAAAGCTCTTAAAATCAGAGCAGAAAGTGTTAACATTCTTAGGCATGGCATTAAATATTACATGCTTTGTTAAAAATGAATCTCTTCCTCAGTATTTTTGTTTTTGTTTTCCAGTACATATAAACATCTATTTACATTGCATTTACATTTAGTCATTTAGCAGACGCTTTTATCCAAAGCGACTTACAAATGAGGACAGTAGAAGAAATCAGAATCAACAAGAGAGCAATCAAATGCAAGTGTTATGACAAGTCTCAGTTAGCCCAATGCAGTACACTTAGCAAGGGTTATAATATAATATATATAATGATATATTATATAATATATATATCTATATATATATATAAAAAAACAAAAAGAAAACAAGTAGATAGAATAGAAAAAAAGAATAGAGAAGGCTAGTGCTACAGGCCTTTTCTTTTTTAAGAAAACAAGCAGTTAGAAAACGAATAGAGAGTGCAAGTGTTAGAGGGTCAAGTCAACAAATAGATCAAATAGAATTAGAATAGAGAGTGCTAGAGTTAAGAGGGTCAAAGTAACAAATATATAAATAGAATTAGAATAGAGAGTGCTAGAGTTAGAGGGTCAAGTCAACAAAAAGATAAAATAGAATTAGAATAGAGAGAGATAGAGTTACAGGGTCAAATAACAAATATATAAAAATAGGAATTAGAATAGAGAGTGATAGGTTAGAGGGGTCAAGTCAACAGAGATCAAATAGAATTAGAATAGCGAGTGCCTAGAGTTAGAGGCGTCAAGTCACCAAGTAGATATAATAGAAATAGAATAGAGAGTGCATGTGTTAGAGGGTCAAGTCAACAAATAGATAAAATAGAATTAGAATAGAGAGTGCTAGAGTTAGAGGGTCAAGTCAACAAATAGATAAATAAAATTAGAGTAGAGTGTGCTAGAGTTAGAGGGTCAAATAAAAAATGAAATAAAATAGAATAGATAGAGAGTGCTTTTTTGGGGGGTTAGGAGGGTCAAGTCAACAAATAGATAAACTATAATTAGACTTGAGAGAGTGTAGGTTAGAGGGTCAAGCAACAATAGATAAAAATCTAATTAGACTAGAGAGTGTTGAGTTAGCGGGTCAAGGTAACAAGTAGATAAATAGAATTAGAATAGAGAGTGCTAGAGTTAGAGGGTCAAGTCAACAAATAGATAAAATAGAATTAGAATAGAGAGTGTGAGTTAGAGGGTCAAGTCAACAAATAGATAAAATTAATTAGAATAGAGAGTGCTAGAGTTAGAGGGTCAAGTCAACAAATAGATAAAATAGAATTAGAATAGAGAGTGCTAGAGTTAGAGGGTCAAGTTAACAAATAGATAAAATAGAATTAGAATAGAGAGTGCTAGAGTTAGAGGGTCAAGTCAACAAATAGATAAAATAGAATTAGAATAGAGAGTGCTAGAGTTAGAGGGTCAAGTCAACAAATAGATAAAATAGAATTAGAATAGAGAGTGCTAGAGTTAGATGGTCAAGTCAACAAATAGATAAGATAGAATTAGAATAGAGAGTGCTAGAGTTAGAGGGTCAAGTCAACAAATAGATAAAATAGAATTAGAATAGAGAGTGCTAGAGTTAGAGGTCAAGTCAACAATAGATAAGAATAGAATGAGAATAGAGAGTGCTAGAGTTAGAGGGTCAAGTTAACAAATAGATAAAATAGAATTAGAATAGAGAGCAAGTGTTAAAGGGTCAAGTCAACAAATAGATAAAATAGAATTAGAATAGAGAGTGCTAGAGTTAGAGGGTCAAGTCAACAAATAGATAAAAAGAATTAGAATAGAGAGTGCTAGAGTTAGATGGTCAAGTCAACAAATAGAATAAAATGGAATTAGAATAGAGAGTGTTAGAGTTAGAGGGTCAAGTCAACAAAAAGATAAAATAGAATTAGAATAGAGAGTTCTAGAGTTAGATGGTCAAGTCAACAAATAGATAAAATAAAATTAGAATCGAGTGTGTTAGAGTTGAGGGTCAAGTAAAAATTAGAAGTAGCATTAGAGTAGAGTGCTAGAGTTAGAGGGTCAAGTCAACAAATAGATAAAATAGAAGTAGACTAGAGAGTGTAGTTAGAGGGTCAAGTTAACAATAAGATAAAATAGAATTAGAGAGAGAGTGCTAGAGTAGAGGGTCAAGTCAACAAATTAGATAAAATAGATTAGAATAGCGAGTGTAGAGTAGAGGGTCAAGTTTAACAAATAGATAAATATAATTAGAATGGAGAGTGCTAGAGTTAGAGGGTCAAGTCAACAAATAGATAAAATAGAATTAGAATAGAGCGTGCTAGAGTTAGAGGGTCAAGTAAAAAAATAGATCAAATAGAATTAGAATAGAGAGTGCTAAAGTTAGAGGGTCAGTTAACCAATAGATAAAATAGAAGTAGAAAAACAAATAGAGAGTGCTAGAGCTTAGAGAGAGCAAGTCAACAAATAGATCAAATAGAATTAGAATAGAGAGTGCTAAAGAGGGTCAAATAAAGATGGAAGAGTACATCTTTAACAAAATACTTGAGAGCAACATGCAGAGATCCTTTTCATTTGTTTAACTTGATGAACTTCAACTGAAAATAAAAAACTATATATATATATATATTATAATATCTATATATCCACAAACACACAACATCTATATACTATATATAATAACTAATACAACTGACAAAGCATGAAATTACAAACATGTTAAATAAAATTTAATTTTAAATATAAAAAACTAATTAAAAAAATTGACAAAAACTACAATAGTATCTCAACGATACTAAAATAATGGTTGGAAGTTCAAATTCTCAATAAAACAAGCATTGTGTCATTAATTATTCCTTACATTTTTCTTACCATGGGTCTTACAAAGGTCTTTAAAAAGTATTACAGTTACCTTCATAAAACATGCACAATAACGGTTGCGTAGTGTGTGGATTCAGAAACCTGACGTTCTCATTACTGTAATGCTAATTAATTCAGCTTCAGTGGAAACCTTACATTAGTTAACATGAACTAACAATAAACAATACTTCTCCAGCATCTATTAATCTTAATGTTAATTCCAGGATTTGCTAATACATCATTAATGGTCCTGAACTAACCATGAACAGTTGTGTTTTTATTAACTAACTTTAACAAAGATTATAACAAAGATTAATAAATACTGTACCAAATATTACCTATTGGACCTTATTGTAAAGTGTTACCATTATACATCATTCAGCTGCTTGTTGAATATCCGAAATACATCACGATACAGAGATAGAGTAAGCTGTGAAACTGATTTTAGGGATTGCAAACAAAACAGATTTGTGTTTAGCAAAGCCATAATTGATTTAAATGATATGGTTGATTATGAAACTTTCTTTCAGGCAGTTAATATTCAGTCAAACCAAAACAGACACCTTCAACATTATATCAGTTTATTCGCTATAGATTAGAAAATGGTAACAAAATATGAGAAGATCTCAGAGTTAAACTGAATAAACTGTGATAATGTCAGATAACTTTGATAGAAAGGCATGTAATGAATTCGTTTGAGTAGATGTCAGCTGTTACATTTAATACACAATTAGATAAAACCAATTGTGACCCTGGAGCACAAAACCAGTCTTAAGGGTCGATTTTTGAAAATTGAGATTTATGCATCACTTGAAAGCTGAATAAATAATCTTTCCATTGATGTATGGTTTGTTAGGATCGGACAATATTTGAAAATCTGGAATCTGAGGGTGCAAAAAAAAAAAATATTGAGAAAATCATCTTTAAAGTTGTACAAATGACAAAAAAAAGTTTTAGCAATGCATATTACTAATCAAATTAAGTTAATATATTTACAGTAGGAAATTTACTAAATATCTTAATGGAACATGATCTTTACTAAATATCATAATGATTTTTGGCATAAAAAAAAAAAATCAATAATTTTGACCCAAACAATGTATTTTTGGCTATTGCTACAAATATCCCCCAGCGACTTAACACTGCTTTTGTGCTGCAGGGACACATTTTAGCTCAAACAATTACCAAGCAGTGTTTCGTTTTGTTCAGTCTGTGGTGTAAAAAGATCGCATTAGCAATTAAAGAAAAAACACTCAAACAAAACATGCTCAGATCAAAGTGTGAATAGTTTTTGATCCCAAATTTTACTGGTAGTCCACTGTATGAAGACTTTTTGGGTGTAATATGTCACAGTTCACTTTATTTTGCTATCCTCACTTGCGTAAATGAACTGTAGTGTCCTGCACCCACTAGTAAAAAAATATATCTGGTGTCTGAATAATATTTGGTTTGAGTGTACATCATTGAAATCCACTGAAACTGCTAGGATCTAATACGTGATTGATTTCGTTTTTAAATATGAATGCAAAACAAGGTCAAAATTAACCATATTTGCATCTTTTCTTTTAAAACAAAAGACAGATTGTTCTAATAGCTTATTTGTGTTTCTACATCATAATTCAAATAGTGGAGATTTATGTATGTCTTGTTGGCACTCAGAGGATCGTAATAAATGTGTGTGCGATTGATTTCTGCAGTAAACCGTCCGACAGTGTGATAAAGTGCTGTGCAGAAACACACATATATGAGCCGTGCTGGCAGAATGAGTGTGAATGCGCACGGTCTAATTCTGAGCTACAGGCAAAAGAAGTGAATTACAGTCGAATTTGAGGTTTTGGCAAAAATTAGTTCATTAAGCCCTCTTCTAGCGATCCCAATGCTCCAGATAGTAATTAAACATCTAAAATGATCGTTATTTGTACGTTTTCTGAGAGGACTGCTGCTTCTCAAGTTGCAGGTCTATTGTTGCAAAGCACAGCATTCCAGCTTTGTGAATATTCATATCTCGATGACATGAGTCTAAACCAGTGAAATATGATTTTCAAACCCATGCTGACGAAAACAAAACGATCGTGCTGACTGACATCTGCAAAGCACATGCGATCTCCCTATAAAGTACATTATTGAGAAATACGTCTAGGCGAGATTCACACAAGCATAATCTGTTATGTCTTACATGAACGTTTAGTTAACGGTTGGGGAAAAATCTGATGTGCAACGTTATATTAGATCCATGCATTACAGTAGGTCTCAACATAGATCTGTCTCAATGTTAATCAAACATTAAAAGAAAAGACGGAATCACTCGCTGCGCTTGATTAAACTACTGCTCATTTGCATCTTTGTTCTTATTTTTAATAACAAAGCTAAAATAAAAAATAGCAATATTGTGATTAATAATATAGTCATTATGATTATTAAGAAAAGAACTGGAGGAAAACATGCAACGTTGCCTTGGTGATTTTTCTTTGGAACCTTCAGAAAACTTTAACTCGGTTTTTCTCAAAATCGACTTCAAACTGATGTAGCTCAGCCATTTTTTGTCCGATTCCAACAAGTCGTTTTGAAGGTAATGAAAATAAATATAACTCATTTTTGTAAATTTGCTCATTCCAACTCATCTTGCCAGAACGGGTCACATTTGGCCGTATGATGATGGTGTGATTTCTCATGATTCTCAAGAATCTAACGACACGACTCAACCGCCAGCAGATATGAATATATGAACACAGAAATCATAACGGTTCACCATCCCTCCACTTCCACGGCGAAGGGCTCTTCGAGCTTGATCTTGCCGCTGTTGACGATCACACACTCGGTGTAGGGCAGGTTACGATCGTTCGTGTCCTGGAGCTCGATGGTGTGAACCACAGCCTGAAACACAGTTTGTTTCACACCTGATGAGCTTGCTATTGAAGCCAAGTCACCTTTATTTCAAAGCAGCTTTACAGAAATAGTAGATGAGAAAATAGTGATTCAATTCAATTCTGCTGTAAAAGGATAATACTAAACAGTCATTGTTCAGTTGAAATCACTTCATTGTTAAATCAACTACTGACTATTGAACTACAATCAACGCTGAAACCAAATTGAGTCGAATAAAGACACTTTTGCATTTTTAGAGCAGCCGTACAGCTGAAATTTTATTCATTTCATAATTAAAGAACTTTGCAACATTAACATTTTTTCCTGTTTAATTACATAGTAAAAAGTGGTAACTTTTATTACTTTAAAGAGCTATTTCTATCTACTTTAAGTCATAAAAATCAGTTTTGTTGGTGGTCAGTGTCTACGGGTCAAAGACAAGAATGGGTTTTCAAGCATCAAATAATAATAAAAAATCAATTTTTAATAAAAACTTTAAATTTTATTTTTTCTGAGTAAAAACCTTCGTACATTTTTACTGTAATTTACTGAAGTCGCCCATTCAGTGTAACGATAATTCATATCACAAAAAATCTCATCAGGGCATACTCAGAACCAGAATCATTATTAATTAATTAATTAATTGTCATTTTAAATCTTTACCAATTTTTTGCCACGATGCTTCAAACCACTAGGTTTGACCCGTTCATCAGCAAGACGTTTTAAAATGTAATAAAATTTAGTATGATCAATTTTTCTTTTATATATTTTAATAAGTACAAGTAATTTTACATAAATATATCTGTTACACTGAATGATAGTGATCCACTAAAATTATTTGAAACATTAAAGCAGACTTTCTGTGTATATAAAATCACCTTTGCAAATTTAATTTGGACGTCTCGTCTTTGACCCGCATGCAATAGGTTTAGGAATGTTAATTAATATTTATTTGTTAGCATTATTTGAGTGTACGGTGAAGCTGCTCTGAAACGATCTGTGCTATATTAAGCGCTGTAGAATTAAATCTAGTGACGTTATTCACTCTGTCTGTGTGTGTTAGTGTGTTAGTGTTTTTCTCATACCATCCCCTCCAGGACTTTGCCAAACACCACGTGTTTTCCGTCCAGCCACGGCGCTCGGGCTAAAGCTATGAAGAACTGCGAGCCGTTGGTGTCGGGCCCGGCGTTCGCCATGCTGACCCAACCTGCGCCCAGATGCTTGAGCCTGAAGCTCTCGTCTGCAAACGTGCTTCCGTAGATGCTTTTTCCTGAAAGACACAGGAATTATAGTTCTGTGTGAGGAATTATTAGGTTGGCTTGAGAAAGCCAACTGATCTGCTACTCAAGCTTTTTATTATTATGCTTCTTAGACTACATACAAATCTAGTACCTACTGTTATCATGCTAGAAACATTCTACATAACATGCTAATAATGTTAGTAACTTGCTAATCATGCTAGAAACACGCTAGTAACTTGCTAATCATGCTAGCAACATGCTAGTTACTTTGATAATCATGTTAGTCACTTATTAATCATGCTAGCATCATGCTAGTAGCATGCTAATCATGCTAGAAAACATGCTGGGGCCATGTTAATAACTTGCTAATCATGCTATCAACACTGCAAGTAACTTGTTATTATCTAGAAAAATGCTAACGACATGCTAGTAACTTGTTCTCATGCTGAAACATGCTAGTCACTTGCTAATCATGTTATCAATATGCTAGTAGCATGCTAATTATGCTAGCAACATGCTAATACCTGTAGAAACATGCTAGTACTTGCTAACACCTAGCTACAGTGCGTATTAACTTGTTAATTTATGCTAGAAAAGACTTCTAAACGCATGCTAGTAACTTGTTATCATGCTAGAAACATCTAGTCACTTGCTAAGCATGTTATCACTATGTTAGTAGCAGTTCTAATCATGCTAGCAATATGCTAATCATGCTCGTGACTGGCTAGTAACTTGCTAACTGCTAGCGCATGTAGTTCCACTTTTTAATCATGTTAACAACATGCTAGTTACTTGCTAAATCATGCTACAACATGCTAATCATGCGCCACAATCTGCAGAACAGGCCCATTCCATGTTAAAAAAATGCTAATCAGCTAGAAACAGTTATCACAACATCTATCTATCTATCTAAATGTTCACAAAAACTTTAGGCTTTTACAACTGCTTTAAACTTTCTGGCTATAAGCCAACCTAAAGTCTTGACAAACTTTTTTTATCTAGCTCACTGATGATCTTCCACACACCTCCTGAATATATGCAGAACGTCAGGTTTGGCATAATTTTGAGTGAGTATCTGCGTAGGTTTGGACCTGTTCCTCACACAGCTGTCATGCTTTCACGGCTTTTTGGAGTTCAACACAAGCTAAGTTTCCATGCACCCAAATAATGTGTTTAGAATCAGATTGATGGCTCAATCGGACTGAAAAGCCTTCATATAAACACGTCTGCTGATTTGATTTATCTGGATTGGGAAATGGGGTGCTTGTTTACACCAGGCTACTGTACTACGTGCTCATAGTTATTTATGTCATCGCATCATCAAATATTAACTGTCACTGGAAGAAGACGCTAAAGTTCTTTCAATAAGTCTGCTTCCTTCTAGATGTGTCATCAAGGTGAAAAGAACAATTATACTGCCTGACCCAATGCTTCAGTTCATATAAACCAGTGTTATTTTAGTATCATTGATATACTATTGTAGTTTTTGTTAATATTTAGAATTTGTTTTTATTTTTATATATTCTGTTAAAAAAATGTGTATTGATTTTTTTACGTTTGAGCAATTTTGTGTTTTTATTAGTTTGTTTTTTTAATGCCTATACAGTTTTTTAATGTTTATTTATTAGTTTTAGTTTATTTAGTTATTTTAGTACATCAAGTTTCAAAAGTAAAGCTGTTTGGGGTTTTGTTTTTTTTAAGTTTAGTTTATATATATATATATAGTTTGAGTTATTTTAGTACTTCAAGTTAATGAAAATTCGATTTTTTAAATTTAAAGTTTCAGAAATTTTGTGTTTCTGTCTTTTGTTAGTTTTTTAAATATGTCTATGTAGTTCTTTATTTTTTAATGTTTTGGTACTTAAAGTTAAACTAAACATGAGAAACATTGTTGCTGAGAAAAGAGAAATACTTGGTAACTAGCTGAAATAATACAAGAATAATAATTTATTTCATGTAAATATTTGTTTTATTATTATACTGTTATAAACAGAACCTTCAAAATCTGAAATCAGATTGGATTCATTCGACTGATAAACATGATTTCATTGGTACATTTTAATCAGAGAAACATGAACAGTTTCTGTGTTCCAGAGGAGATTCTCTTGCTTAGTGTTTGTGTCTTGTTTTCTTGAATCAAGATGATACCTGTTCCGTCTCCAGCGGTGAAGTCTCCTGCTTGGATCATGAAGTCCTTGATAACCCGATGGAACTTGCTGCCTTTGTACCCGTAACCCTTCTGAAGAGAGGAGCTGTGTCAGAGCAGCATGCTGCTGTATGATGATAGATGCGTGTCGTGTGTATGCTGAGTTTTACCTCTCCTGTGGCAAGAGCCACAAAGTTCTGCACGGTCAGCGGAGCGACCTCTCCGAACAGACCGATCACGATCCTGCCAACCTCGTGTCCTCCGACGGTGATGTCAAGAAACACCTGCAGCACAAACCAGCTCTTTCACCGTTCACAGCCAAACATCACAGATCACACCGCAAAAAATCATTCTCTTGCTTAGTGTTAGTGTCTTGTGTTCTAGCATAAATATCTGAACATTCTTGAATCAAGATGCATTTACTGTACAAGTGAAATGAGTTAAGATATCAGGTCTTGTTTTCTAAAAAAAAGTATTTTATAATATGAAATCTAAACTTCATTCAAAGGCAAAACAAGATTATTTTTCTTTCACCATTGGCAGATATTTCTGCTCGTTTTAAGAAAAAAACTAACAACATTTTGATACTTTTTTTTTACAGAAAACAAGACTTAATAGCTTAACTCATTTCACTCGTACAGTAAATGCATCTTGATTCGAGGATTTGTAAATATTTATACTAGAACACAAGACACTAACACTAAGAGAATCATGTTTTGCGGTGCAGCACTGTGTGTGTAATACTAGTATATATATTCACTGGCGTTCAACAGTTTGGGATCAGTAAGATTTTAAATATTTTTTAAATAAGTCTCTTATGCTCAAAAAGGCTGCATTTATTTGATAAAAAAAAAAAATTTGAATATTATTAAGAATTAAAACAGCTGTTTTCTCCTGTGGAATCTCTGTAAAATCTAAGCTTCTTCCTGTGATCAAAGCTGAATTACTCCAGTCTTCTGTGTCACATGATGCTTCAGAAATCATAATATGCTGATTTATTATCAATGTTGGTAACAGTTGTGCTGCCAAATATTTTTTGGAAGCTGTGATACTTTTTTCAGGATTCTTTGATGAATAAAAAGTTCAAAAGAAGAGTGTTTATTTAAAATAACCAAAAACTTCCTTTTTCTAACAATATAAGTTAGAAACTTTTTAAAAATCTATTTAACACGTCCTCGCTGAATAAAATTTTAATTTCTTTCAAAAAAAGAAAGAAAAAAATGTACTTACCCCAAACTTTTGGACTGTAGTTTATATTGTTAGAAAATATTTATATTTTAAATAAACGCTCTTCTTTTTATCTTTTTATTCATCAAAGAATCCTGAAAAAAGTATCACAGCTTCCAAACAAATATGAAGCAGCAACAGTTTCCAGCTCTGATAATAAATCAGCATATTAATGATTTCTGAAGATCATGAGACACTGAAGACTGCAGTTATGATGCTGCGCATCACAGGAATAACTTAGATTTTAATGCATATTAAATCATTTTTTATTGTAAAAATATTTCACAATATAAAAAAAAAAAATCAGTTTTTTGATCAAATAAATGCAGCTTTGAGCAGAAGAGACTTCTTCAAAACGTTAGAAATCTTACTGATCCCTCATTTTTGATCGCCAGTGTATCTACGAATTTAAGCATATTTGCAAATACGTAAAAAAAAAAAAAACGTGTATAGACCATTTTTTTAAATTCTAAAGTGCATAATCAGCTTATTCGGTCATGATGCTGCATTGCTGTGTGTTTCTGTAAAGCGTCGTATGTGACGCGTCGCGTGAACAGAACAGGTGCATTGACGGTCATCGCTTAAAAGACAAAAACACTAGCGACACGCCGCAGGTTTAGTTCATGTAGGAGCGGATGGGTGGTTGTATTGCGACGCGTCGCGGAGAATGCGTCTCACCTTGTCCGTCACTCGCGGTCCCGTCCGCGTTTTAAAATCAATAGCGCTTCCTAAAACCGGCAAATAGAGGAGCGCCAACGCGCGCCAGAGGCGATGTCGCTGCATCTCTGAGTACGGATGCGACGCGACGCGATGCGAGCGCGGATTTGACTGAAGAGAAGCGGCGGATTGCGTGACGCGCGCGTCTTCCTGTATGACGCTCCGCCTCCCGCGCGCGTCACGTCTCAGGAATTTAATTAGGCTACGTATTATACACAGATTACACAAGACACACCGATTTATAAACGATATAGTAGCAATGTACAGAACAACGGAGAAATGTAAATAAACAAGAAAAATGGTGTTTTGATACATTTGGATACATTTTTTTTCATTTTTGTAAAATGATACATTTTGACTCAAAAGTTGCCAGTGGCTAAATTTCACAAAGAAACCACATTTAAAACATTGAATTAAATGCGTAATTTGAAGCAGTCTAGAAAAACAGCGTTTTCTCGTAAAACACTCCAATTATCTTTTGGAAAATATGGATTTTTTTTCTTTGGTTTATTGGAACAGGATAGTCGGTCTAAACATTAGATAGTACTTTAAAGTGGATTTCCAAATAAGACGTGCAAGAGATTTTGGTTTGATTTTTAATAACATTTGGAATGAATCATATTTCTGATGGTCCGGTTCACTGCTCTAGAATCTGAAAGAAGAGAAACTAAATGAATACTCTCTTAATTTCTTCATTGGCATTGATTGTTTCTTGAAAACCTCTAACATCAATGGAGCCTGTACATTGCACATTCTTTATAACGGAAAGAAAGGTTCTTTAGATGTCTAAATCTTTTTCACATTGCAAGGATGCAATCGAAGAATCATTTTTGGTTTCAGAACCTTCCGATGAACAGTTTCTTAAAAGAACCATTTTGCATCAGTGTGAAGATCATTTTAATCATCTGAAGAAAACCTTTGGTGGTTCCATGGATGTTTAAGGTCCTGCCAATAAAGAAGCTTTGTTTTTAAGAGTGTGAAAGAATGGTTCTTTTCAGAAAGAGTTCAGTGAAAGGTGTCACAATGCGTCTTCTATGGCGTCGCTGTTATTTGTAAGAGTGTAGGTAAGTAGGCCTAGAAATCTATCATTTAGTGTCGTGTAAACCGTTCTAATCGGGGTTGTTCTCTGCAGTGTTTCCTCAAAGCACACGATCCGAGGGCCGCGGGTCCCTTAATCAGGTCAAGTGTGTGCTTCATTACACTCGCTGGTAGCTGCCATGTAAAGCACCAGACCTCATCTCAGAAGGCCTGACCCAGGAGAGCTCGCCGTAATGGCTTCTGCGCTGATGGCTGGTCTAATCATCGGCCTGGGCATGAATTTTAGTGGTTATTTCGTTCAGCGCCGGTGTTTTGCGGGAAACTCTGTGAACTCGGTTCTACCAGATGCTCAGATGTGCAGGTTTGGTGTGTCCCTGCAGCACATAAGCAGTGTTAAGTCGCTGGGGGATATTTGTAGCAATAGCCAACAATACATTGTATGGGTCACAATTATCAATTTTTCTTTAATGCCAAAATTAATTAGGATATTAAGTAAAGATCATGTTCCATGAAGATATTTTGTACATTTCCTACCGTAAATATATCAAAACTTAATATTTGATTAGTAATATTCATTGCTAAGAACTTCATTTTGAAAACTTTAGAGGTGATTTTCTCAATACTTAGATTTTTTTCAATATTCAGATTCCAGATTTTCAAATAGTTGCATCTCGACCAAATATTGTCGTATCCTAACAAACCACACACCAATGGAAAGCTTATTTATCCATCTCAGTTTCCCTTATGGCTGGTTTTGTGCTCCAGGGTCACATATATGAATAGTTCAGATGCAAAGCCTCTAATGCAGTCCCTGAAATTTCTTCTAAAATGTCATCCTTATCGGCTCCATGTTAAGTTATTTCACTTCAATTGCAAAGGCCCTATAACCTTGCCAATTAGAGTAAAATTACTGACCCAAACATAGGGACCCAGAAAATTGTGCGCATTTTTATTTGAAATAATATACACATACTGTAATCTACGGTATCCTATTTAAAACAGCTTTTACTAGCTCATACGTTCTGGCAAAGGGTTTCATGAAGAAACTTACACATCCCATGGAAGCTTCCATTGATCGAAGCTTCTTTACTCGTTCAAATCTCGTTGCACTAAGAAAAAATGATTCTTTATTTAAAAACTTACACTGAAAGGTTCTTTTGTGGAATCAAAAGGTTCGCAATGGCATCGCTGTGAAAACCCTCTTGTCAGAACCTGTATATATATAGTATATATATATTTGACCCCTGCGCAACAAAGCAGTGTTACTTGCTGGGGTATATTTGTATCAATAGCCAACAATACATTGTATGGGGCACAATTATACATTTCTCTTTTATGCAAAATCCTTAGGATTAAGTAAAGATCATGTTCTATGAAGATATTTTGTAAATGTCCTACTGAAATCATCAGAATTCAGTTTGATTATAATATGCATGCTAAAGAACTTCATTTGAACAACCTTTAAACGATGAGTTTCCATAGTTGATTTTTTGTGCACCCTCATATTCCGATTTTCAAATATTGTCCGAGCCAACACATACATCATGCCACGTATTTATTCAGCTTTCAGATGATGCATAAATCTCAATTTCAAAAAATTGACCCTTATGACTGGTTTTGTGCTCCAGGGTCACATATATACATTCAGTTTTTTGTTTTATGTATCACCCTTTTCTAATTTTTTTCCTTACAGGGATCCTGCGAGAGAATTCAACTAAGGCAGCAGCTGAAGAAATCACCGCAAAAATGTTGATGCATTGCCAGAAAATGGTGTTTTATAAATAACTGATTTACTCCTGGGAGCTCAGGTACGGTTTTGTAAATATAACCCACCGTGTTTCACCACCTCAGACGAGTGGACTTCCATTGACTGGTTTGGTTATGGTGTGCTCGTATGATTGCGATGCATCCAGCTTCAGTTCTGTCAGGACGTGTTACAGGGTTTCTGAAGACTCAAAGAGAGCAGCTTCAGAGCCCAAAGCTCCAGTCACTGAGCTGGATTGAGAGAGACAGAAGGAGAAAGAGCGGCGCTCTCTCGCTGATGGCATCTTCAGATCTGTCTTCACTGATGGATCAGACATGAGGTGATGTGGTGTAGTGGTTAACCATCTGGGTCAGTGACTGAAAGCCAGACTCCAGGAGGTCTAAAGAAGACTGAACGTGCCACTTATTAGAGCATCAGAAAAATATCCACCTACCTGTCTAACAAAAATATGTTCTAAGAGTGTTTTGCTAATGTCCCCATTATGATATGAAAACATTATTTCTGAGTGTTTTCAGAATGCAGTTTTTAAAAATGTTTTTATTTGTTCTTGGTTATGTGATTGTTAGAGAAAACATTAAGGACGCTCAGTTACGATTTTGCAAACATTATGGAAACGTTCCCTGAATCATCTGAAACAGGTAGCATTTATAAAACATTAGACTAACATCCAACTAAAATGATTCAGAAAAACATTGCATGTTTTTGTGCTAACGCTTTGAGAAACGTTATTAAAAACCGGATAACTTTAAACAAACATTACTGGAAGAATATTAATTCATAACCTTGCCAGAATATTCCGAGAACATTCTGCTGTAAAATATACTGACAGGCCTCCTTGAATCAAACTAAACTACCAAACTCGTGTTTGTTGCATGCAAGTACAGTATTCATACATTGTATTATACTTATAATAATTAAATAATAATGTAAGTGATTATAAAACGTCTTGATAAACAGCAAAAGCGCTTTTACATCATTAATAGACTGATGTAAAACACACTCGAGGCACTTCTATAAATCTCGTTTTTTGCAGTGGGTTATTACCAGGCAATTTATTATAAATTTGAGTTGCAACAACAGGACGAGCATCAACTCCCATCTGAATATACGTCTATATTAATGAATTATATACTCAGCAACCCGTGACCTTAAAACTATAATAAGAGGCGCTGGTGGCTGAATTCTTTATCGGACTCCTGTCACACGCAGCCGTTCATTTGTCTTTCAGCCATCAGCAGAATTAATTAACAAGAAATGCAAAGGGTCTAAGTGAATGTCAAACAGCAGTCCATGTTAATGAAAGACACGCCTAAACACTTTTTTTGCACGCGCTGAAAATATACAAATGAAGCGCGAGATAACGCTCTGCTTTAATAATCCGTGTTTTTGGCACAGAAAATGATATATTTGGGCAGTTAATGTATTGATCTCTTCTGCCCCTCGAGTGCACTTTATTTCACCGGTCATTTATCAATGAATAAAAACACCAATACGCTGTCATAAGAGCAGTGTTATTTGGAAGTGTGACAACTATAAATGGTTTAAAGGTTAGATTCGACATGCATTATTGTTATTTAAATAATAACAGTAATTTAATTAATTAAAACAGAATACAGCGCGATTTAATAATTGTAATGGTAACTGCGCCATGCCTAAAATAAAGCTTTATCGCCAAAGAAAAAACCAAACCTGCGCGTTGTTCTTGCTCGCATTCTTTAAGGGTGAAATGCATGCATTTGTAGACAAGAATTCATTTTCAGACGATAATGTTTGTGTTTTGGTTCGTTATCAATCTGCAGAGACCTCTGGATGACGAATGGGCCTGTCACAATGTTGCCAGTCAAAACACTGACCCTCCTCTGCTGAAAAATGCCCTACATTCAGATACAGAGCGCTTTCCAAACTTTCTCAAGCGTCTGGAAGGAAATGCTGGGAAACTATTACGCAGTCTTATCTGGTGCATCAAGCGAGCGACTTAAAGAAATAAGCCTAGGCTAATACAATTTTCAAATGCCTGATTGATAGAGTCATTCATTATCATGCAAACTCAAAATTCCGACAATAATTTATGATTCCAGCAACTATCAAAGAATAGCGTTTTTTGTGCAATGCGTATTTTTGTGCAATGCATGCATCTAATCTAATGCATGATCCGACACTTAAAAAAAAAGTAATGCCAAATTAAAACCAAGCGCTCAGCACCACTTAGAGGCGCGTGCTCGTGCGGGAGCGCGCTGCGCGTGCACGCGCCGACAGGGGTTCGAGCAGGGCTCTCGGTCAATACTGAGATGTTGTGGGTGTCCAAGAGTCACAGCCTGGACTCCTCTGACAGGGTAAGTGTGTTTCACTCGCGAGCGCTTGCATTTGACTCGCACAAACATGCGGCGCGAGCGCAGAAGTCCGGTACGCCTCGGCTTCTGTGTTGTAGCGTGTTTAAACGCGCGTCGCGGCCTGACTAGTTAACTTAACCAGCGATTCTTTTCTGAAGAGCACATGAAAGTCCACCATCATCATCATCCATCATCTGTGCTGCTGTTACAGTCTGACATGCTGAAGCCGGGCGAGCCGAGCGGTTCTGCTTTCCTCAAAGTGGACCCGACCTACATCCAGCACTGGCAGCAGCTCTTCCCGCAGAATAGCGCACTGAAAGCCGCTTCTCTGCCGCCTCCGGCGCCGCTGGAGAGCCTCCGCCTGCAGAGACCCAGCCTGATCTCCAGCTCCAGCTCCTCCACCGCGTCTCCCGCGGGTCAGATCGCGCTGTTCGGACAGACTCTGAGCTCCGACACCGGCGGCGGAGCTTCTCAAGCCAAAGAACTTTGCTTGTCGTCCAACTTTAGGAATGATAAAGGATCGCGGCTGAAGCTGAGCTCCGAGGAGCTGGACTATTATCTGTACGGACAGCAGAGGATGGAGATCATCCCGCTCAGCAACCACAACGGAGAGCTCAACAACCGTATGTAGCTTTATGCTCTTTCATAATCATAACCACACACACACACACACACACACACACACACTCTCTCTCTCACACACACACACACACACACACACAGTCATAAAAATAAACAGGAGGAAAGAAGGGTCATGCAAACTTTCTAAAACATCGGCGTTCTGGTGCTTTGCAGAAGCGCAACACGATAAATATTCAGAGAGAAATATGGTTCTTGAAAACAACAGAACTCGTGAAGAACCTTATTTTTTGAGGGCAGTGTTTGACAAAACCAGCGCTTTATTAGGCTACAAACCTAAACCTGTTTCTGGCGATTAGTTATTGAGAAAAAAAGTCAATTTACGTGCTGTTGCGATTTAGAAAATATATTTAAATGCATGCTATATTTAAATGAACAGTTTAGTTTTATGATAAAGCAGCACTGGTCTAGCCTACATTATATTAGTGCATATCTGCAAGTTCATCTTCTTAAAACAGTTTCTTAGTATTTTTGTAATGGGCCGAAGATTCAGATTTGACTGAATTCTCTTGTGATCGAACTGAATTTATTCTCAGGCAGGTTTGTGTTGAATTTGAGTTTTTTGTTTTTAATCCAGATCAGTGCGAAATTAATCAACGGGCGGTATCGAATATCCTGAAATTATTTACTGAAATTAAAGAAACTGTCACAAATTAAAATGCATATAAATAAAACAAAATCAACATTCACATTGAAGAAAAAGGCCTTTTTTTTTTAAATCTCGGCCTTATTTTAAAACGCATAGGCTATTCAACGAATAAGCTGATTTGTAGCCTATATAATATTTAAACTGGCTGAGATGTCTTAAATATTTTTAATTAAAAATCAAATGTATGGTAATTACATTGATTGTCAGTGTCAACACCTGAAATCATGTTTACTCTGAATTCTTCTGAATGACTCTTTTGAATCTTTTTAAATTGCGAAGTAGATGTTGTCCTGTTATATTTCCCATATTTGTTTGGATAATTAAATAAGCGCTTTGATGCACGGAGGGAAATACTGTAGGAGTGTGAGATGTGAAAGCTGGTGAGTGATCAGCAGATCTTCATCGATAAATGCAGCAGCACATGAGGGATGAGCGGACAACACACAATTAATTGCTGTATAGTTTTGTAGTGAGTCCGGATCACTGATCGATCTGCTCCATCGGCCCACATTCATCATCCCAACACGGGACATGTGTGTCTCCGGGGGACAGTGAGACTTCTTTATCTACATGCGCGATTCTGAGCTCATATTTCAGAGCAGTGCAGCTCATTTATAAAGCGCTTTACAGACCAGCGCATGTAGCCTACTACTTTAACACGGAGCTTCATTTGCGCTGCGGTTTTCAGACGCAAAACGCGATGAAAATATTCCGATGCACAGTACAAAATAAGACAAACATGATTCGAGACCAAAGCGCATCTACTAAAGTCAGTTTAGGAGACGATGCACATTGCGATTTATTTCTGTAGGTCACTTTAATGGGCGAAAAAGAAATCATGTTTTGAGAGATATCTTTTTAAAATAGTTGTATTTTTTACTCGCTTCTTAGTCGTGCAGTTTTTTTTTGCATGAAGTCAATCATTTGAAGTCAAATGCATATACTTATTTTTTTGTTGTTGCATAAAGTAAATTAAAGTCAAATGCACAAAAACATGCTTTTTTTGCATAAAGTCAGTCATTTTAAGTCTAATGCACAGAATCGTTTTGTGCATAATTTCAGCTTTTTTTTATAATTTAAAATCAATGATTTCAGGTAAATTGCACGTTTTTGTGCATAAAGTCAATAATTTAAAATCAAATGCACAAAAATCTGTTTTTACGTCATTTAAAATCTAGTCAAATGCACAATATCTTTTTTTTGTGTGCATAATTTCTGTTTTTCTAAATCTGTCTTTGCATAATTTAAGGTAAATAATTTAAAGTCAATTGCACATTTTTTTGTGCATAAAATCAATCACTTATAGGCACATGCGTAACACAAATAGAAGCATGTTTTTTTTGAGTGATTACTATTGTGAAATGATTGAAAACGGTCTTATTTAAAAGCTAATAAATGCATCTGTTTTTACATTGAAAGCTTTTGGTTTAAAATCGTTCTTCAGCCTGTACCTACACAATGGTTCCAAGCGCAGTAGCAGAAATGTCTTCATGCACCAGCTGACAAAAGCACAATTTAAAGTTTGTTTGTGACTCAGTGAAGGGGATCTTGGGGGCCGTTTGGGGTCCCATCTGTGTGCGGGTAAATAACCGGCCCTCTCGCTGTGTCGTCCCTCAGGTTGTGACATGTGTGCGGACAACCGTAACGGCGAGTGCCCCATGCACGGACCCCTGCACTCGCTGCGGAGGCTGGTGGGGACCAGCAGCTCCTCAGGGGCCGCTCCTCCTCCAGAGGTCCCGGACTGGCTGAGGGATCTGCCCCGTGAGGTGTGTCTGTGCACCAGCACCGTCCCGGGTCTGGGATACGGCATCTGTGCAGCCCAGCGCATCCCACAGGGCACCTGGATCGGGCCCTTCCAGGGAGTCCTGCTGCCGCTGGAGAAGGTGCAGTCGGGTTCCGTGCGAAACACAAGACACTTATGGGAGGTGATTTGGTTGTGTGTGTATGAGTGGGTGTCTGTGTGGGTGTGTGTGTGTGTGTATGAGAGAGAATGTGTGTGTGTGTGTGAGAGAGTGTGTGTGTGTGTGTGTGTGTGCATGTTTATGTGGTTTATGAGGACACAAATTTGTTTAATAACATGGGTATGACATGGGTATTATGAGAAGGTGATTTATGAGGACATTTTTAGTGTTCCCGTAATTCAAAAGGCTTATAAATAATTCAGAATGAGTTTTTTTGAAAATCTAAAAATGCAGAAAGTCTCCTGTGAGGGGTAGGTTTAGGGGTAGGGTTGGTGTAGGGCAATAGAATATACGGGTTGTACAGTATAAAAACCATTACGCCTAATGTCCCCACAATTCACAAAACAAACTATGTGTGTGTGCCGTCTGTGTGTGTGGAGATACAGTGTGTGTGTGGGTGTTGTGTATGAGTGTGGGTTTGGTTTGTGTGTGGGTGGGTGTGTTTGGTGTTTCGAGCGCGAACAACCTGATGTGGTCCAACACACAGAGGGCGGTTAGAAAAAGTCCCAAACACACTAACTAAAGGTCCAGCAGCTTCGCCGCTGACATGACCACTTGACATACAGACAGAGAAAGCGAGAGAGAGAGAGGAGAGATGCCAGCTTTGATCCATCGAAATTAGCACTCTGTAATATAGACTGGACAGATCATGAGATATGTCTGTCATAGAATTGAAAATAAAATAAAGATAATTTGGGGTCATTTAGCTCACATTCTGACTATTTTCCTGCATTTGATATGATTGAATACTCATATTCTGACATTTTCAGTAATACTCAAGGATTGCAAGTGTTCACTCGCATTCTAAGAGGAAATCCAAGCTGAGATATAACCTGACGACTGGCAAAATAAAGTCAGAATTGTGAGCTAAGACGTCATTAATTACCTTTTTTTATTTAATTCTATGACAGAACTAGGTTTAAACGATCATATTGTGCATGACGCTTATTCTTCATTGAAAAATGTAAACAATTTAATACAATACCTTTTGGTTTTGTTTATAAAAAAGGGTAAGTTTAAAAACAGATTGTGGAAAAAATCTGAATTGAAATTAAAAGTAGCAATTACCGTTTAAACATTTTTTTTAACAAAACAATTGGCAAGATGACACTCAGAATTCATTCATTGCAAGGCAAGAAAAGTCAAAATTCAAATTTAGTGAAACAAAATCTAAATTGTTATCTTTGAAATCAGGAATTTATGATTTTAATACCTTGCGTTGCATGATATAAACTCACAATTCTGAGAAAAGAAGTCTGAATTGTGAAATATAAACTTGTAATTGCAAGAAAGAAAGTCATAATTACCTTTTTTCCTTTTTTTTTTAAATTCTGTGATGGAAAAAACAGAATTGTGAGATTTCTCAGAATTAGAAGGGGGAAATTTTTTTTAAATTGCGTGATATAAAACCAGAATTCTGAGGAAAAACGTTGAAATTGTGAGTTGTAAACGCAATTATGAAAGTCAAAATTGCAAAAAAAATTTGAATAATGAGATGTAAACTTGCAAGCCTGAGAAAAAAAATTCCAGAAATGTTTAATATTTTTATTCCTTGGTATAGAAATAAATTTCCATAGATGTGCATAAAGCTAAACTTCTAAACAAAAGCTGCTAATATGCTCCAGTTAGGAGTGAATAAGGTACAAAAGTGACGGGCTTGACAGCTTTTTTATGTTTTTTGTTGGTGTGAAAGCTGATGTGAAAGTCTGGGTCTGTAATGCACGCTGAGGCAGAGAGTTGTGTGGTGTCTGTTCAGTGTGACGTCAGGTTCTACAGTAAAAATTCCTCTGGATGAAAGTGGACGTGGGTGTGTTGTGTGTGTGTGTGTGTGTCTGAGAGCAGAGAATGAAAGGCTGGAACGTGTAGAACACAAACATCTGAGCCGAGGTCTTCTGCGGGGAGCGGCGACTGTACTAAAATAGCTGAATGATTCTCTGGAGTGTGTCAGAAATCACTGCTAATGGCAAATGAATCAGCGGCTGGGTTTGGCAGAGCGTTATTGGTGCTCGGTAGCTCGACAGATTAATATTTCCCCTGTTAGATCATCTATTAGTTTAATATTAGCGAAACAGATCGCACGCCGCGCTCATTACGGCCGATCCAGCGTTTGATTAAGTCTGTCTGTCTGACCTTTTATTGACGTGTTATTACGGCTCCTGCTGTCACAGCGCTGATGTATGGAAGTGTTGCGGGTTAAACACCTGATAGCAGCCATTTGTTCAGTCAATTAGGAGCAAATAAAACTGATAGTTCATCTGCTGTCTCTTTAAATGACAGAGATAATGATAGTGCAGGTCTAAGTTCATTAGAGAAACACACACACACACGTTTATGAGATGCATGCATCATCTGAAAGCTGAATAAATAATCTTTCCATTGATGTGTGGTTTGTTAGGATAGAACAATATTTGAAAATCTGGAATCTGAGGGTGCAAAAAAATCTAAATATTGAGAAAATCATTTTTAAAGTTGTTCAAATGAAGTTCTTTGCGATGCATATTACTAATCAAAAATTATTTTTTGATATATTTACGGTAGGAAATTTAATAAATATCTTTATGGAACATGATCTTTTACTTAATATCCTAATCTTTTTTGGCATAAAAGAAAAATCGATAATTTTGACCCGTACAATGTATTGTTGGCTATTGCTACAAATGTCCCCCAGCGACTTAACACTGCTTTTGTGCTGCAGGCTCACATATCAAGCTATTAAATTTTTATGTTTTATTATTTCAATATTTGTATTAATGTTAAAATGTTAAAATTTAAATTTTTTTTTTACTTACATTTTGTTGCACAATTAATTATCACAAATGAAGTCCCATTCCTATGGCTGGAAATCATCTCCCAACCGATCACCCTTGTTTATTATTTTTATATTATTTATGATTATTAGTATTATTATGTAAATAAGAAAAGCATTGAATAACAGTCCCAAAAAAAGTCGCAGTTGAAATAAACACTTTGGAATCAACTTTGCATAAGTAAATATAATAAATGGACAGTAAAATGAACACTCTAATCTCAAACTGTCATTGGAATTTCTTCATTCACGATTCATTCAAACCGCTGTTTCATTCAGAAACATCGAGTTACTGTCTTGTGAAAGAACCTGATCATGGCCCATTATTTGTTTCAAATAGCAGATTAAATTTGTGAACAAGCAAGTATCTGTCTTTGTGGAAAGAATCCTGAATCATTGACTCCTTTGATTCGTCAAGAATCACTGCTGTGTGTTGATCAGAGATGCTCAGCTGTTCTGGTGCGGCTTGGTTGGAACTATTTTCATTTGCGAAATCGAGCAAAACAGATAATATTGTGTCTAAAACACAATATAAACTTCATGTTTATTGAACTTGTTGTATAAATCAATATCAAATTTGCGTACACTCTTGCGGGTTATATTGCTAACATACCAGTCAAATGTTTTTGAACAGTAAGATTTTTTAATGTTTTTTTGAAGACGTCTCTTCTGCTCACCAAGCCTGCATATATTTGATCCAAAGTACAGCAAAATACAGTAAAAATTGTGAAATATTATTGCTTTTTAAAACAGCTGTTTCTATGTGAATATGTGTTAAACTGTAATTTATTTCTGTGATGCGCCGCTGTATTTTCAGCATCATTACTCAGTCTTCGGTGTCACGCTATTTACTGATTTCTGAAGATCATGTGACACTGAAGACTTTAGTAAAGATGCTGAAAATTCAGCTTTGCTTCACAGAAATAAATGATATTTTACAATATTTTCACATAGAAAACAGCTGTTTTAAACAGTAAAAATATTTCACAATATTACTGTTTTTTCAGTTTTTTGATCAAATAAATGCAGGCTTGTTGAGCAGAAGAGATTTCTTTAAAAACATAAATAATCTTACTGTTCAAAAACGTTTGTCTGGTAGTGTATACATATGATAGAAATATAAGAGGGTGATTTTTTTGCAAACTAATAAAACTTATAACTCAGACACTGCATCAATGTATAAAGATGGATAGGTCTGGACGGGGCGCTGCATTAAATGCATTTTAACACGTTATTTATTCCATAATTAACTGCACAAAATGAACGTGTTAAATAGACAGCCTAGTGTATGTCCGTATGAATATGAGGGATAAATCAGATGTAAACACGTGTCCAACTCAAACATGTCTCCCAGTAAAAGCGTGTCTTGTTAGAGGAGCTGTCATGATGCCGCGAGTAATGTGACGTTTATGAACTAAACACTGCTGTTTTACTGCGTTAAAATAAAGTGCAGCGAGTGTCTCTGTACATCTTACAGGAGAGTACCTGGATACAGTCAGGAGATCTTCGGTTATGGAGGAAGATGACTTTTAAAGGAATAGTCGCCCAAAAAATAAGACCACTCTGTCATCATTTACTCTCCCTAAAGTTTCTTTCTTCTGTTAAATATAAGATAAGATATTCTGAAGAATGTTGGGAAGCAGACCATTTCTGTCCCCATTGACTTCCAAAGTGTTTTTGTCTGTATTATGGAAGTCGATGGGACCCAAAACACATTTGAAACCAGAATTTGCATGTTTGGGTGGACTATTCCTTTAAAAGCTATCCAATATTTTAGTGTCATTGAGATAATATTGTAGGTTTTATTAATTATTTATTTAGTTAATTAGTTATCTTTTATTTTCTGTTTATTTGCATTTTTGTTAAAGTTTTAGTAAGTTTTTTGTGTGTTTTTGTCTAGATTTTTTTTATATCTGTTTTTTTTGTATTTCATGTTTTAGTTTTATTTTAGTTATTATTTTTCTGCTTATTTTTAAGTTTGTAAAAGTTTAATACGTTTTTGTGTGTGTTTTTGTCTAGACGTTCTATAGTTTTTTTTTTTCAGTTTTAAGGTTTGAGTTTTTAAGTGCATGACATTAAACTAAATGAAAATAGTGAAAAATTTGTTTTTTCAGGTTAATTTTCCTGTTTATTTTAATTTTTTGTTAAAGTTTTTAGTGATGTTTTTGTGTGTTTTTGTCTAGATTTTTCTAATCAAGTGTTTTTTAAATTGTCCAGTTTGGTATGTTAGTACAGGGCATTGAAACTAAACGCAAATAGGAAAAATTTGTTTATATATATATATAATATATATATAATATCTATATATATATCTATATTATATCTTTTAAAATCTTTGTTAAACATCATTTTTTTGTGTTTTACAATTTTTTGTTTGCGTTTTTCATGTCTAATAAATTGTAATAAATTTTTTTTAATTTCCGTTAGTTGTTATTTAATACATCAAGTTAAACTAATGAAAAATTACCTGAAATTTTTGTTGAGTGGAGGTAATGGTGTGGGTTTTGGATTATGCTGTTTCGGAACTAGTTTCATTAAAATAAGTTAAAGAAATTATATTCATTTTTATAAATGATTAATTAATTCCATATTATAGTGAATTTATCATTTATTTCCAGTAAGACGAATGAACTCTTAGGCTGGCGGATCTGTTTCAGAAAGGCAGATTGTGAAAACACTTGGACTAACTCTATATTGGGGCAGAAAATAGTCTGAGCATGACTGCATGCTTTTATGAAACACAAATATTTCCAGTTGGTGATGGGAGTAATATTTCGCGCTGTAATTTGTCACTGAAGTTATTTTATGCTTCATTTGCGTCTGTGTTGTGAAAGAAAGCATCTCTAACCGTATCAGACGCGAGAGTTTCATCTGAACGCAGAACATGCTGGATCTGAGGAATGTTTTTATGGTTGCTTCGTGTTATTTTAAGGCTTGTTTAGTCTGTACGTCTGACTTCAAGCGCTTATATTACGCATATTGACATCCAGCTCAGCCTGTTATGATATTATTATGATGGGAACACTGTTATGATATTAGAAATGACTGTATTTAACAGACATAGATATCCGTTTCAGCTTTGTTCTGATAGTCGCTGACACAGCGGAGAAAAATCCATAATCATATAAACAGAGCAATTCCATTAGTGCTCGGGGCCTAAAAATGAAATAAAGCCTTATAATGGTATTTAGTCAGAATAGCAATATAATTAGGCTACAATACTAAATGCAAACTAAACGTTTGTAAAGCATCCAGTTTATATAATTCACTTCCAATCTGTTTAATAACAATACAGCATTTGTCTCAGTGTTTGTTCTGCTGACACTCGATGTTTGATTTTAAGGGCTTTTTAATTTTTTTAAATTTTGCATGATTTGCAATTTTGTCACATTGTCACTCAATGGCTTTTATTTATTTAAAATTCAATCTCTTTAAAATCAACATCTCTTTTCTAGGATTGTCCTACCTAACAACAACTACACCTTAGCAAATTTATTGTATTTATTTATTTATTCATTCAGTCATTAACGTTTATGTTTACATTGATTTATTAACCTTTATTTAACCAGGAAAGCTTTTATGGGACCAAAAATCTATTTTACAGGACTTTTCTGGCCAAAATAGCTGCAAAATAAATACAATATCTATCTATCTATCTGTCTATCTTCTATCATTTATCTATCTATCATCTATCTTCTATCTATCTATCCATCCATCCATCTATCCCATCTATCCTCTAATCATCTATTCTACTATCCACTCTACCCATCTACCATTATCTATCATCTATCTGTCTATCTATCGATCTATCTATCTATCTATCTATCTATCTATCTCTCATTTTATTTATCTATCATCTATCTATCTATCTATTCATCTATCCATCTATCCATATATTCTATCTATCTAATAACTATCGTATATCTATCTATCTACTAATCAATTCTATCCTGTCAATGTCAATTCAATAATAAATACTCTACTGTCATCTATCTATCTATCTGTCAATCTATCTATCTATCTATAAATCTACTAACTAACTAGTGATCTATCTATCTTATCTATCCACAACATCTATCTGTCGAAAAAAATCTATCTGGCAATCTATCTGTCAATCCTATCTATCTATCTTTCTATCTATCTATCTCTCTATCTATCATCCTACTAGCTATTATTCTATCTAGCTCATCTATTCAATCTCATCTAGCAATCTATCTGTCAATCTATAATCTATCTGTCCATCTATCTATCATCTATCAATCCTATCTATCGACCTTCTATCTATCTATCTACCTGTCCTATCTTGTCTATCGTAATCGAGTTATCTATCTTTCTATCTATCTATCTATCTATGCTATCCATCTATTCCGGCTGTCCTATCTGTCTACTGTCGTATTACCCTATCTATCTAATCTATCTAGCATCTATCCATCTACTATATCTATCTATCTAACTATCGTCT
Source organism: Sinocyclocheilus anophthalmus (assembly GCA_018155175.1). NCBI lineage: Eukaryota > Metazoa > Chordata > Actinopteri > Cypriniformes > Cyprinidae > Sinocyclocheilus > Sinocyclocheilus anophthalmus. The sequence goes on from JADLZN010003025.1 coordinate 154,379, forward strand.
ATCTAATCTAGTCTATCCTACTATCTATCTATCTCTCCGCATCCCTCGAGCTAAATCTATCAAAAACTCTATCTGTCAATCTATCTGTCCAATAATCATTCCAATATTTAGGGGGTGTGTTGGAATTGCTATTTATGAGAATAATAATAATATAATTAAATATATTTTATATTCAGGTCTATCTGTCCAAATCTATCTATCTTACACTACTATCTATCTATCTATCTATCTTCTGGCAATCTATCTGTCAATCGATCGTCAAATCTATCTATCTATCTATCTATCATTGTCTATCTATCTGTCTATCTATCTGCCAATCTATCTATCTATCTATCTATCTATGTCTGTCTATCTATCTATCTATATTATTTCCATCTATCTATCTATCTATCTATTCTATCGACTACTATCGCTCATCAAGTATCGTAAGTCTAAAATCTAGCTAGCTATCTATCTATCCATCCTTTCCACCATCCTCCATCTCCTATCTATCTATCTAGCTATCTATCTATCTATCTATCTACCTATCCATCTATCCATCTATCCACTATCTAGCTATCTATCTACATCTCATCTATCTATCCTATTCTAAATACCCTAATCTATCTATCTATCTGTCATCTTCGGTCATCTATTTCGATCTATCTAGCTAATATCTCTCTATCCATCATCTATCATCTACTCTATCTATCATCGGTCCCACAAGCTATCTGTCAACGAAAAATCCTATCTAGCAATCTATCTTCAACTAATCTGACTGTCCCATCTATCAATCTATCTCTCTGTCAAGCTATGCTATCGATCTATCTATCATCTATCTATCTATCAATCCTAGCATCTCGCTTCTAATCTAATCATCTACCCCTATCTATGCCATCCTTTCTCCACACCAATCCCTCCCAATCCATCTAGCTATCTATCTATCTATCCTACATTTCTATCTAGCTATCTATCTATCTAGCGGTCAATCTTAATCCTGTCACTCTATCTGTCATCTCTCTGTCCATCTAATCTATCCTATCTATCGGTAAATATCTTCTACTAAATTCCTATATCCTATACTATCTCTAAAACTCGAACGACTAAATCTATCCCATCCTTCCATCCATCCATCTATCCTATCTATCCTATATCTATCT
>JADLZN010003025.1:158017-173452 GCA_018155175.1 Sinocyclocheilus anophthalmus
GTACAAGACACTGAATATGTATGTTTCATATTTTTACTGCATATGCTCTTTGCAATTATAATTTGTTCACAGCATTGTGCAAAAGAAAAAAAAAATAAAAATACACCCTTATTTACAACAAACATAAATTCCCTTTGGGTAGAGCTGTGCACAACATTGCGGTACATATTGGAACTGAACATACAACATGCATAGTACTGTAATCATTCATGCACATCCAGACGTTCCTCTCTGTCTGGCCACATAATTTCATCTACATCACAGCGAATATCATCTCTTGCAATGCAGCGAGGAAAGTATCTCCTCGAGTGGCGAATCCACCCTCTGGTGGATTTAGGAATGGTGAGAATCTCTTTTACAGAAGTGTCGCCTGTACAAGAATAAGCAGCAAATAAAAGTGCGAATCACCCCCCCCCCCCCCCCCCCACCACCCACAGGTTTGTTTTTGGGGAAAGTGTGAACATCCCATAGAGCGTAATGGGTTTTTTTATACTGGACAACTGTATATTCTATTGTCCTACACCAACCCTACCCTTAAACCTACCCCTCACAGGAGACTTTTTGCTATTTCAGATTTTCAATACACTCCATTGTGTGATTTATAAGCGTTTTGAAAAATGTGGACATGGGGTAATGTCCTCATAAGTCATCTTTTCCTTGTAATACCTATGTCATACCTTGTCATTATACAAATGTATTTCCTCATTTGTTCCCAAAAACCGCGCACCACTCACACACACACACACACACACACACACACACACACACACACACACCCACACACACACCCCACACCACACACCCATAAAACCGCATACACATTTGATAAGCTGCCGTAACTGTTGTAAGTCTGAAGTAAGCATTTCTCAGTCAGGAGCGCAACTCAGAACAATCCTCAGGAAATCTTCTGAATATGAACACAAATGATGAATGCACTATGTGCTTCATATCATTCATGTCGTTGTGTTTAGCATGAGTGTGTAATGAAGTGAATGGCATTATGAAGACAGAAGACGAAGCGCTGAAGGCCTGAGAGAGTTTGTGGAGTGTGTTAATGCGGCTGCAGTGATAACGAGCGGCTCTGTGTCCTCCAGAGACGTGTTTGCGTGCTCTCTGTGTTTCTGTGACGAAGCGCCGCTGTAATGATTCATCTGGTCTATTAATATGATTAGATTCATATTCCTCCAGTGGTTCATGTGTCATTATCAGTGTTGTTTTGTTTCAATCAGGTACTACTGCAATTTTTATTAATAGTTTGAATTAGGTTTTATTTTTATATTTATATGTTTTTATTTTTTGTGTGTTTTTTATTATTTTTTAGAAACATGTCTTATAGTCGTTGTTATTTTTATTTCAGTTTTAGATATTTTTAGTACATCCCTTAAACTAAATAATTTTTTTTTGGCCTTTACTAGGCTTTTAGTTTTTAAAAATATACTTCTGTTTTAAATCTGAGACATATTCAATATAGGCTTTTAAAATTATTTTATGTAGTCTTTTGTTGAGTTATTTTTTATGTCAGTTTTTTTAGCTCTGTTTTAGTACATCACGTTAACTCAATAAAAATGTTTGAATCAAATTTTAAGAGTTTAAATTGAAGATTTTTTTATTCTTTTTTTTTTGTATCAATGAGTATTTCTACATTTTTATTATAGTTTAAATTTTTTTTATTTAGTTTTATATTTTCTGGTTTATTTAATTGTTTTTTTGTCTTTTATTAATTGTTTTTAAAAATATTATGGTCAATTGGGGTTTCTGTTAATATATAGAGCATATGTAAAATATACACTTTTAAAATGATATTTACGTTGTTTTTGTTTTTGTTTTTTTATTTCATTTTAGTTTTTTAGTACAATCAAGTTAATTTGAAAAATGAGAAATGTTTCGTTGGAAACTCATTAAATTAAGATATTTTTTTTTATTTATAAAAAGTATTATCTTTTATTATTTATTTTACATGTCTTTTATTTCAGTGACAATTTACTATTTTTTTTAAAGAGTTTTATCCTTTATTTATCCTACAGCTGCAGGTTTCAGTGCACATACACTGGAAATTAATTTTTATTATTGATCATTTGACAAGAAAACACTGTGTCTCTGTTACTGGAGTTACGTTCTGTTTATTGATTACATTTACTAGCAATTTCTGAGAAAAATAGTAATCCTACAGCAAGTTGTTCCAGTGTAGGAATAAAGCAAAAGCCTCTCGCTGTGGTAGTTTGTGGGAAATCCATCAGATCGCATTCATCAGAGCCGTTACACACAGCGACGCCTGTCAGTCAAAGACAGTTTTCTGCTCCGCTTTCAAACAGAGATCACAGAATCACACTGAGAGACTCGGAGGAGAGGTGCAGAGAGAAACCAGCGACAGGCACGAGATGGAAAACGCAATATCACATCTGTCATTTCATCTCTTTATGATCTGCTTAATTTTTTCTGTTTTATTAGGATCAGGTTGTTTTTGTGAAGGTAGTGACCCGCCGCAGAGATTCCCAAACGTTCTTGAAGTTCCCCTGAGATGTTCCCTTAATGTTTTCATTTAGCATTTATTTAATTAGCAGATGCACTTATCCAACGTGGCTTACATTAGAGAAATATAAGTGAGCTAGATTAGCAAAACAAGAGAAGAACAGGTTTGGTGTGTGTGTGTGTGAGACTGTGTGTGACAGAGTGTAAGTGTGTGGGTTGTGTGAGGTGTGTTGTTTGTTGGTGTTGTGTTTGTGAAAAGTGGAGTGTGTGTGTGGATGTGTTTTTGTTTTGGTTGTGTGTTTTTTGTGTGTGTGTGATTCGTGTGTCTGTGTTGTTGAGAGGGTGAGTGTCGGTTGCGTGGTGTGTATGTGTTGTGTGAGATAGTGTGACGTGTGTGTGGAAGAGAGTGTGGTTTGTGTGTGTGGGAGTGTGGTGTGTGCGTTGTGTGTGTGTTGTGTGTTTGTGTGAGAGCCGGTGTGTGTGTGTGTGTGTGTCTTGTCTGTCTGTCTGTGTGTGTAGTGTGTGTGTGTGTGTGTGTGTGTGTTTGTGTGAAGCCGGTGGGTTGTAGTGTTTGTGTGTGGTGTGTGTGTGGTTTGTGTGTGGTTGTGTGTGTGGTGGTGTTGAGTTGTGTTTGTGTGGATGTTCGTGCGTGTGTGGGTGTGTGTTGTGGTGTGTGTGTGTGTGGGTGTGTGTGGTGGTGTGTGTGTGTGTGTTGATGGGTTTGGTGTGTGTGTGTTGTAGGGGTGTGTGTGTGGATGTGTGTGTGAAGAGTGTGAGTGTTGCGTGATGTGGTTGTGTGTGAGAGAGTGTGTGTGTGTGTGGTGTGTGTGTGTGTGAGTGTGTGTGTTTGTTTGTGTGTGTTTGTTTGTGTGTGTGTGAGAGAGTGTGTGTGGGCGAGATGAGTGTGTGTGTGTTGTGTATGTGTGTGAGTGTTTGTGTGTGATTTTGTGTGCGAGCCCTGTGTGTGTGTGTAGGTTGTGTGTGTGTGTGTGGTGTGTGTGTGTTTGTGTGGTGTGTTGTGTAATTAATGGATGATTGCTCTACGGTTGTGGAGTGGGCCACTGCATTCAGCTGCTCTTGATGCTCTCATTATTTCTCAACACATTCATATGTTCACGGTTCTCTGATGTGAGTTAATGGTCACATGATATGCAGATAAACATCATAAAATAATTAAAAGTTCAAAGTTTATTCAGCTGAGCAATGTGCTTTACAAGACAGAGAAATACAAATCAGAAAAACCAGAAAAGAGAAATACAAAGACAGACCATCGAGAGTAAAACGAAAAAAACAAAAAACGAAATAAAAGCAAATAAAATTGTAAATATTTCCGCTGGAATTTAAAATGATTGTTTTTTATTTTTCATATTGAAAAAACATGCTTCCAGTAATGGAATAGAATGTTCGTTTAAAGTTTTCTGTTACTTAATAACATTCTAAAACTCCTAGCACAAGGACATTATTGATACATTGTTTGTGGAACGTTGCTCTGAAATATTTCAGTCGGATGTTTAAATGTTACTAACTGTTCACAGAACATTCAAAAGTAGCGTTTGCAAAATGATCAAATGGAACACTCCTTCAGGTTTCCTCTAAGTTTGCAAATAGTTATCAAATTCAACTGGACACTTTGAACATTCTAAGAACATTCAGAAATTTAGTTTTAACACTTAAAGGGAACGTTAGCAAAAGAGACTGAAATATCGAGCATTGCAGGTTATCTTTGTTTGGTTATCTTTATATAAAAGCAGAGCACACAAGACGAGTTCTGACTGTGTTCGTCTCTTGCAGATTTACGATCAGGAGGGAACCTTACAGCACTTTGTTGACGGGAACGAGCCCAGTAAGTCGAGCTGGATGAGGTACATCCGCTGCGCCAGACACTGTGGAGAGCAGAACATGATGGTGGTGCAGTACAGGTAGAAAAACTCAACTAACTTAACTAAACCAACCCACACCAGCACACAACACCAGACTAACCGTCAGATGTGAGAGAAACCAGGGGACGCATCCTCATTACTCCGCATAATTATGGCATAGAGATATACTGTAGTATAGTAAAACTCTAAAAATACAGTTATTGTTCTGGTAGGATTATAGTAATTAGCAGTATATACAGTAAAGGAAATTGTTATAAAAATCAGCACTACACACTAAAAACAGAACAGACCACAAAGGTCCTTTTTATTTATTTTTTGAAATATATATATATATATAAAAGATGAATATATAGAAATTCAGGTCTCCAGTAGCACCATTACAAAACCGACCACAAGCATGCATAAAAAAGTATAAACATAGAATAAAAAATAAAAAACAAGAATTACAATGTCAGATAACATAAGTCTGAATGGAAATAATAGCGGTTAGATGCTGGGTCACCAGCATCAATATACAATAGAAGAGGTTTTTTTACGATTCACATATGTAATACAATACACTAGAAGCTAGTCAAGAGTCAAATACCGGTATTTAAAATGTGTACAAAATTTGGATGATTATTCCATTACAAGATACAAGTATAAGAATGGCAGAACTCTAATTGTGGGTTTTTTTGTATTTTTTTTAACATCTATTTAAAATAAATAAATAAACAGATATATATATATATATATATAAAATAGAAATATAGATTAATATATTAATATATATATATAATCTATAATTATATAATATATATATATATAGATAGATATAGATATACAGTGGGTACGGAAAGTATTCAACCCCCCTTACTTTTTCCTCTGTGTGATATTGCAGCCATTTGCTAAAATCATTTAAGTTAATTTTTCCCCTCATTAATGTACACACAGCACCCCATAGTGACAGAAAAACACAGAATTGTTGACATTTTTGCAGATTTATTAAAAAGAAAAACTGAAATATCACATGTCCTAAGTATTCAGACCCTTTGCTGTGACACTCATATATTTTAACTCAGGTGCTGTCCATTTCTTTTGATCATCCTTGAGATGGTTCTACACATTTATTTGAGTCCAGCTGTGTTTGATTATTTTGATTGGACTTGATTAGGAAAGCCACATACCTGTCTTTATAAGACCTTACAGCTCACAGTGCATTTCAGAGCAAATGAGAATCATGAGGTCAAAGGAACTGCCTGAAGAATTCAGGCAGAATTGTGGCAAGTCACAGATCTGGCCAAGGTTACAAAAATAATTTCTGCTGCACTTAAGGTTCCTAGTAGCACAGTGGCCTCCATAATCCTTAATGGAAGACGTTTGGGACGACCAGAAAACTTCCTAGAGCTGGCCGTCCGGCCAAAACTGAGCTATCGGGGGAGAAGAGCCTTGGTGAGAGAGGTAAAGAAGAACCCAAAGTCATTGTGGCTGAGCTCCAGAGATGCATTCGGGAGATGGGAGAAAGTTGTAGAAGTCAACCATAACTGCAGCCCTCCACCAGTCGGGGCTTATGGCAGAGTGGCCCGACGAAAGCCTCTCAGTGCAAGACACATGAAAGCCCAAATGGAGTTTGCTAAAAAACACCTGAACAAGATTCTCTGGTCTGATGAGACCAAAATAGAACTTTTTGGCCTTAATTCTAAGCGGTATGTGTGTAGAAAACCAGGCACTGCTCATCACCTTTCCAATACAGTCCCAACAGTGAAGCATGGTGGTGTCAGCATGATGCTGTGGGGGTGTTTTTCAGGTGCAGGGACAGGGCGACTGGTTGCAATTGAGGGAAAGATTAATGCGGCCAAGTACAGGGATATCCTTGATGAAAACCTTCTCCAGAGTGCTCAGACCTCAGACTGGGCCGAAGGTTTACCTTCCAAACAGACAATGACCCTAAGCACACAGCTAAAATAACGAAGGTGTGGCTTCACAACAACTCTGTGACTGTCTTGAATGGCCCAGCCAGAGCCCTGACTTAAACCCAATTGAGCATCTCTGGAGAGACCTAAAAATGGCTGTCCCCCAACGTTTACCATCCAACCTGACAGAACTGGAGAGGATCTGAATGGCAGAGGATCCCCAAATCCAGGTGTGAAACTTGTTGCATCTTTCCCAAAAAGATTCTCATGGCTGTATTAGATCAAAAGGTGCTTCTACTAAATACTGAGCAAAGTGTCTTAATACTTAGGACCATGTGATATTTAAATTTTTCTTTTTTAATAAATCTGCAAAAATCAACAATTCTGTGTGTGTTTTTCTTTCAATATGGGGTGCTGTTTGTACATTGAGGAAAAAAAATTAACTTGATTGTTTTAGCAAATGGCTGCAATATAACGAGTGAAAAATTTAAGGGTCTGAATACTTTCCGTACCCACTATATATATATATGTTTAGGTGTGTGGAAAAAACTTGCTGATTTTTGTATGTTAAACCTCCCAAACCCTCTTTATAAAGTAAAAACGCTATAAAAATTGAGTAAATAAAGTTAGTTTTTTCAATTCTAAAAATGCAAAAAGTTTTCAGTTGGTTTTAGTTTATAGTATTTATAACTAGCTGTGTATAAAAACAGTAAACGTCCATGCAATGTCCTTATTTAGTTGAATAAGCGTGTGTCAGCCTGTGTCTGATGATGTTCCACAGAGCTCAGACTGAAGGGGGTTTTAATATTGACCTGATCTTCTTCATGCAAGCCCGTGTTGTAGTGCGGCTCCAGATCATTTGTTATGATTTGCAATATCTCGATGGAATCCTCTTCAAAGCCGCCGGTGATGGATGGAGTCCGAGTTGGCTGTTTGGTTTGCTCTGACGGTAATGTCCGCTGGCATCTCCTGCGCAGGGGGCATCCCACAGCGGCTTCATGACTCACCCAACCACAGCAGTAAATCGCTGTCAGCACGCTTTGATCTGCGCAGATTCGTGCGTGTTTGGGAGGTGACGGCAGGCTTGTAAGAGCCGGTGTTGGTTTACTCGGTCTGAGCGTGTGCAGGACCACCCATCGCTCCCCAAACAGCCTCTTTCAGCGGCCCGCCGACTCATTGAGTCCCACTGCATTCACTGGAGCGCTGCAGTGTTTATGTTGAGCGAAGCCGAGCTGAGAGACGTGTTTTCTCTCTCTCTTTCTCGCTTATGAGATGCTGCTGATTTATGGACTCGGCTCTTGTTTTATTTTCATGTCGCGGTGGAAAGAATTAATAAAATGCACCGATCTCAGCACTTCCACAAGGACCAAAGAGTCAAACGTTTGTAGGTTTTTCTCCTCCGCTCACGCGTCTGTCAGTGAAAGCAGAGGACGGATAGGGTTAGGGTAAGTCCATGCTCGTCTAAAAATAATATGTGACCCTGGACCACAAAAAAAAAGGGTCAATTTTTTTTATTTATACCTCATCTAATAATAAGCTTTCCATTGAGTATGGTTTGTTTATATAGGACAATATTTGCTGACATGCAACTATTTGAAAATCTGGAATTTGAAAAAACATAAATATTGAGAAAGTCAATGAACCAAATTAAGTTCTTAGCCATGCATATTACTAATCAAAAATTAAGTTTTGATATATTTACGGTAGGGAACTTACTAAATATCTTCATGGAACATGATCTTTATTTAATATCCTAATGATTTTTGGCATAAAAGAGAAATGTATAATTGTGACCCATACAATGTATTGTTGGCTATTGCTACAATACCCCCAGCGACTTTACCACTGCTTTGTTCTCCAGGGACACAGATATGCTATAAAAAACACAACTTCTTAAATAAAAAAAAGAATTTTGTGTCGTTTTCGGTGTGCTGACAACTTGTCTTTCCCCCCTTGAGATATTCCCCATATCCCACAGACCGTTTTCAACACCGTTTTGTATCACTTCCATGGCGGTATTCTCCCACACAGCGAGTGTCAAAGCGCGCCCCTCCCCTATATTGAAAAATACCACTGTTTTGTGTCAAATGTAGTTTTTAAATATGTTAGGCGAGTATGTATTAATTGAACTTCCGACCAATTTACTGATACAGCTCCCAGCGCCAACCAGCGTTGTGTGAATTTATACTGTCAGATTTACTAAGAACCACTCAGTGGGACGAATTAGGCAGCTGAAAGGCGTAGACACAGTTTTTTTTCGGCGACCATAACTGGAAGTCATTAAACGCACAATTTAAGGGTTACATTTTATAGAGCCCATTTATATAGTTTGGCATACATCCAATTTTCTTACAGTGCTAACCTATTTCCTTTGGAAGCAGGAAGTACAGACAAAACAAAATAAAGTCCTCTCCTGTCCAGTAAGTCGAAGCTTCATTTGTGCTTGTGTTAACATCCCTGTATAATAATCATCATCCCAATACCCACCCATGTAAAAAAAGTCAATACTGTTTCCAAAAGTATGAGCCTGAACACACCACTGATCAACCTCTAAGTTATGAAGCTACCCAACCTGAATTCCGGGTATCATTCATTCGTTTTTTTGATTTAATATTGAAAATAGAAAAACGAGAAAACGGCTCATTTTTCGTTTTTTTGTTTTTTTTCCAAAAAACGAAAAATGAGAATTCAGCTTAGGGAATACAAATTATTTCTTAATTTCGGTCGATACGATATCATTCTGATATCGATATGAACACTATTAAAAAAAGTCTCATAAAAACTGCCAAGAACACCCAGATGTCTGTACCTACAAACTTATGAAAAAATGTATTTGTCAACTCTATGAAACCTACTCCTATAAAACTATATCATATTTTAGGAAAAAAATGGCGCAAATAAATTAATGTTCACCTTTTATTTGTATTTAACCTTCATACAAACAAGAAATGTGAAATCACTGTCACATAATCGTCTCAGACTCACCTAATTAATATTAATATATTTAACTTCAAACTATAGGCCACACTACCGGTCAAAAGTTTGTGATCAGTAAGACTTGTAATGTTTTTAAAAAAAAAAGTATCTTATGCTCACCAGACCTGCATTTATTTGATCCAAAGTACATCAAAAACAGTAACATTTTGAAATATTTTTACTACTTAAAATAACTGTTTTCTCTTTAAATATTATTTATTCCTGTGATTTCAAAGCAGATCTTTAGCATCATTCCTCCAGTCACATGATTCCTTCAGAAATCATTCTAATATACCAATTTGCTGCTCAAAAAACATTTATTATTATTATGGAGACACCAGCCGAGTAGATTTTTTTCAGGTTTCTTTGGTGAATAGAAAGTTCAGAAGAGCAGCATTTATCTGAAATAGTAATCTTTTGTAACATTATACATTTTTTATCATCACTTTTGATCAATTTAAAATATCCTTGCTAAATGAAAGTAATTTCTATAATATAAATTTTAAAGAGCTTTTGAATGTAGTGTGTAAGTTAACAAAGCTTTTTATTTCAGATAAATGCTGATCTTTGGATTTTTCTATTCATCAAAGAATCCTGAATTTTTTTTTTTAAATATTGATAATCAGCAAATCCGCTTATTAGAATGATTTCTGAAGGATAATGTGAAACTGAAGACTGGAGTAATGATGCTGAAAATTTAGCTTTGACCACATGAATAAATTACATTTTAAAACAAATTCAAATAGACCAGTTTATTTTTAAATAGTAAAATATGTTCAAAGTACACTGCTTTGGTGCTTGTGATTAAATAAATGCAGGCTTGGTGAGCAGAAGAGAATTCTTTAAGAAACATTAAAAATCTTGCAGTTCAAAACCTTTTGACTGTTAGTGTAGGCTGATTATTTTTATAGATTGAAACGTGTATTAACCAGGATAATGAGTATGAAACATGCTCCGAGTTAAAACGAGTTAAACAAAAAAATAGAGCAACAACAAAGCATGTTGCTGGAAATGGGTTTATTCTTGAAAATGCAAACTGCTTGTCTGCCAGCAGGAGGCGCTGTGAGAGCGGCAGAACTATCGGTTTCTTAATCAAAACAGCTCCGCTCATGAACGCTACTTTAACAGATAAAAATTCCATCTAAACTATTCTGAAGACAAGTCGGTTCCCTTCAGAGATACATTCATATAAAACACCAGCCGTGTTATGATTTTGAAACATGCAGTGCTCATGCTTATTCAATTACGTCAAACGCCAAAGATAATCATGTATGAACACTGTAATGTATATCAATATAGTAAAGGTTTTAACAAAATCAATCACAGTTATGACAAAAAATTTAAGCGCGATACATATTGGGATATTGAATTATTGTCCAGCCCCATTCGCTTAACTTTTTCGTTTTTCGTTCATGGGTGGAAAAAGGAATAAACAGCTTGAATATTTGATTTCTACATGTGGGCGGGATTTAAACGCCCCTTTCTGCTGATTGGTCGGCCGAAGATCAAACCGTGCCATCATCTGTTCTTCTGCAGTATCATGCAGCAGAGTAATAGTCCTCTGCTGCTGCAGTTGTACGGATTAATAACCTATTTTATCAATTTCATATTTTTCTCATCAAACAGAAATAAGTTTATAATGCATGTTGGCCATTCCCAATTCAGAAGAGCGCACACAAAGCCTGTGTCTGTGAATGCTTCTCATAATCGGTTCTCTCTGCCCCACGCGGCGTGAATCCAGCGTCACGGACGAGCTGTTCATGCATGCCGCACTCACACAGCCTGTCTCGTAATGCTCGTTTATACTCGCACCCGGCTCCGCAAGCCGGGGCAAGTCTTCATGACGCGCATCTTGGAGTAGGATGAGTCTTGACACCACGCGCGCAACCCGTGCGATCGCCGCCTGCTCTGCGTTTAAAAATGTAAATTCATCTAACTTCTTGCTAATATTTCACTGGATGAAATGCAACATTGCACTCAGTTTCCACTTGTTTTCTTAAAATCCCCCATCCTTAAAATTAATAAATCAATGTAATACTTTAATAATTGACTTAAGAGACAGTTCTTTATTTATAAAAAAATAAAAATATATTTTCTTGTGAAATTCAGTAATTAAGTTAATTCTGTAAAAGTAGTTATACCATTATAATCTTGCCTGCTGAAAACAAAACAATAGAACCCCTCCCAAAACACAAAAAAATTTAATGGCTTTCAGGGTTATAGTGGGAATTGTATTGGTTTTAATGTAACCTATAATGTGGTGTCTATTTGATGGATTCTATTGGGAGGATGTAATCTGGCAACCAATAGAACAACAGTAATTCCTATTGGAATAATGCCCAAAACTAAAAGGAATTTTGTAATGGTTTAATGCAAACTATAAGAATTTCGTGATGTTTCTATTGTTTTTTTTCAGCAGGGTAATGATACCCATACTGTGCTGCACATTATTTACAATATTGAGCTGAAGCTTGACTTTGCAAATTTAAAAATCGCAAATCAAATCGCAATCTCTGTAAAAAAAAAAAAAAATCGCAATGGGATATTTCCCCCCAATCGCACAGCCCTACTCGACAACTCATACCGGGGCAGAGTCTAGACAGGTCTTTCTTCTGTGTAGACCAGCGTTTCTTAAAGTGATAGGGGGTCCGAGAATAATTAGCTATAGCCTAAAGTATTTCCATACTGTAAAGTCGCTTTTTTTTATCATGATACATAGACCTACTGTGATTTATTCCAAAGTGACATATAAGATGCATTTAATGTAAAATAATCTAAATGAAGCCTTTTAAAAAACGAGTATTCCCTGTGGTTCAGAAAATACTTCTTTTGAAAACCAATTAATTAACAAACAACAACTTTACTGTGAGCAGGTAGGCTATGACAGCTGTCATATCATACCCTGCCATGAATTTATATCTACACAGAAGAAAGCCTTGTCTAGACTCTGCCCCAGTATGAGTTGTGTGAGCTATTCATTAGCCTGTTTGTTTGAAAAAAGATGAAATGTAGTTGCAATAGATGTGTTAAGAATCCATACAACTGCAGCTGTGGAGGACTATTATTCTGCTGCTTGATACTGCAGAAGAACTGATGACGGAAGGGTTTGATCTTCGGCTGATCAATCAGCAGAAAGGGGTGTTTAATTTCCGCCCACATGTAGAAAACTAATATTCAAGTTGTTTATTCATTTTTCCACCCATGAACAAAAAATTAAAACTTAAGCTGAATTCTCATTTTTTGGAAAAAAAAACAAAAAGGAGCCATTGTTTCAATATAAAAAAGGGTGTCATATGATGCGATTTCAAGTTTTTCCTTTCTCTTTTTTTTTTGTGTTCCAAGCTGATTGGTGCCGAGATAAGATCCTGAGTTGCAAAGACTAAGTCTCAAAACCCAAGAGATATTCTGTATCAAAGTTAGACTCCTAAACGCTCGTCACACACGGCCCCCACATATCCCCTCACTATGTGTAAATGTTTGCGTATCCGCCCAATGTTCACGCAAAGAAGAAGGGCGTGGTTTCATTAAACGCATTTGAGTGTTTAAGCGCCATGTCCAGGGAACGCTGGTGTTTCTAGTCGAAAGCACTTTATTTGGGGCCTTCCGAAAGTAAATGCCTTTAGAAAAATTAGGCTGACTGATTATTGCCTTTGCGCTAATATCAAATAGAAATACCGATTTTCAATCGCAGAGGCTGCAATTACACCTGTCACGTGACATGCGAGATAAAGAGTGTGTTCAACTTTACGGATCCGATCGGTGTATGACACAAAGTACGCGAGATAAAGCATAAGGTACGTTCGCTCTCTCTTATAGCCTCTCGCAGTACTTTGAGCACACCACCCCATCGTCTAAAGCGCGCTGCTTCCAATATCGAGTCGCCAGGGCCATCAGCAGAAAAAGAAAATAAATAAAACAGTAAAAAGCCAAAGGACGTAACTTAGAATGGGATATGGATCGGTTTGTGAAAGCGAAGAGAACAGCCATAGATGGAAGTCGCACAGACCCAGGCAGGTGCTGGCCATTTAAAGCTAAATGCAGAAAATATGATGAGGCGTATCTTGCTCTCGGCTTCACTCACTGTGTCTAAGTTACAGACGCCGGGCCGCAACAGCTCTACACTAGCCGACAAAGTTACCGTGCAATCATTTGAAATTTGTGTCAGCATGTCATAAATAGAACAAGTCATCAGTTTAATGTCGGGTTTTGTCACGCCGCATCCAGTGTAGACAGCTTCACTGATTGTAATGGGTTGGGTTCTACTACTGTATTTTGCCGCTTGCGTCCGGTGTAGACACTGTGTTTAATGTCGTTGGTGAGGAAGAAAGCCTGTGTGTGTCCTATGCCTTAGCGGACAGCATGAAACCCAGACAAAAATATATATTTTTTTATAAGTTTAAAGGGGGCGTGACCAAAAAAGTTTGAGATCCACTGTTCTAAATTTAACAGACAGTGTTTAGTGCAGTCCACATGTTTACATATGTTTATTACAGTGACTTTGAATTACCTAAAGTAGTGTGGTAAAGAAACAGATTTGTTTTTTTTATTTCTGCAATCTACTTTAGTTTGTTTGATTTGTTACTGACTTTCATATTAATTTTTACACCAGGCTTATTTGTCAGTGCTTTTTGTTGTCATAATTATTACATGCTTACCAGGTTGAAAGTTAAACAAATCAGTCAATATATTGTGATTGTAGTTGTTAAATAAAAATGTAATTCATTTCAATTCATGCATCACCTAATTTCATCGTAACATATAAGCCTGGCCTACAGAAAAGAACACTTATGTTTAATCTAACTAATATTGTGTTAGTCATACTATACAATGATTTATAGCTCGTCTTTTTTGAATAATACAGAACATAAAAAGCTTTAAAAAATAATTGCATATTAAAATCGCAATATGGTAAAAAATAACAAAAATCATAGCAATCATTATTTTCCAAAATTTTTCAGCCCTATTAGGAGTCTTTAAGATTACTCACAACAGAACAGCAATGCATTTTATGGCCGACCGTTTCGTGCACCTGGAGAGGAGGTATTCTGACTTTGCTATGACAATCTGGCGCGCTGAATCAGCTACTGTTTTTTTATTATTTTAAGTATTTGCTATTGACTGTTCAAAAGCGAGAGAGAAGAGAGAGAGAGAGCGCACGAGAGAGCGAATTTGAATTTGAGAGAGAGAGAGAGAGAGCGAGGTCACATCAAAGTGGAGTCAGCTGTCTTAACCGTGGTTTGTGTACTGCAAACACATATTCATCTCTGTGTCTGTCACGCGACTCTGCCCCTTTGCTCGTCTTACATTTATTTGAATATTCGCCGAATTGTGGTAAAGGGAGTTACATTCGACGAGTGCTTGGCGGTGTTCGGCCAATCAAAATGCACTGGGTCAGCTGGCAAATCAGAGCAGACTGCGTTTGTTGGAAGGAGGGACTTTGTTGAAAACGAGCGTTTGAGAGAGGTGGGGCATAGATGACCAACAATAATGTACAGTATTTGAAAAATAATGTATTTAAAGCATGTCAACATATTCTGTTACACAAAATACACAAAATAATGATCCTTAAAAAAGCATCATATGACCCCTTTAATAAAAAAACGATGATCATTATACACGGATTAACCTGGACTAGAATTTTTTATTTTGTCGAGTCTTTAAGTTCATATACGCATCAAAACGCAATATTCTGCAAACTTGTTTAAGGGGGGAAAAAAACTACTTAACCGCTGCTGAAGCAATGATGCCTCCAGTCCATAAGTTACTGCAGAATGCTACTTGTGATTGCAAAAGACAGTATGGATGTACACGTGCAAAGATACAAGGAGTTGTGCTGAGGGTGCAGGAAAGCTTCCACACACCCACAGAAGCTGACAGAGCCAGATCATAATGGAGTGGGGTGAAAGGTGACACCCGCCTTACCGAATCCACAGAGAGAGATACGAGAGAGTGTTTTATACTGCTGTGGGATGCCACTTTGGACAGCTAAACATCAGCTCAGATTGAGGCACACAAATCAAATCAATTGGGTGAATAAGATCAATGAAGAACTAAATGTGCAAGCACACAATGAGATTGACAAATAAATAGATGCACCAATCGATCGGCCAGGGATCTGAATTGGCTGATTTTCCTCATGATCGGCCCGGATAGGGGATCGGCCGGTCAGTCTCACTTCTTTCAGATTCCGAGCCGATCTGTTTTGTTACCAGCGGCAC
>JADLZN010003026.1:0-176510 GCA_018155175.1 Sinocyclocheilus anophthalmus
TATTTATTTATTTTATTTATTGAATGTTAATACTCTTTCAAAGTGAATTGGGTAAAGAATTGTGTCAATTCACCAGACTCTATTTGGTATTTTATCCCACACTATATCTATAAAAAAGTGGGAGGGCTTAAGTTTTTGTTAACCTGTAACGTCTCCGCTTCTAAGCTCCCCATGAAGCGTTCTAAATTCCATGAACAGGCTCTACTTGCATGGAAACTTTTTTTTTTATTTTCTCCCCACTTAAAATGATACTAAAGTATTCTAGCAAAGAAGAAGTTGATTTTTCTTAAGAAATGGCATGAAAAAGGTATTGATTATCTTTGTGATATGCTAGATCCACAAGTGAATGGGAAATTACAGTGGGCGGGAGGGGGAACTCGTATAAAGAGCGCGATGAACACTGATCGTTCAGCTGGCGTGAGGGTCGACCACACATGGTCAGGGCACACACGTGTGTCCTCCCCTCGCCTGGTTGTCCTCCTCGGGACATTTCCTCACATTTCCTCAAGTCCAACTGGTCTGTCAGGCTCCCGGCAAAAATCTATCCCAGAGGGTCTTGGCTGTGACATTTAATGAGATGTTCAAAATCAACGGTATCATCGATTAACAGCAATCTCTTGAAAAGGTTGTATTAACGGGAAGCAGCATTTTTTGGTTGAAGATAAAGTATTATGACGCCAAATCTCATAGTATAACAATTATATGGAACTTTATTTTTTGACAACCATTCCTAACTAGAAATATACTAAAAAAAGCATAGCTTTACCAACAATTTTGTATCCCCAACAAAGTTTAAGAACTACATTTAAAGAATGTTGTATAAATATAACCCAACCGCCAGTTGCCACATGAGAATACAGGGGGTACCTATTCCTATGCTAAATTTGAATGTTCATTGTTGATTGTAAGTTTCTGTAAATTCGGTGTCGGAGTCATTGACAATCTTTTCCTCTGGTCCCTCTTGTCAAAGAATTTGGGACTGACCTATCAAAGATAAAAAAAAATATTGCTTCAAAACCAAATTAACATTGATTAATGCATTGTGAGATAATTTGTTATTTTTCTCGATTGTAATCCACATGTAGTGGACTCTATAATAGGAAATGCTTCTTTTTATTGGCAAAATATTTTAATTACATAAATGTATTTCACTTCCTCTGTCCAGGTTTGATGGGTCCCACGTTCGGTCTACAATTTTATTTTGTGGTTTTGTGACGGACAGCCCTAACCCTTCGGGGGGGCAACTTCGGGCCGAATTCCCCGCCATGCCTATCTGGGTTGCCTAAACGCGGCTATCTAGGCAATGGCTGGGTTGTTGGCTAAATTTAGCAACGTTCAAACTACAAACTAGCAACATTTTCTCTTCCCAAAAGCACCTAGCAACCAATTTAAATACCATTTTAAACATGGATTTGGCACTTGATCAACCTTGGGATAAGTGACTTGGACAATAAAAAGGCACTCATTTTCCATCCAAATTTCACAAAAAGAGGAAACCAAATATGCCTAGAAGTACACACATCACATGAATTAAATTATAATTGCTATTTGCAACTGTTCAATTTAATAATAATAATTGTGCATTTAAAAATGATCACTTTGATTAGCTAGCTGTATCCGGCGATTGTTGTTCGGTATAGTACACTAATAAAAAATTAAAAAGATACTATAATTTCCAGGAGGAACTTATACCATTTAATTCCACTGTAACCCTGGCTGTACCTCCGAAAACACAATGCGTGATTTAATAGCGATTACAAAAACAACTGAAAATTATTTCATATTACTAGTAGATCGTGCCCATTTTTTACAGAACTGTTCTTAGAGTGTAAGCATACTAACAACTACTACTACACGGCTTAAAGCATAATGTTGAGAATGTGTAGTATTACTATTAACTAGCATGTAAAGAAAACTAAATTGTACTCATTCAAAAATGTGAAGTTTTCAATAATTCAATTGTATTAAAAATACAGTTTATTTAATTAGTATTATGCATTTATTATTTTATGAACAAATCTAAATGAACATATATAAAATATCGTGTTTTTGCTGAGATTTGATGTTGTGACAATTTTGCGTCGTGATTACGCAATGACGTCATCGCACAATGACATCATAATGCCATTTAGTAACTTTTAGCAACAAATGGACCTTCCTTTAGCAACTTCCCCTGAAAAATTAGTCTGTTTTCATGTCTCTTGTCCTGCGTGCCTTGTTGTTATTCTTGTTGTAGCGGTGTTTGGATCCCGGCACCCTGTCTTGTTTCGAGTTTCGGTGTCGTGTCGTGGTTCGGACACCTCGCTTATGTTTGTCAGTCAAGTTTATTTATATAGTGCTTTTCACAGTAAAAATTGTTGCAAAATAACTTTACAGCAACATTAAGTTTCTACAATATTTAGTAGTAGCTAATGTTAATGTACATATGGCAGAAATGTACGGAAAAATCTATTTAAGATGTAATAAAACAGACGATGAACACTATAAGAATAACAGCTAAGGAATTAGATTGCATATGAACTGCAATCAAACTTTCTACCACGGATGTCAGGGAGACAATAATAGCGTAGCTGCTGTGTCCCACAGCCAAGCAAAATTGATTGCTATTTCTAACAACCAAGCTAAATACTAATAAGGGTTCATTTGTTCAAATAACTGCAGTAAACCATATATGAGAAATGCAGTTAGTTGAATGCTGGCCAAAGAGATGGTTTCCTTTAATCTAGATTTAAAACCGGCGAGTGTGACCACGTGTGGCTGCTCACCCCGAATGTTTATCAGGAAGGCTATTCCAGCAGTTTTGGGACCAAATGGCGAAAAAAGCTCTACCACCATCCTTTAGGTGGGACGTTGCTATCCTAGGTACCTTACTACCAAAAGTCCAGCGTGGTTGCTGCCCTTAGGGACGTTAATGGTTGTAGCGTGGTAGAAGACTAGTGTATCGTACTGCATTAGCTAACCCATTTAGGGTCTTAATAGGCCAATTGTAATAATATTTGTGTAACTGATACAGAACTTACTAGTAACCAGGTCATGAAGACTGTACAGTATGTGGGGTATTGGTGTAAGGCTAACCCACGTACTTTTTTCTTGACCTGGTAAGGACTCTAGCCCCTGCATTTTGGACTACCTGTAGCTTGTTTATTGAAGATGCAGGATAACCACCTAGCAGTGCATTACAGTAGTTCAGTCTAGAGGTCATGAATGCATGATTTAGCTTTTCTGCATCAGAAACAGGTAATATGTTTCGTAACTTGGTAATGTTTCTAATATGGAAGAATGCTGTTTTTGTAACATTGGAAATATGATTTTCATAAGACAAGTTGCTGTCTAATATAACAACCAGATTTTTGACTGTAGAGGAGGTAACAGTACATCCGTCTAGTTGCAAGTTGTTATCCAAGAGATTCTGTGTACTGTTTTGGTCCAATAATAATATCTCTGTCTTATCCGAATTTAATAGGAGAAAATTTTTGGTCATCCAATCTTTTACATTTTTAATACTCTGTTAGCTTAGATAATTTAGAATTTTCATCTGGTCTTGTTGAGATATATATAGTTGAGTATCATCCTCTTGTGCTGTGTAGACGCAGCTTGTGTTTCACTGGCTGTGTGCTTTCATGTTGTCATGTTTTGTGTGAACACGTGGCTTATGAGTTCTCATTAGCTGCGTGTTCGTGTCTTTTGTTCTTGCACATGGCTTGTGATTTGTTTTGCTGTCCATGTGCTTGTGTTTTGTTTTGTGTTAGCACATGGCTTTTCTTGTTTTTTTCCTGTGCCATGTGCACTCATGTCTATTGTCTAACCCCGCCTACCTTGTTACCTGATTATTGGTTTATTTTCCCCACCTGTCATCCCTTATTACCCTCTTTGGTTTTGCTCCCTATTTATTGTCCTTGTGTTTGCATATTGTGCCAGTTTCGCTCGTCCTAGTTGTCTTTCACCTGTGCCCTGCCTTGCCGTTGTCGATTGTTTTGCCTGTCTAGGTTTTCCCTACATGTAGTTTTTGTTTCGGATTTGTTTTATTTCAATAAACGCCCATCATTCCTGCAACTTGGGTGCTGCACTCCTCTTCACCCCCAACCCTGACAAGCGAATGACCACTCCCGATACTTTCCTCACAGTACCCCACATTAATACTTTTTCTTGTTGACACTAAAAATAATTAACAACAAATAGAAACTTGTGAAACTGTTATACAATCTGCTGAGTTTTTACATAATTTGATTCACACTCTATCCTTTGTTTCTTATTTTACTGTATTCTTATTTTCCTATTTTATAATTTTTATTGTCTTTTTTTATGCGTCATCCACTTGTATAACTTAAGTTCAATTCGTTGTTTAGTCTGGTTGGTTTAGAACAGTTATAACAAAAGTAACCCTCTCATCAACCCGAAGTAAAAAATTGCTTTTCCCGCGTAAAAATAATATATATAGTTATAATATATGAATATCAATAATGCCTTATGATATACCCTCCACTCCTGCACTTAACAACAAATGAAGAAAAACTTTCACATTTAGGCATATATCGATAAATCCAAATTAATAACGACAAGGACATTTGTCATAATGATTGAGTGGAGGATGGCATTTTTCTGCGCCCAGGTGAGTTTTATTTTGGATGGAATAGGGGCTGCGTGATTTATTCTGTAGATTTACTAAACTGATAAGTGATATAAGATTGTAACACGTTATTAATCATCAAGACCTGTTTTAATAATGGGATCATATCTTATGTGGAGCGTATCTGTCATTATATATAAATATAATGTCAATATATTTGACATTATATATATAAAATGTCAAATCAAACCTTCTACAATCTTTTACTAGTTTGATCATTGTTGATTTATACCACTAGATGTCGCTACAAGACAGTGTCTGAATTGTTGCAATGACTGACAAGCAGATTTGTTTTTCCACCAACGTAGAAATGTTTGGTGATAAATTAAAGTACTCCAGAACTAATATAATCTAACTATAATTTAAAATACTCAAAGCCTTAAATGTTTTAAGACATATTATTTCCACTGACAAAAAGTGCATAATTCAGCTGTACAGTAAAATTGCACATAATCAGAGGAAAGATTCAGAAGACCTCACTGTTGGAGGTCGTCTCATAGAGTTGGACATAAAGTGACAGTGCCCACAGTGTAGGCTGTTCTTTTGTTTTAAAAGTAGAGTCATCCCACTGCCCTTGGCTTCTTAAAGTCATATCTGGCTTTAATCAACAGGGTCACAATGCTCCTATGATTATAATCATGGCTTGAGGCCTCTGGGAGTCTTCAGTGCTCATTACCCAATCAGTAATTATCACAATCATGTCTCTTGGCCCTCATTCCAATTGAATTCCACAGCTAAAAGCAGGAAGCCTCATAGACTGACCTAATCAATTAAGTCCCAGTGCAAGGCTACTTCAATCCGATGACTTTGTCCCAACCTCTGAGTTATCAAGATGGAGTGCAAATTTGATTAAGCAGAATCAACATCAGGTGCAGGAAATGATTCCCAGAATATCAGCTCCAAAGTGAAGGAAGGAAGTTCGCATTTGGTCCAACATTGTTGAACAGGGATAATCTTCAGCAGATAAATCAAGCTCCGACTCCATTACACCATTAAGTTGCACTATAGGGAGTCCTAAAACTACAGCTCATGATTGATTTGAGGACGCTGCGATCATGTGCCAAATGTTCAAATGCTGTGGTGAAGCTTAAAGAGACAGTTCACCCAAAAATTTAGATTTTTGATTTACTCACCCTCATGTCATTACAAACCTGTATGACTTTCCTTCTTCTACAGAAGATATTTTGAAGAATGTCTCATTTTTTTGTCTAATGACCCCACTGACTTTCAGTGTATGTACAAAAACATTCTTCAGAATACATTCTTTGTGGAACCCTAAAGGGACATGGTGATGGTTATAGAATTAGATTAGAGGAAAACTGTTTCAATGGTTTTTGCATTCTCTTCAAACCTTCAATGCTATCGCATTCCCCAAAAAACTTTGCATTTACTTGCAAAACTGTTGTGATATATATGATACAACTTTTAAAAAAAAAACATTTCAGTGCTTTTATGATGCAAAATTTAATGGGGGGATGCAATAGTTTTGTGAAAGAACACAGATGTTTTACTGGTAAACTTTTGGACAGAAGTCAAGCAGGTTTGAAATGGGGGTGAGGATGAACATTTTTGGGTGAACTATCCCTTTAAAAAAAACTGCGAGATGGTAAAACTTCCTTAAGGGGGTCATATGATGCTGCTAAAAAGATGTTTATGCGGTTTTAAATTCAAAAAACACATTATTTTCCACATACTGGACATTATTTTTTTCCTCTATGCCCTGCCTTTCTGAAACGTGTTGATATTTACAAAGCTCATCATTCTGAAAAGCGAGGTGTGCTGTGATTTGCCAGCCATCCAGTGCGTTGTGATTGTGAATACCTCAAGCGTGAGACGGAAATGTGACGCCCCTCACATACTGTTGATGCCGTGTCCGGCCGGAGGATGAGACAAAAACATTAAAACCCATTATAAAGAGGCATGTGTTGCATCCAGTGGGAACATAATTACTGAGTTATAATGACTTATACCTGTCTTTTTACGCGTTGCATTGCATATAGCGCCGCGTAAACATAAAACCATGTCTGCATTTGTGAAGAAATGACAAACAACCCTTGCTACTCTACTCTACTGCCCAAACTCGCGTTTGAATCATCAGTGGCAAATCCTTTTAAATATGAAAACGTACTTACAGAGTCAGAACAGCCGGCATTGTAGTTCTAACGTTCTACTCTCCCAGGATCAGGTAACATTCCTCCATAAAATGTGCTGCACACATCTGGATATTTGGGTTAAACTGTTCTGCAACAGTATTGTAAATACAACTTAACCAATGATTATTAGTCGTGTCCTCTTTTGAAAGACCAAACAAAGTATTTTTGCTTTCACAACAAAACACACAGCGTCTTCAGGACATGGCTGCAGCTTCAACAATACTACAGCGAGAATAAAAAATTACGCCTTCTTTCTTTGCGTTCACATTTGGGAGGCATTATGCAAATCTTCCCACACAGTGACGTATATATGTGGGTCGTGTTAGAATGAGCCGTTTTAGGTAGGCATAGTTGACTCTTAACTTTTTAAAAGAATATCTTCTTTGGATTTGAGACTTTTTAGTCTTTGCAACTTTACAGCATCTTCTTTATGCCCCAAGAGCTTGTAACACTCCAAAGAGAAAGGAAAAATGGAAATCGCTTTCGGGATATTAGGACGGGCCCTTTAAAAGCTCTTTTTGGTTTCTCATGAAAGTTATTGAAACTTCATCAAAAGACCCCTGCAGATGAAATGAAAAACTCAAGAGCATGTTGAAAAAAAAAAACACATTTGCCGTCTGCAGCAGTGAGACATTTATTGTTTAAAGAGTCGAGTTTGCAATTCACAATAATCGGAGTCATCAACCCTCCTGATTGTGTACGGCGTTCTAAAGTGCGCTGAGATGCAGATGCAGTGGACTTTGTGTACGAGTATTAGTTTGGCCGTGTCTTCGAGTCCAGCCGTCAGTTTAATTGCCATGCGGAAGCACTTGATGCGCGCCAGCTGCATCCTGCGACCGGTGCTCTGATCCCGCATTTGTCTCTGTCAGTGCCTTCGGGGTCCGCCCGCCAGCACTCATATGAGCCATGCTGGCAGCCCACCACCAGACTGCAGCACCAACTTCGCTCGACATGAAAATCTCTCTCTCTCGTCACTCTCTCCTCTCTCTCTCGTGTAATGTATTTGTGTGTGTGTGTGTGTGTGTGTTTGTGTGTGTGTTTCTCACAAATTCACACTCAGCCCTCAATCAGTACCGCAGCTTTCGGGATGCATATACTGTATTTGTAATGTATAAGAAGGCACGAACGACGGTTTGTGGCATAAGATAACACCTGGCCGCTGGCACCTGGCATAAGAGCCCCTGAGTTTGGCCTAATTGAAAGCCTCCCTATTGTGTCACCACAGCCCCTATGGGGTCTGCTCCCTTCTCTCTGAAACATCTGCCCACACAATCAGGCATTCAACCATGCCAGCTGAGCCATGCCACAGCAGTGTATCGCCAGCGTCACTCAGCTGGCTCAATCTTCCTCTTCCTCTTTTTCTTTATCTGTCTTTATCCCTCGCTTCTTTTCCACTGAACCGTTCGGAAATGAGGTCTCTACCCTATAATCTGCTGTTCTCTGTGGTAGATTACATGGTTTGAGTGAATGTGAATGAGAGTGAGGGAGGACCGAAGGTAGGCTGTGTTAAATGAAACCCACTTGACCTCGTGATTAGAAGGAAGGGAGAGTGTGTATTGTGAGCAGGTGTCCCCTCTGACAGATTTGACCATCAAATTCTCATGTGTTAACTCCTCTGTCTGTACGTATGTTCATATCAAACTTAAAAGATGTTTAAGTTGAGACAACCCAAACTATGGATATCCATTTCCACACTGAGAGTAGAAAAAGAGTACAAAGTAAAACTGGATTTTGTGAGATAATGTTTAATATAATAAATTAAGTTGCATTAGATATGAAGTCACATTGTGAGATGTAAAGTTATGTTGCAAGAATGTGTTGCAATAAAATTGCAATCGTTAGCTAAAAAGTCATAAAAAGTCAAATTTTGAGATAAATCACAGCAGACAAATAAAATTGCAACTGAGATATAGTTGTATTGACAACATAAATTGCATTTGTGAGATGCAAAGTTGCATTTGTGACATAAAAAGTCACATTTTGAGATAAATCACAACAGATATAAAATTGCAAGTGAGATATAGTAAAATGGTCCATGTGTGTCTGCAAGATACAAAGCTGCAATTATAAAACATAAAATCACATTTATAAGATATAAAGTTGCATTTGTGAGATGTAAAGTTGTATGTGCAAGATACAAAGTCGCAATTGTGAGATATAAAATTGCAGTTAATAGATGTTAAGTTGCATTTGTCAGATGTAATGGCATATTTGCAAGATGTAAAGTTGCTTTTGTGAGTCGCATTTGCAAGATAATTCACAACAGAGATATAAAATTGCAGTTGGGTGATATAAAGTTTTAGATACAAAGACACAATTGAATTTATGAGATATAAAGCCGTTGTTGCGAGTTATAAAAATTTGAATTGTGAGATGTAAAGTCGCATTTGTGAGACATTAAGTCACAGATAAGTCACAACAGTGATATAAAACGGCAATGGGGAGATATAAAGTTATATCTACAATATACAAAGTCACAATTTTGAGACATAAAATTGCATTTATGAGATGTTAAGTCGCATTTGTTAGACATGAAGTTACATTTGTGAGATGTAAAGTTGCATTTGCATGAGATAAAGTAGCAATTGTAAGACATAAAATTGCAATTGTGAGATATAAGGTCACATTTATGTGATATAATGTTGAATTGGTGAGATGTAAAATCACAATTATGAAAAATAAAATACCTTTTCTATACTCTGAGGTGCAAATGGGCCTCCACATCTGACTTTATGTTATATATAAGAAATTAAAGATCAGAAGACCAGCAATAAAACTTCTTGACTTCAACAAGGGCAAAACTTACAAAAAGGCTTTGTGGCAAATGGTGATCATGAATTTAACGTTGAATGGACCCTCAAGTTATCAATTACTGTTCCTGTGGACTTGACTGAGCACAGAGGTCAAGTATATACTGCAGGTCGTTTACAGGCTTCAGTAATATGGCCTTCAGTATTCTCTGGTTATTTGAAGTTATTAACCCTGGGCTTTAACATCAATAGACCATATGCTCTGCATTCTGCTCTAAAAGCTGGTTGTGAGCAATGTCCCCTCACCCATGCTCTGTACTGCATCTCAGTAGAGCTGTGCTAGGCCTGGATGCTACATCCCTGCAGGCCGATTTGCTGCATGCTACGACTCTGAAGGCCACCACAGCCATTCACAGCCTCATCCTATTTTAGCCGCTGCCTGAGTTATTGCCTGAGTGACACTTCAGACTGCTGCCGTGCTGTTGCAATGAGACCGCCACAGATTTATAGAGTCAGACCCTGCTGCTTTTTTTTCTTCCCGGTTTTCTTCTTATTACATGCATGCATGGCGACAGCTGTGTATAAAAACCACACTGTCAGCATTTGCTGGTTCATAGTTTTTTACACAGGCATTTCTAGACTCTATTCATAAGATATATGATAATAAGATATACTCAAAATATCTGATTGAGTCCTCTTTACCGGTATCCAAAAATGAGCAACAATGTTATCTAGATCTCTGACCTGGTTTTGGGAAAGAATGCACTATAAATACCCAATCGTTTTGGTATTGGAACCAGACCTTGTGGCATGCCAAATATCAAAACAAAAACCATGAAAGGAAACGGCTTTCTAATGAAATTGTTTTTTATAAAAAATATTTTTTTTACAACGAAAAAAGAAAGAAAGAAAGAACATTTTTGACAATTTTAAATAAAAATTCCATCTGTGATGTTCATAGGTCAGATCAACCTTTCATGACCTTTCACCTTTGATCTTTTCTGGCATCTTACACTTTAAAAAATGCTGGGTTAAATATAACCCTGCGCTGGGTTAAAAAGGG
The DNA here is from genome assembly GCA_018155175.1 of Sinocyclocheilus anophthalmus. Taxonomy (NCBI): domain Eukaryota; kingdom Metazoa; phylum Chordata; class Actinopteri; order Cypriniformes; family Cyprinidae; genus Sinocyclocheilus; species Sinocyclocheilus anophthalmus. The sequence continues at coordinate 10,594 of JADLZN010003026.1, forward strand.
ACAAACCCCGCTATTGGGTTATAAGCAAACATTTTTTTGATTACATTTTTATGATTGAACTGCTCCAAAATCACTAAAACTTAAAATCAGATTGTTTGGCAAAAATGGGGATGAATGCATTTTTGTGTGTGTGTGTGATGGATGTGCAGCAGTGTGGATCCATATTGACTTGCTTTGTGTCATTTTGATTTATTTGTGACATTCATGGATTTAAACGGATAGATGTAAACCATTCATTTACTAACAGCAAAATAATATCTATAAATAAAAAAAAATTGAGAGATATTATAAAATGTAATTAAAATGAACCAAGTAAATTTAAGATGTGTTGTATAATTCTTTTTTATTTCTTTTTACACAAATGATGTTACTGGGTCTACCATTAAATCTTTTCTTTTCTTTTCTTCTTTTTCTTTTTTCTTTTACCTATGTACTGTGATCAGGTGTAAATTCTATTTTTAGTGGTTTCAGTGTGTGTCAAATTGAACTCAAAAATCACAGGTGCGTTCAGTTTGATGGGACAGTAGCGCATAATGTCCGTGTAGAGTTGTGGCGCGCTCCTCGAACTGCGTCGTCTAGCGCGCACGAAAACACGCCAAAAGCTTCTCTGGTGGGCTGCGAGTCTCTTTTAAGTCGTTGCGATCGTGTGATCCCGTCGTCTCTCGGACCAATCTCGTCCGGTTTTATACCCCCCACCCACCCTCTCAATCTTCTCTCCGGATCACCCCCCACCCACCCCTCAGAGTTTCTCTCCGGATCCCCCCCCACCCACCCTCTCAGAGTTTCTCTCCGATCCCCCCCACCCACCCTCTCAGGTTCTTCTCTCCGGATGTAGTACGGCGCGCGTGGCTCTCAGCGCGCGATATAAAGCCACCGCTGAGTAACAGCGCGCGCGTGAAAAGCCTCTGTCCTTGTTTCTAAGAGGACTTACGCCGCACTCCCTCCAGGCAGCAAGACCAGCGACCATCTCCCATGCCATCTTAATCAAATATGACTGTGCTTCACTCCTTGAATGGATTAATGCCTATGTAACCGCTCATTTGCTCTCCCTCCCTTATCTGCGTCCAAGTTTAAAGCCTATTCTGTGGTCATGGGGTCTATAGTGTCATTTTTGCCTAGGCTAAAGGTCTAAAGCGGATACCGAGTGGATCTATGGTCCTTACAGACAAAAGAAACAGCGCAGGGAAATTAGTGGAAGTTTGAGATAAGGGAGGATGCGGGCGACGTGTTGGTGTGCCGTGTTTCTCCTCACTCCGGCTGTCTACCTGGTAAGTCTCTATCTCTCTTTTTAATTTTGTATTTTTTTTTTTTTACCTGTGTCACTCTTTTACATACACTCGTTTACAATATGCTCGTATGTTTAAGTGTGGAATTGTGCCACTTCGGAATGACAGTAGCCTAGTGTTGTAACAGTATTCGATGCTTTTCACTTTATAACTATGGGTTCAGGTCCGTAAAATAATTATAAAAAAAAATATGCCTTTATTTTTGTAATATAGAACCTTTTAAACGCGTTGTAGGTTGTATATGGAAATGCTCAGACCTGCAGGAGGTTACTAAACACGATTGTATTTCTAAAAGCGCGTCTCACGCAGACAAAACCTTCCTCTGTTTCTCGCATCGACACCCAGTTGCGAGAGTTGCGTTTCAGTGTTCGGCCTCACGGGGGCGCCAAAACAAATGAAAATGGGTGCGTGAATGAAGCGGCAGTGACAGTCCTGCACCCTGATGAGAGAGTCTCTTTGATTTCCACTATTCAATACACACTCAAGCTATGTCTACAACACACTACATTCTGCAAATTGGCTAATCACTTGATTGAAAATAGATCAAGAAAAGAAAATAGACTACGACTTAATTAAATAGCGTACTGAGAACACATAGTTAAATTTAATGAAATCTTATATTACATTTTAAATGTATGTAAATTACAATCACTACAACGCTGTTATAATATGCTTTACATTTTAATATTGCACTTGTTTAATAATGTGAAAATATATGTGTTGTTTATTATGATTATTATTATTATTATTATAGTTTTGAAAACATCCTATTAAATAATCATTAATCATGATTATCTATTTTTTTCCTGTACATTTTAAAGGGTTTAGAGATGCCGTACGCGCACACGCTGATGCACGCACACACACACACGCACACGCACACGCACAAAAAAATTAACATCCCTTAAATTAAGAAAATATTATAATTAGGCGTCTACATCAAATATCGGATTGTTTTAAAATGTTTTATACCTGTACCAGGCACTGTTCTAATGTGTTTTATTTCGTCAAAATGGCCCATTTAACACCACAAAGGTTGATTCATTGCTTAAATTAGCTTTAAAACGATAAATTAACTGCAATTCTCCACATAACGTACGCATAACTTTGGTCTTTGTCGGTGTACTTTTTAATTTGAGTCATTTTAGAAGTAGTTACACGACATGGATTGTCTCTCGCCATTATTAGTATGCCCAGACGATTTATTTCATTGCAATTAACAAAATGCATATCATTTAAACTTCTTTGTATTTTTTTATTTGTCTGAACATTAAAAAAAAAATAGATTTAAAACTGAACATTTGAGATTTAAAAACGAGTTTTATCTTTATAAATGTGCCATAGTCATGTTTGAAAGGCGCATTACTTTTTCATTTGATCAGATTGTGTCCATTCACCCATCAAATGACAGTAGTCTCCATGTGTTTTGTTCATACTTTCCCGCGTGTTGTATTTTATAGAGGCCAAACAACCGTTTCAGACACCGAATTGTATGAAGTGTGAGTCTTCTCGTGTCCGTAAGGCAGTTCAGGACCATGGACAGCGCAGCCCGACCTCTACCGCTTAGCATTCACACTCACTCTGCTTTATACAGCCTATCTGTATCTGGACTTTTTATTTTATTTATGTATTTGTCATTTGATAAATTACAGTTTGTTCACGTTAGATATGAGCTGTTTATTATAACACGGAGTTGTTGGTATATGATTGCTACCACTTAAGTAACAGGTTCACGTTCTCTTATTGTCTTCAAAACATAAAAGCATGTAGGCTACCTTTATGTTGCATCTACTTCAGCTGTTTTACAGACCACACACACAATGTGTATTTGTATGTTCTTATAGACTGCAGGTATATTCTCTTGTGTGTCATGTGAAGGAATAGCACGATTATTTCAATACCATCACGTTTACCCATTTGAAATTCCATTTCGGTTGTTATTTTCTGTAACGAAATGTTAGAATAATTCTCTAAAGCATTAGACATAATCACCGGATGTCCAAAAATGTGACAATTTAAGAGAAAATTGAAGCCCGTGGATATGGATTTCCATAGGCCTGTCAGCTGCGAGGCCTGTCCGCACCTTCGAGTATTAGAGTTGAACTCGGCTGCTGTATTTCATGTTTAAGCCTCTTGTGTGTGTCAGTTCGTCCTGACCCTGATAACAGCAGAAGAGCGCAGCGCGTGTGAGCGAACGAGCAGCTGTACGACACCAGCCAATTAAACAAGCGCGTCTTTACTCTTTACATATGTTTATACAACCAGATTTCTTTTATTAGCCTAGTATTTTTTTCTGCTTATATAGCTTATATACAGGTGCGTTCAAAATTATATAATGGTAATGTGCTAAACTATTTGAGTTGTTAATAATACAGATGGACTGGTCACATGATAACTTAAATTTAAATAATTGGTCTCTCCAGCAATTGCGATGATACAACACAAACACGAAACCTCATTAGAGTAACACACATAGCCCTAAAATAATGCAATGGATATTAACTAAACAACATACAACACTCCAATGTAGATAATTACAAAAAGAAAAATAAACTAAGTTTTTAAATAATGACATTTGATTTATACTCAAAACTAATTGCTTTAAATATGAAATTAGTTTTCTTTGCAAATTATGAGGTAGTTCATACTTCTACTACATGTTTTAAGTATTTTACAGTAAGACTACATTTATTGTCTCTTTATAATATATTTTCTTGAACATATTTGGTAATGTAACTTGCATTCAGTTAATTAGCCATTTTTAGTGTAGCATTTTACATTCTTTTCCTTTAAAATTACAAAAATAAAGTGCATCTCAATTAAATATTTGAGTTGATTAGCACAGTGTGATACATTGTTCAAACTTTTAGCATCTAGCATTGCACCGATTGGGCCATACATATACTTTAAACATCACATTGTCTAAAAAGAAGTTGCAGCTTTTGGAAACTTCACACATGAATCATCCAGACGTGCTCTTCTAAGTGCACTTTACGTTTCCAGGACAACTGCATATAAACGTTGTGCTATGGAACTCTATGGATGCACAAATTCATTATTTTCACAAGCCGCACAGATCTACCTTGTTATTAATACACTTGAGGATGGAACGATCCTCAGTTGGCTCAGCTGTTTTTAACCCCCGATGAGGGTGTTGTAGAAGCTGCTCAGCCAGCTACATCCACTCCATTTAAGACATCAGTGGAAAGCTAGCACTGAGCTAAACCTGTTGTGTCTAATGATCGAAGGAGAGATGCCGTGAAATGGTTCAAGTAAAAATCCTCAGCCCTTAGTCCATTAAACCTCACCTATTCTTCAGAAATCACTAGAACACTCCGTCTCCCAACAGAGACATTTTGACACGCTGCCAGTCAGTCTCTTTAAACGGGTTGAACAAAAACGGCCTTTAATCACCCTCTTGAGGTCTTTAAATTAATATGGAACTTAAAGGCACAATATGTAATTTTTCGCCGCTAGAGGGTGCGTATTCAAAATACACAAAGAAACAAAGGCGTAGTTTGATGATGCCGTGACTGAGTGTGGAATCATGGGAGTTGTTGTCTTCATCCCCACAGGTGATGCAATCCGACGGGACTCGGGCAGAAATCATGTTCAATGATGAGCTAATGATTTATTAACGTAGTAGAATGAAGCAGGGTGAGGCTGAATGCCGTCAAAGCGAAACAAGGCCACTGAACGAGCGTGACACACGGCTCGAAAGCAGCGGAGCTTTTATTACGCAGTCGTGTGTATGTGGGGAAAAAAGCAGCGCTGCTTTATCATACTAGATACATTTGAAAGTTCTGTTATAATGCTACTCTGTGCGGTCTTCACCTGTCTAATAAAACACATAACATATTAATGCGTACTTGGTGTTTCCATGTTTTCTACAAAAAAAAAAAAAAAAAAGAAATCAAGGGCTTATGACGTCACTGGCAGGCGACACAATGACACTATGGTCCGTGTCACTATAAAATTTCTTATTTCTCTGGATTTAAACATTTTTCGAAACATTTGGGATGATGTAAGCACACAAGTCTGCAAAATATATAACACTGTTCTTGTGGTTTTTGGATATTTTAATTAAAAAAATCTTACATATTGTGTCTTTAAGTGATACAATCAAGATTGTCCTGTTATGATAAAACATAGGCTAACAAATGTTAGCACTCGACTGAAGTGTGACCTATCTTATGAACGCAGCTTCTCTGTTCTAGTTCATTGCCTTAAAATGCATTAAAATTGGGTTCTCTGTTGAATCTGAAATAAGGAATGTGTGTCTGTTTTGATATATATTTTTGTCAATGTTTCCCCTTCAGGATAGGCTTTGATTTTTGGGTGGTGATTTAGTGTCAGTGAAGTGTGTTAAGGCTGAGTGATGTTAGGCTCTGAAGAGATGAAGAGGAGCGGTGGGGTCTGTGAGAGGGAGGAGAGAGAGAGCCCAGGGCTGTATAGTTAGTGTGCAAAGCAATGTAATCTGCCCTCTTCCCTTGGCGCACACACTCATATCCGCTGTTTAATAGACGTGTGTTCACATCAGTGCCACAGTCCATTTATCCCAACTCTATGAGTTTCATGAAGTGCCTCCGTATTGCAGTTAAGGATATCTGCATTATGTTAATGCACCTCTGTAGGTAAATGCCATCAGCAGTTCTGAACCAGATAATTGAAGAAACAGGACTTTCTGAAGACATTGTGCAGTAATCACTGCTGAGATGAGCCGAACATGCTACGGAATGCAACCAAAACTGCATGATTGACCCTTTTGGCAGTCATAACATGATTTCGAATGACCTTTGACTCTTGAGAGTAGTGCTGAGCTTTGTATGAGGGTGTTTATTTATGTCTGTGTGTGTGGTGATAGCAGTACAGGGGCCGGTAAATGATTAATTGTCTTTGCGAGATTGACGTCTGAAGGTGACCTTAATTCAGCAAGTGGTTTAAACCTGTGCCAAGGGTGTTGCTCTTAGCCAACTGTTTTCTAACAACAAGCACCATGATGCAAATCACTGCTTATTTACCATGATGAGCTAGCCATTTGATGGGAATGAATGGAAAAGCTCATCTGTGAATGAGAAAGAATGGTTGAGAATTTCTTTGAGAGGCAAGACTGACCATGTTCATACACACTATTAGTATATCTATATTTATATCTATCTGTGTATATTTTTAATAGATTTTTAGGCCTTAAGGATAGTGACTAATAAATACTGTAGATTTTCATATATAAAAAATATATATATTAAAAAAAATTTAATTAATACCATTATGGATCAGGGTGGGGACCACTTTATTTCCCAGAATGCATTACGTGTTTAAACTCCAATGTGATTTTCTGTGAGGCTTGGCCACTGAAATTCCAATTCATGAATTAAAGGAAGCAGTCCGCTTTTTATATTTGAAAAATATATATATATATAAATATATATAGTATATATATATATCTATATATATATATATATATAGTGTATATATACATACAGCGATGGAATAGATAGATAGATAATTAGATTAAATCATAGATAGATAATGTGTGTGCTGGTGTGTGGGGTTCAGGTGTTCCTAGACCCCAGAAAGATCCACTATCCACAATCCTTGTGGGGACCTTGTTTCAGTAGCCCCTCACTGTGCAGAACACAAGATCCAGGGGGCGTGGTTGGATTCACATCTAGGGGGTGGAGATTTGTAGGTTTAGGGGTGTAGATGGGTGGGTTTAGGGATCAGGGGGTGGAAACGGGTAGGATTGGGTATATGTAAGGTGGGAAGAGTTGAATCTGGATCCAACCTCGCCCCCCGGATCTTGTGTTCTGCAGTGAGGACATCTCCATTTTTAGTGTCCCCATAATTTAAAAGGCTTATAAATAATTCAGAATTAAGTTTTTGAAAATCTAAAAATACAGAAAGTTTGCTGTGAAGGGTGGGTTTAGGTGTAAGGTTGGGGTAGGGCAACAGAAAATAGTTTGTACAGTAGAAAAACCATTAACCCTGTGGAATGTCCCCTTAAACACGGAACCAACAAGTTTGTGTGTGTTTCTTTTACAAACATAAACCCTTTTTTTTCTTTTTTATATTATTAAGATTTGTTATTATTATTTTTCTCTTTCAATGTGACAAGACCACATGTCTGCCATTGAAATCACCATGATTTTACCTACCCAGAGTTTTTTTTTTTTTATTTATTATTATTATTATTATTATGTGGAGAGACCAGCATATGCAGCTCTTTTTGGAGAAAAGCTGCTCTATTTTGGAGAAAAGCAGTTCTAATGGAGAAAGTGTTACAGTCAAAACAGGAAGTCGTAAATGGCCATGGATCATGTGTGGATTGATAACCAATAGCCTAGAGTTGTACGACAGTCAATCACCGATTGCAGATACCATAAAAATATGAAGGGCCATAAATTAATCCAACCTGACGCAGCTTTGTTTGTGACTTCCCTTATAAAACAGCTATTTTTTTGTATAATCTCTAAAATCAATCAAACAAAGAGGAATATTTAATGGCAAACATGTCCAAGATTAGCCGATAGGTTGTCGATTCATTATTCAATTTCCTCACAAAAGCAGTTTATCCATCATGCACAAACCTCTCCTCCATTGACATCCATTCAAAATACGTTCATGTTTTTGTTAATTAGCATTAGTATGATCTATATTTGCCCACAGACAATGTCCTTTAAGTATCTATCCTGACCTTTTTATGGCCCTGCACAGACTTTAGCACATTTCACTTTTAAACTAGTTCCTTTTCTGACCCTCCACACTCACACACGCGCACATATATATACACACGTGCACTCAGTGTCAAGCTAAGGACACATCACGGGGTGGAGACAGGACAAGGTTGGTTTGATTTATTACCACAGTCTCTGTTCTTCTCTCCACAAACTGCTCCTGAATTTCAGTCACCTACACAGGTCAGAGGTCAGCTTTGGACACAACCTCAGAAGGGCATTGGATCCGGAAAATTAAACCCCAGACTGACCTGAACCTCAATGGGCTGTTTTCCCTTCTCACTATATATAGAAGCATATTCCCCAATCGCATCCCCGTGGAGCTGTGTGGTCTGCTGAAAGAAAAATTTCTAAATACTTAATGCAAAGCCTGCAGAGAGGCAGGAAGGACCAGATAACCCCAGCCTACCTCCCTTCTATCTTAAAATGCTGTGGGTCTCTGAAGTTTCTTTCATGCATTAAAGAGGCTGGAATTAGAGAGATGAAAGAGAAATCTCTGAGCCATAAACGTCAGTCAGACAACAATAGTCATGGATTACACCAAAAGCACTTCCAGACTGTGTTTGGATGCATGTCTGCTGTCATTTCTCAAAGAAACGAGAAGCAGATTCATAGTTGGGCTGTTGAATTGAAGTATGGCAAAACAAGAGATGTTTATGCATTATATAAAATCGTGTTGAATCTGGATGTTTTATGAGCAGTAAAGCAGGAACAACAGCTCAGCTGCAGACAGTGTCTTTCTCCTCCTGTGATTGCATATCAAATTACCATTTTTATGGCAAGATGACAAACAGTTCTCATTATCTACTGTTTGCATTTATGGACAATTACTGTATTTCAAAGGAATTACCTGTCTTTGCCTACAGGTGGAGCAGCTGTCACAAGTTCAAGATGCTTTTGAGGGTAGAATGAGTGTCGATGAGATAAATACTGAGCATTGTATTGACATATTTGGGGTGTCAGTGTTCCTTTTCATTTATACTGAATACTGCATGCAATTTGCGGCATTTCTCTTTAGTTTTTGTTCACATTTGCACCTACTTTTTCCACTTGGTGAGGAAATCTATTTCATTTTCTGCTTTTCTGCAGTTAAGCCAGTTTACTTTTTTACAAATTTGTACTATTAATATGTATGTAGCATATATACAGTTACACTTGAGATATTTTAAAGTGAAATGTGAATTCAGATGTCATTCAGATGTCTATATTCATATATACACATATATAAATAATGTTGGTTTCAACATTTTTAATAAGAAATGAGTCTTGAGCAGAAAATCAGCATATTAAGAATTTCTGAAGGACCTGAACAATCCCATCCTCCATACATTTTTTTATCTGTATTTATGTTCAACACAGTCAATACAACCTGTCTACACACATTGTGTCACAATACATTGTGAGAAAAGATGTGCAGTGCTACAGCTTAAGCTATAATTCAAATGCAAGTGAAGATTTAGCTATGGTAGACTTGGACATTACAGTTGCTTATGTCATCTTTTTGTAATTAATAAAGTTAATTAGCTGGCATGTGGATGCAATTTCTGTACTACATGGAAATAAAACCCATAAACTTGACACAAAGCTACACTCTGTGCCCGGTTCAGCTGCTTTGCATTAGGTGGCTCATCACTCCACTGCATATGCTAACTAACTGCAGTCTGTTTGTGTGTGTGTGTCTGTGTGTCAATCTAGTTTATTTTACTGAGCCTCAGTTACATTTCTGCTCTGAAAATCACTTTTACTTATCTTGAGGCTATCAATAGGTAATATTTTTTACACAACATTCCTTTTTATTAATTGTAGAATTAGATGGAGAGAGAAAGTAAAAAAAAGGGCGAGATGAGAAGGTTTGCGTGTGGCAAGTGCATGTGAACGCTTCATGACTGCTAACCAGAGGAACAGACCAATCAGAGCGCTTATCATTCCTCATGCAGTGAATGACAGTATTGCATTACATGGCTGGGACCTGCTTGATTTCACTTCTATTGATTTTCAGAATCACAATTATTCCTCAGCCTGTGTGGGCATGCAGCCAACGCGAGGTGTCAAGAAAAATCATTGAAAGGAAAAAAGGAAGACATGCTGAAGATTTTGAGCATGGAGGCAATACTGTAGATTCGGGGACTGAGGCCTCCTGACTGACAGTTTCCAACCTGTGTCTAGCAAAGATTGATTCTGTTTAGCGTTAGTGTTTTATTTTTTATTTTTTAGGGAGAACAATCCGGTTTCTTTTATTTTATGGTCATCTTCTCTGTCCTCATCACTTTTTCATTCTACTACTTTCATTCTACTACTACCCGTACACTTCAGTTGATTCTGGGAACTGAAAATCTGGCTGTTCTATGTGAAAGACAAACTCTCTCTCTCTCTCTCTCTCTCCTCTCCTCTCCTCTCCTCCTCCTCTCTCTCTCTCTCTCTCTCTCTCTCTCTCTCTCTCTCTCTCTCTCTCTCTCTCTCTCTCTCTCCCTCCCCCTCCTCCTATCACCTCTCTCCTCCATCCTCTCTCTCTGTTTGTTGTTGTGTGTGTAAAAAAAACAGACCATTAAATAGGTACAAAAGGCAAAATTGTTTATTTGTTTTCAGAATGGAGAAAATAAATTATTCATTTAAAGTAAATTACTATTAATTATTTATTCATTTATTTGTTTTCAGAACAGTATTTATCTATTTATTATTGAGTAGCCTATTATAGTGTTCTATTTAATTATTGATATATTTATTTATTAGCCTATTATTAGTATTCTTATTAGTAGTGTTCTTCTAGTAGCATTGTTTGTTAATTTTTATTTACTTTTTAGCCTTATTTTTCCATAATGGTTTTAATGTTTTTAATTAATTAAACTTATTATTAATGCTTAGTTGTTTATACTAAATAATAAAAGGTTTAAAGGCCCAAATGTTAGCAAAGTTATTCTATAGTTACTTTTTGAAATAAGCACTTGAGTAAAAAGAGAAATGCATTTGCTTCAGCATAATTGTTCACTTTCCATTTTTGACAGCCTTTATTTGTTTAGATGATAACTGTGGTAAACACTAGGTGATCAAAATCCACAGCCTTTTTTTGCCCTCAACATGTAGTTTGTAGACAAACAAATTTACAAATAAAAAAACAAAGCAAAGAAAAAACATTCACAGATGCAACAAGTAATGGTACACAAGAAAAATATATTTTCATCACATGACAAGCAAAGGAAAAAAATACAATGGATATCAACAGCTTTTATTCAGCTTCATAGTTCAAAAATTGTTTATATTTTAAGAACGTTTTCTGACTTTCTTAAGTTTCTATTGCTTTTTTTTCTCTTTTTGACCTTGCTGATCCACGACAGGATTCCACCTGTAATTCCCACAGTCTCCAATCCTTTAGCCAGCGTCTTAATTAGACAGAGAAAAATCCATGTAATTAATTGACATGTGAGGGTGTCATTTATGTCGAAGTATTTCCCAGGTTTTGTGAAGCTAATAGCGGTGCTTGTGATAGTGACTGAAGGGTGGGCGCATTATGGCGAGGTGATGGATGTGCTCTGTTCTCCCAGAGCAGCCCGAACACCAGCGATCTGTCAGCTCTCAAAAGCCATTACTTAAAACATTAGCCTGGCCCCATAGCAGCAGCCACTCAGCCACAGACAGACAGGTAAGCACGATTCTCCTAACACTGCTCCTGAGGGACGTGGCTGAGCGGAGCACGAGCAGGTGTGTGTGTGTGTGAGTGCTGACTGACAGCACCGCTCACACCTGAACGGCCAGCTTGTTATGATATGTGTTACTCCCTTGTCTCGGCTGAATTTCATTCAGTGTCATTCAGTTCTATTCAGTTTGATTTCATTTGATTCTACTGGAAAAGGCATTATTTCTGCAAATGTAGATGACGTTAGCCTCTCTTAAAATGTAATTGTCTTTCTGACAGGGTTTCAGGACCACATGATGTGATGTGAAATTAAATTTCAGACAGTTGTTTAAATTAGTTTTGGGATCATTTGAGGCTCAGCGATTCTTCAATTCTCTTTATATTGTTTTAGGACTCTTACTTTTCTGAATTATAGCAGAAACATAGACAATAAGTGTCTCAAAAGCAGTATTATATTAGCTTTAGTCTCAGATTATGCTTTTAGTCCATGTTGCCATATTTTGGAGGACACATAGCTCTGGTACTGGAGGAAGTTCAAGATACTCTGTTATTTTTCATTAGGCCATGGGATTTTCAGTTGGCATAATTTGCCTTTAATCTATACATGACGATTTATCATTCTGATTATTTAACCTGGCAGATTTCAATTTCTGAATTTAGTTTTTTTATGTTATAATCCCTATACCTATTTTATTTTGAGAAATGCCCTATGAATTGGTTACTTTTGAGATCAGCACTCATTACATTTAAATTACTCTGCCATGTTCAACTCCACCGCTCTTTCTCTTCCTGTTTCCCTGCATTAATGTGAAAACTATTCAAAGTTACCAGTTAATTGCTCAGACTATAAAACTAAAAGCTCCCCGGTTAACTGAATGTGTTTGTGGAATAAAGGATTTTTATAGGCAGCATAAATGAAACTTTCTTTCTTTCTTTTTTTTTTTTAAATTAAGACATTTATTTTTAACAAATTAGTTTTACTGCACACTGCTCCCTTATTTACATAGTCTCTTCTGAGAGAATTTCTGTTTGGCCTGACTGTCTTTAGTTCAGAATGAAAGAGATGAGATATTTGCACTTGTGCTCTATCACGAATGTGATATTTTTCATTCATGGATCACTACACTGACCATTTGACCTCTTCATATAGCAGTGAATTCAGGTTAAATGGGACATTTTTTTCCCAGTCATCTCAGTGACAAGAAGTATCTCAATTTACCTGAATTCACCATATATATACACACACACTACTGTTTAACAGTTTGGAGCCTGTAGATGTTGTTATGCTTTTGAAAGAAGTATCTTATGCTCACCAAGGCTGAATTAAATAAATAAATAAATACATTACAAACAGTAATATTGTGAAATATTACTTTCAGCATAATTATTCCAGTCTTCAGTACCACATGATCCTTCAGGAAGCATTCTAATATGCTGATTTTGTCAAGAAATATTTCTTATTAATATCAATGTTGAAAACAGTTTAATGTTTTTGTGGAAACCGTGTATATGTGAACTTATCTGTAAGAGAAAAAAAATGTGTTTGTACATGTTCAGCTATAACATGGATGTTACAAACATATTTTTTTTTACCCCACATTATTTTAGATTAGCAAAACTGTACAAATGTGCTTGATCATAAATGCAGGTACATGCTCACAGACAAACATAAAATACACTGAGAATCCGATGATGTCCGCTGGTATAGGAAATGGAGAACATCACCCTCTACATGTCAGAGTATCTTCAGGGCTTTACTTTGATGTGTTATTAGTCTGTGTAAGTGCATTAGAGCAACGGGACAGTGAGTCTCAGCAAGTAATACATAGTAATCAGAGTAGTGGATAACCCAGAAGTAGGTTTCTGAAATTAGTCTCATAATCTCCACTTGACAACACACACACACACACCACACCACACACACACACACACCACACACCCACCACCACACACACACACACACACAACACACACTGTATAAGAGCTTGTAACAATGTACGTCCACCACAGGAAAAACATACACCAACACAAAAATTATAGATCTGTAATAGTACCAATAATAATCCTAACTGTATGGCTTTTTTTTAAAAACTAATTTCTCTTTCACATCAACTTTATATTCACAGCCTAATTCAGTCCTTCAGGAGCCGGCTGGGGTTTAAATCAATGCTCATCTCCTCTACTTTACATCTGTCATAAATGTACTTGTGGTGCTACATTGCAAATCCCCGATCACTTATCTGGTCTAAGCAAAACGGGTTGCTTTCCCCTAAATAAAATTACATAATTATTTTCTCACATTTATGCTTTCCATACCTTTTGACTTTCATTCCTCTGTGGAAAACACAAAAAGAGTGTCAAATCATGCAATGTTTTTTTGCACATGCATTAAGGACGGCATGGTCCAAACAACATTGACCCCACTGACTTTCACTGTATTAATAAAAAAAACTACAAACAAAAACATTTTTCAATTATATATATATATATATATATATATATTATATATTATATATATATATATATAAATAAATTTTTTGTCTTTTTTTATTAGTTATTTATTTATTTATTTTGATCTGGCCAAAGGAAGGCAAGTCATTCATTTTTGAAATGGTGAGTAAATGATGACATAATTTTAATTTTTGGTGAACTGTCCCTTTAATGCACATCTACTCTGTTTCAAGATGCATGTCTCTCTGATATCGTAGGCTAGTCTATAAGTCCTCTACATGAGGAAAATTTGTCTATGGAGAATCAAATTTCCTGTTGGGAGGAAGGAGACTAGGCGTTGACCCTCCCTGTGAAATTGTCAGAGATGATAGCGGCGCGTGGCGAAACCATTTAAGGTTAAATCTAGCATACAAAATCCACTTTCATTTGTAATGCTGCTGCTTTCCTGCACCAGCGCAAAAGCAAGTCATTTTGAATTAATCTTTTCTGCGTCCCCCCTCTTCTGTATTCTCAATCACACACACACACACACCCATGCCACTCTCTCTCGCTCTCTTCTCCCCATCTGTTTTTTGAGTGCGAGAATATGAATCAGAGAAACCAACTCTAAATAACCATAAATTCATCTGGCCATTAGGGATTCCTCACTCTATGATTCATCATGGGACGTCTCTGTTGCAGCACACCTGCCTAAGGTTTCAGTCACTTCATTATATTAAATATATTTTAATCTTAGATATATGTATTATGATGCTGCGTATGATCAACTTTTTTACTTCTTAAAAACTTTTTGGCCCATTCATTTTTTTTTTGGACTAAAATTATTATCATACATTAATTCAAGAACATATAGTAGAAGGCAGAGAGCAAAGTGTTATTGTATTTGGAAGAAGCTTGACACTAGCATAGTACAAATCCGCGTATTTTATTATTTTTTATCATTATTATCATGATTAATTAATGAGTATTAAGAACATTTTCTTTCTGTCTTTTATCCCAATTTTCTCACCATTTCATTGAAGAAGATACGTTCTTTCATTAAATACAAAATAGTATTAATTTTTTTTCCATCTTTTAAAATATTATATTATATATTAAATCGTAACTAAAACTAATTTTATACTATTATATTAAATACCATAGGGTTGCAAAGAGGCAGAACATTTCTAGTAAATTTCCAGAAACTTTCCAAAAATCTCTGGAATATTTATGAAAAAACATTACGTAATTAAACTTATTATTTATTTTGTATATATTTTAGCGTATCTTATTAATGGTACTTAAAATAATTAAAATTATGCATCATATTATTATTTAATAAAATTTTAATTAAAATCAACACCTGGAATTGCTGTAAAGTTAAATCTCTGTCGTAGCTGAATGAAGAGTGGGTTTTCAGGCTCCGGTTGGCATGAATCAAGATGGTGGGTTTCCACTGGTGAACATCCAAAGTTTATAAAAGCATCTTTTCTGATCTTGAACTCTTATTACATGATCTGAGATGGGTCAGAGAAACAAACCACTGACCTTTTATGTCATGGGGAGAGTTTTGCTTCTGAGATTTTAACATTTGAAATTCAGTTTTATTTTAATTATTCGTACTTACTTTCAATTTTGAATTGGCTTTTAAAAAGCATTTTTTTCAATTTCAGGCATTTTTTCAATCAGGCATTTTCATTTCTGAATGGAGCACAACCCTGAATGTCAATCCCAAAACTTACACAAAAGGCAAAAGATAACACCAATATGCTGTTAATTCCTTTCAAATTGCCTTTCAGAAAAGCTTAAGTGCATGATGCATATGTGCTTAAAATGTATGTTAACCATAATACCATGCCTGCTGCTTCTGAGAAACAGGAGTGAACTTATGTATGCATTTGTTTGTGCCGGGCTTTGTTTAGCCCACAGCCTCTCATGTATCTTGCATTTCAGGAGGTTTTAATATTAAGCATTTCATGTCATTAGTGTCTATGAATCCGGGCTCATATGCAGTCAGGTACTCCAGAGCCTGTCTTCATGCTGTTGAAAATGAACTTTAGACTGTGAGCTGTTTAAAAAAGTGCAATCGGCCAACATGCCTTGAATGGAAAGCAATTTGGTTGAGGGTAATTGAAGGGAAGGGATAAGCTCGGCTGTCTCAGGATTCATTGCTTAAATTTCATTAGGGAGGTTTTTTTTTTTCTGGGAAGGCTCTTCCAGTGTGAAATTGCTAAAGTGTTTATCACGAGTGCCTTTGTAGATTATTTGCTTCTCTTTAACCAAACACCTTGTGAATTTTCCTTTACCTCGCTCTACGTTCCTACCTTCTTTTATAGGATGAATTAAATATTCATGTTACTGGAGAACATAGACTTTCATTCTCTTTTCAAAAATCAAATGCAGGCACTCAAGTAATCTTTTATGTTCAAATTAATTCAAATGAGGATAGTTGTGCCAGCAATTAAATAAAGCAGAGATATTCCTGAAAGATCTAGTTTTGATTACATCATGTACTGTAGTCAGTTTAAAAGTACTGTACAATTCCATGTAACTAAACCACAGGAATTGAATCACACCATGCTGGTTTTGTCTGGCCAGAGGAGAACTGGCCCCCCGACTGAGCCTGGTTTCTCCCAAGGGTTTTTTTCTCCATTTCTGTCGCCAATGGAGTTTTGGTTCCTTGCCATTGTCGCCTTTGGCTTGCTTAGTTGGGGACTAGGGTTGCAAAAAGGTAGGAAATTTCCAGTAAATTTAGGAAATATTCCAGAAATTTTGAAAACTTTCCAGGATTTTTTTGGAATATTCCATGGATTTTTGGAAATTTTCCAGAAATTGTCCAGCCCTTTCCAACCCTATTGAGGATACAGTGTCTGGCAATGTTGTTTACTTGAATGCACAGACACTATTGGAAGAGAACTGATGGTTTTACAAGTGATCAAAATTTAAAGTAAAGTTGTCCTGTGTCTTGGCCCTCATTTCCATGTTGTAACCACAGGGCACTGAATAACTAACCAAGACACTGAGTTATATATCAGTATCAAGGACTTAATAAGAAGTAAGTTCATCCTTTGCCTTAAGGACAGCTTTAGTCTTCGTTGCAAGTGTCATACAAGTACTGAACTGTGTGCTGAGATATTGAGTCATTAATCAATAGAAAAGTTAGTTCTTTGAGAGATTACATCTTTCTTGCACTTTACGCTCCAGAACTTCCTGTAAAAGCTCACTGATATTTAGATCTAGTGATGAACCCTTTTCACAGATGGCGATGATGGCATTTCCACAGTTATTAACATTGTAAAAATCTAGCATTTTTTTAATTTTTATTTTTTATTTCCACATTTAAAAATATGAACTACCCTTATGACACTATACTTATTGTTTTTGTCCTTGGCATTAAATTATATTATTGTAGTTTCCAGTCATAATAAAACTTAGCTAACTAAGATGACTTCTGCTGAGAACCCTGAAAATGTGAGAAAAAAAAGGTCCATTGGAAGGCATTTGACTGTACCTTTTGAGAATATGTGGGTATTATCATCCTAGAATGTGGGAATGTTGTTTGCACAACAGGGTGCACCTGGTCTTATAAAACTGCCTCATATTCCTTAGGCGTTTTATAAGCATGCACAGCAATCTTTGGATCTAATCACTGTCATGATGGTTGCTCGTATCATTACAGATCCCCCACCATGTTTTACAAGCTGACAGCAGACGTTGTGGGTTGAAGCATCTGCAGGATATCTCCAGATGTAAACCCTGCAGGAAATAGCGTGGAAGATGATTCCTAATGCAATGTAACTTTTCTTGCACTGATATTAGACTCAAGATGCTTTCAAACTGCAGACAGGGCTACAGTGGTACTGATATACTTTCAGTGGTACTGATATACTGATGTAACTGCAATGACTTTCAGTTAAAATAATTTCTGATGTAATGCAATTGTTGCATGTAGCCAGCATCCTGTAGAATGTCCATCTATTCTTGGTAGGTGTTTTGAAGATGCACAATGTGTGTTTGTATGTGTAAATGTACAATTGCTTTGAAAGATGCCAAATAGAAATGTTTGAAACAAAAGTTGAGATATTGATTGAGTTCATTAAAACATTTAAAATATTTGGTTTGGTGACCAGATGAACACTGCAACAACAAAAACTGTGAGGTCCTTTTTTTTTTTTTTACTACAATTCATGGATGTGAGTTGCCACCAGCAGCATTCTGAGTCACACTGAGTCCATAGTATGACTCAACAGATAGTTTAATGGTTTGAAATACAGCATTGCAATGGAAAACATGAAAAATAGGAAACATCTGGCTGCAGAGTTCCATGATTACCCAAACGTAATGGAGTATTCCAGAGTAAAAGGCTGTTTACACCAGGGAGGATAAATATAGGTATAAAGTTTTAATAATTCTAATTGCTTGAAAATATGGAAATCCACATCACAACTGTAACAATAGCACCACAGAGGAATGATATTGTTGGAATCACCAATTTCCTACACTTTGCTACTTTAGTTTCATCTCATGTTTGACTATGTGGTTTCTTTCTTCTCCTTACATATTAAAATGTAAAACTTATTCATGTATTTATTTGTTAGTTAGTTAGCTAAAACCCAGAAAAACTTTGTGTTTTCTTACAAAACATTTGCATTCTCTTGCAAAACTACTGTATTCTCCCAATAAACTTTTAATGGAAATTCTATGAGGTGAGAGGAAAACTATATTTCAATTAGTTTGTGAGAAAATGCAAAGTTTCTTTGGGGAATGCATAGTTTTGTGAAAAAATGCAAAATTTATTTTGCGAGAAAATGTGAATGTTTTGCGAGAGAATGTACAGTTCTGGGGGGTAAATGCAATACTTTTGTGAGAGAATGCAAAAACATTGAAATATAATTATTCCTCCCATCTCTTTTTTTATCATCATGTCCCCATTGCTAAGTAATCGTGTAATTTATAGTCCAAGCGTCATTATTGCAAACTAAACTCCTTAAAGATGATACAAGATAATACCGTCAGTATTTTTTGCAATTAACTGTCAAATACCATTAATTGTCATTAATTGCCTTTGCAGCCACATTAAGCATATGTTTAAACTCCAGCTTCAAAAGTAAAGCAATTTATTTTCTGCAAAATATTTCCTTTTTTTATTTTTAGCATTTTTTGTATATTTCCCCTGAATGAAATAATACAAATTAAAGTGACAGGGGAATCCAGGCTCAAATGCACATCTCGTTGATTGCTCTTCATTTAAATTTTAATCATATTGTTAGAGCACGCTACAAAAAAACTGAAAAATTATACAAATCCAGCCCAAACATCAATGATTGCATTGTGTATTCATAATGTTTACATGGGCAAATAAAGCATCAGCCTTCTATCAGAGAAGCCAGTATAGCATTATCTGGATATGATTGCTTCTGGTTTACCTGTCACCAAATAGATGAGTGTGAGATGAAACCAAGCAAAGAGCCTGTCGGCAGGTTAAAGTGGCAGTGGGAGATACTGTAACCCGTAAGTAGCCCTGTCAATGGCCCGCTCCGATGGACATGAGCATATTGATCTCTGACTTTCAGTTAAATGCTCCTTAAGGGGGTCTTTTTCCTCGCCTCTCTCTCTGTACTCTCCATCACATTGCATCCGCAAATCAATGCGGCACTGTAACACACCACAGGCGGTCTATAAAACACTGCAGCAGTTTTCCAGTGTGGAGACAGTGGCAGAACAGCGCTTCGTTTCTCCTCGGCTGAATTATTTGTGTCCTCAACCACTAAATCATATTGATTAAAGCTTGTCACGGATTTGAAATGAGGTCCTGTGGGGTCACTTGCAGCAGAAATGGCAGTTTATTGGATTACAGGCTTAATTTGATTTTGAGTGACGAGCGTGCATTATAATGGCAGCCTCCCTGGAGAGCACTCTTCTTACCTGACTCTTGAACCCTCCTACCACTTCACACAAAAGGACAAAACACACATGTATAAATACACTACACAAAACCAACATTTTCTGAAATGTGAAGCCTCTTATTTCTCTTGTGTGTTTGCGTTTGTGGGGTCTTTTAAACAAAGCTAATGATAATGCACAGGAAAAAAATATATAACTCAGAAATTGATCGTGACTTTCACAAATAATTATTAAATGGCAAGCAACACATTGAATTAAACGTAGAAAAACTGAAATAGTTTTTTTTTTGTAAAATACTCCAATAATCTTTGTTTTAATTACAACTTTGAAACATTTTTTTTACAGTATAGATCACTTGATCATTGTGCATAAGAGGTCAAATGGTATTTTGGAGGTAAATAAACTCTAAAATCTGATATGTTTGTACTGGATCTAACAAAAAAATGGACTGGACTAAAAACAGATGGATGGGATTAAAAACAATTTCTAGAACAATAGCTTTTGGGTTTGTAAATCTTTGTAAAACCAAGCCATCTTTTTTTTATTATTAGACCCAGTATTATTTTTAAAGGGGACATCAGATGCAATATTCACTTTTACATGGTTTGCGTATAAATGTGATGAAGCAGTGTGTGGACACAACCACCCTACAATGATAAAAATGCATTCAGTCCTTTTTTAATCCATAAAAAACCTAAACAGTCTTAATTATCAAGCCGTTTTGATTTTCTGAGTAGTATGACGTCATACTGCTCAGGCCCCGCCCACAACCGCTGATGAACTGTCCTGTATTAGCATATTTCCGCCCTCAGCCAGTTGTACACTGTCTGCCATTTTGTCCGCGCTCGAGGAGCTGTAGCGACAGTATGTCTCGTAAGCAATGCAGGTGTTTTGTAGTTGGATCTAAAAGTGAACATAAGACCGCTTTCACAGCACATATTTTTTTGGCGTGCATGTTAACAAACATGCGTGGGCAGCACGAAAGTAATGGTTTCGTCAATCTAATCAATTTGCTGCGCTGCAGTGCTCGTGCAAACTTTCAAGACTTTAAAGCTTTCAAGTTTATAACTGACCAACTTCTAAAAACAAATTTATAGTTGTCTGCTGTGATGCTGTACAAACACATCCAGTGTGAATACTCTTGTGAGTCTGCAGCTGCAGTGACGATGAAGTAACGCTGACGTGAAGCTGACACAAAGCTCAAGCTTGTGGTGTGAAACAGGCGTCTTCATTTTCTCCCGACATCAGAGCCACTGAGGACGTAGTGGATTAGTTTTGTTTTTGATGGTAACCCGCCACAGAATACACAAAAAATGGAAGAGAGGGGTAGGGTGACCAGCAGCTCATTATCATTTAAAGAAACATGCACCGAAACGGGTGAACTGAGCTGTTTTTGACAAGGTAAAAGGGTGTTGTTTTATCTGAACATTGAGGAATTTTTACCAAAGTATGTTGCAGACATTTCATGAAGACCCTAAAGAATCATACCAACTTTTGGAAAATGGGCATTCCGATTTTCCCTTTAAATGAATTAATATTCATATGAAATGAATTCCAATTTAAACGCTGGTCCAGAAAACAACTTCAAATTACAGGAAATGACCTCATTAGTACTTTCTTGTAAAACACACACACACACACACATACACACACACACACACACCCTACACACACACATGCAGTTAATCAAAATATTGAAACTAAATTGATATTCAATTGCTTTTATCACCATATTAGTGTTTTTAATTGCATGCTAAATGTTTATGTGTGTTTATACTAGTAACACACACACACACACACACACACACACACACCACACGCACACTCATACACATACAGAATATACAGCTTACACCCAAACAGTGAAACTAAATTGAAATGTATTGTTTTTTTGATCACCGTATTGATTTTTTACAGATTTGTGACATTACAAACTTTAAAATACTGAAAAATATATGGCATGTATGCAGCCCCTTCCAATCTGTCTTTCTGCTGCAGATGTAGCTAGCACAGGTGTCTAATGGCATGGTATAGATCCAGGTATGCAAAAAAGGAAAATAAATAAAGAATAGGAGTAGAAGAAATCATTTGAAGAAGAGCAGCACAGCTTCAGTTTATTATTCCAGCCTAAAATCTCATTAAGTGTGACATTGAGGATTAGTTAAGAGGGAAAAGAGTAGAGAGAGAAGTCTCCCCACAAATAGCTGTGAGGAGCGACGCGCTGGCTTTTGTTTGCCATCATTAATTCTGCGCTGAAGTGGCCCCGAATCACTGATCAGAGGAGGCCCCCCGAATATGACAGCAGGACAGGTGCCCTCTCTTCCTCTCACTCTCTTCTCACATGCTCACTTTTCCTCTCTGTGTCTTGCTGCGTCTGTGTTCTTCTCTCTCGCCTTCTCGGCTCTTAATTGGGGTGATTGGGCGGCGGGGCCATCTGCGATGCTGACAAAGGGAAGCCTGCTTTGATTTATGGAGCCTCAGGCCACATTAGTCTCAAGATTTCCACAGTAAATATCAGCGCTCAGCAATGGAGTTAGCTCAACAAAATCTGCATTGCTCAGGAAGAGAACTGTAGGTTCCTCCTTGGGAATAGTATTGAGATGATGTTAGACTTTCACTGTTACATTTTGGGGTACTGTTTCAAAGGAACAATGTTTTGTAGCATTTTGCAGAGTGTGGTTCATGGGTGCCCAATTCTACTGAGTGTCTGTCTTAAGCTGTGAGATCAAAGTCAGCTGACAGGGACTAATTTAAGTCCATTTCACACTTTAAAGAGACCTTTTAAGGGGTCATAACATGACAAATCACATTTGCTTTGATCTATTGACATTAGAGGTCTTTGTACCACTAAAACATCCAACTTAAAATGTCCTTCTCATTATAAACAAAAAATGTAACCAATCTCCAAAAACAGCTAATTTTGATATTGTGGTCAGTGGAGTCGCTAAGGATACTGGGCCCATTGCACAGATTTTGCTATGGGGCCCCTCAAACAAGGAGAGGGTGTGTTGGCTGACAATCTCAGTTGGGCCCCCCAGTGGACATAGTGTGGGCCCCTCTCAGCCTCTGGACATTTTGCCTCCAGAGCAAGACATGAACGAATAATTATAAATAATCACGCCATAGGCCCTGCCCACTAGGGGTTCAGTCGCTTGACGGCTGACATTTGCCTACACTGGATGCGAGTGTCACATTGTCAAAAGCAAATAGAAGCCATTACAGTGGATACAGATGCATACAGTATACATAGTCCATGCGCTTGAGCTACTCCCGAACAACAGGACAAATGGAAGAGTCAAAGAGTGTTTGCTTTGACGCGTCCAGTTTAAACAGCTTGTTTGCAACTCTGTACAGACTTAAAAATGACCTCTGCACCAGAAATAAGTGAATAGTTTATTTTTAATGGCATCCCAGATCACGTTGGATAATTATTTGTTTGTTCATACATTTAACTGCTGATTGTTTTGTAAATGAGGCACAGTGCGATGGAGAGTTTGTAAAGAAACTTTGGCTGAAAGATGGAACAGCATTGGATCTGAAAGCAGCTACATGCTTTATCTGTAAATGATAGTTTTATATGGATAATGTTTTCAAATCCCTTATGTGCAGTAGCGAGTGGCCGTTGATACTGTTTCCTATGCAGTTTTCTCCAAAAAAAAAAAACTTTATTAAAACCCCTTAACTGTCACCGTCCCACCTGTGGGACACTTGGCACTCTTTTTTTGTTGTCCTTTTTCTCTATCAAATCTTTTAGTAATCATCATAAATCATATATCATTTGAAAGCATAGAAGCAGATTCATCCTGTGAAAACCATTTTGAAATCGGACATTGTGTTACCATGGAAATGGTACTTTAAAATCGTTTGGCGGTGTCAAGTGTCATATTACAAAATGCATTACGCTCTTTTACAATCAAAACTTTTTATAATCTTGACAAAAAAACATATCATTGGAAAGGTCTGAGTCTCAGGATTCCATATGTGGTGGTTTATTTTGTGATAGAAGTAATATTGAATCTAGACATTTGTGACAGAAAAATGCATAAAAAAATGTAATGGAGTTTGGATTGCACCCGGTGGCTGTTTGTGGTATAACGCCCTAAATAAACTCACAGGAACCTAAATTTTTTTCATATCAACTTCAAATTTGGAACATTTGCAACTTATTTAGACAATGGGCTTTAATTAAGGCTTTAATTTTATACCAATTTTAGAGTAAAACCTGTTATTAAAATAGTTATATATGATAAATAAATAAAATAAATATAGTGATTTTTTTTTACAGCAATTTCAACTAACCATAACTTTTTGATACGTAAAAAAAAATGTATTCCACTTTTGCGATAATCTGCCAGTTTTCTTCTTTAAAAAGAGACCAGAAATTATAACAATTTAAGTTTGGATAGTGCACCTGCATGCCTATTTTAAAAAAATGGGGGGTGACAGTTAAGGGGTTAACACTATAAGAGAACCTCAAGGACATATATATAAAAAAAAATGTGTTATGACCCCTTAAAAAAAAAGCTTACTACAAAGATTCTCGATGACCAGTTCTTGCATGTGTAATCATTTTAATACCTGATCTGGTGAATTTAGGAGCTTTGCATTGTTAAAATAAGAGTCTGTCTAGTTCACTGTAATCTTACCATAATATGTGTCCTTTCAATTTCCAAACGGCCTTGTTAGAGCTTGTATGTAACTGTATTTGCAGCAGTGTATATTCTGCTGTTAAATGACTGCATTCACCCAGTCAGTGTTTGGGATTGAGAACCGTATTTAATGGGTATGAGTCTCAAATGTTTTACAATAGTCTATATACAGTAGGCTGTTTTAGTTGAAATTGTATGAACAAGTGCCCTTTTTGTTCCCAGACTACATAAAGGTGAATTTCACCTGTAGTGACAAAAAGATGGCAATGTTCATAACAAAGAAAAGTCTTATCACAGTTGATAAGACACAAGCCTATGAAGACCAAGTTCATCTGTCAAATATGACTCAATGGACAGCAGCTTTGAATGCTTTTTAATTATTTTTAACTGAGTATTGAGCATTGCATTTGAGTCACGTGACTGTATCTAAAACCGTTTTTTCCTCACATAGCATGTTTACCTAAAATACATCTCTGAATCCTGAAAACTGACACCGTTCACACTGAACACGTTTTTGCATTCACTGCACAACTTTTCCATTGTTTTTCCATGTAAACACATACTAGACTAATGTGTTTGTCCATTATGCTCGAGTTAAAATAAACACATTTCCAGACTTGGCATTTTTTTTTCCATTCCCCTGCCCCGTGTCTCATGTTTTTAAACACAAAAATGGATTCTGTGTAAATGGACTCCAGTGGGGCTGATTCACACAGAACTCGTTTTAAATTCTACTTTAAGTTACATTTGAATAGTTTAACAACATAAATCTATGCTAGCCAAACACTGATGACCGTTGTGCTGCGTCTTGCTGCTTTTTCGGCATCTTGATTTTGGGTGTCACATTTTTTTTTTTTTTTTTTTATTTTTTCAAAGT
Source organism: Sinocyclocheilus anophthalmus (assembly GCA_018155175.1). NCBI lineage: Eukaryota > Metazoa > Chordata > Actinopteri > Cypriniformes > Cyprinidae > Sinocyclocheilus > Sinocyclocheilus anophthalmus. Next base: position 36,105 of record JADLZN010003026.1, read on the forward strand.
TCTGAGTAAATAGGCTCCAATGTGGCCTTTTTTCACAATTTACACTGCACTTTAATAGGTTACCAATGTAAATCCACGCTAGCTGAACGATTAAATGCTGTTAAAACATTTTGTTTTCCACTCCTCAATGCAGTGTCTTATGTTGTAAATGCAAGAACAAACGGCCCCTATTAACAAGTACTGATGATCGTATTCTGTTGCCTTGTAAACATGGCCATTGTGTTCAAATGAGTTTCTGTCATGCTGAAACAGACATGCGTTTTAATATTCTCATTTGGCTCTTTCATAATTGCATTCGTAAATGCAGAAAATGCATCTCATACTGAGCATACGGAACAGTTTTTGTACGGTCTGTGTGTCACAATTCTGTTGCAATACCTACTTGACTGTATCAGGGGAATCCATGGGCATTGTTACAAACACACAGGCTGCTACACAACGAGCATGACAACCTGCTTTAATGGTGCGTCTAACGGTCTTCTTATGACACCATTAGGTAGTTCTAGTGCGTGGTCACAGCCTGATATTCCATGGCTGCTTAGCAGCTGTCCAACTCTTGCAGCAAGCATGCCTCTGCCCCAGCGGCCCATCCTAAAGCACAGTGCTTAGTTATGCCGCTAATGGGCCTGTGCAATGCCTCACACTACTACAAACCAAACGCACGCAGCAGGCAGCGAGTAAAGGGGGGCTAGCAAAGCCTGCAAGTGCTTTGTTAGCAGAATTTGATTTAGTTGAAATCCATCTTCATTTTTGCCTTTCCTTTTCATTTCTCTCAGGACGGCCACAGTATGAGGTGCCTGTTTAAGCATCTAGGTTGTGGATGACAGTGAATTTCTGAGAAGGAAGAAGATATGCACTATTTAATCTCATGTCCCAGGCTGTAAACGTTGTTTGGGAGGTTGTTAAAGTGAGGCACATTGGCATATTGTTTTGCACGGTAGAGGTTTTGGCCTTGAGTTAGCGGTTTTATTGATAAGGACCGTGTTTTCTCTGGGACGTTTATCTCAGGCGGATGTGTTTTTGTAATTCTCCTCACTTCGCGTTTATTGTATTTCTGTAGTGTAAAGGTAAATGGTGAAATGTGCTCTCAGGGTAACAGTTGAAGCAGTTCTTTCTCTGCTCTGGGTTTTATCTACCCCCTCTGCTCATTCTCTTACTACCGTTGTTTTACAAAAGCTATTTTAACAATGGTCGTTATCGGTTGACCTTTAGCCCACCTGCTGTTTTGTACGCCAGCTCTGTCAAAGAGACAATACAACTCTGAAAGGAAGTTACTTCACAGCAAGAGTACTTACCCTCCAAATGTAGACATAATTATGGGAAATGTTTTGCTATATATATATAATATATATATATATAATATATATATATATATAAAATACAATAATATACTTAAAATTTATTTGATATAAATATTATAAATATATATAAATATATATATAATATTCACACACACACACACACACACACACTCTTTCAATTTATGATACGTTTTTTGCAATATATAATAATATTTTTCTTTATTGATCATAACACACATTCTTATTTTTACTCTCTTTAAAGGACACCCCCTGAAGTCAGGGCTGATTATGATTTTAAAGAGCTGTTTTAAATGTTCTCTTTTAATGGGCCAGTTTTAAAGATATGGACACCTGCAGAAATGCAGGGAACAAGCACATTGTAATGTTTCACTTACTAAGTAAACAGCCCTGACGATGTAATCAATGTGTCAATAATATGCTAGCTAACACTGTAGTTGACTTATTGATGCATATAAATACCTTAATTAGTGCAAATTAACATTCAAATAGAAACACAAATGTGCGGCAATAACATAATTGCATTTTCAGAATTAGCCTGCGTAATTATTCCATTTAATTTGCTATCATTAATTAGGACCAAATGTAGCTCTGGCTTATGTTAGACGAGCAGGGTCTGATTCTTGCCATTGGTTGGTGCAGTGCAGTCATAGAACATGTATTTCAGTGTTAAGTAACTTTCAAAGAGTAGTAGTATTTTACAGTGTTTAATTTTCTGTTAGAATTGTGGCACCACCATTTCGTATGTGACTGTTCATAATTCTAAAAAACATTATTTGGCAAGTTACTGAATTTAATTTGCACTCACATTTCTTTGATAACCTATTGGGCTGGTGAACATAATGTATTGTTTTTCTCATATTTTTTTTAATAAAGTATATATGGGAATAATAAATTATATTTAATTGTATATTATATTTATATATATTTTTTAAATTTTAAAATGTAGCTTTTGCACACTCCCATGTTGTTAATGAACAGCCATGTCCCTGACTCCTGTAATTGGTTTAATGAACACGTTTGCATTGTAAAAATCTCTTTTATAATGTGTCTGTTAGTATTCGCCCTGTTGGATTAAGAATGTAACCATTATGATCTGATCTGTCAGCCTTGAACTTCTTCAAGCAGGCAGATTCATTACGACTCACACCAGGCACACAGATTGGTGTACACATGCTGCTCTTGCTGACCTGATGCAGTGCAGTGCCTGGGGGAGCCCAGCTGTTTGTGCCTGGCTGGCCGGCTGTCAGTGGGTGAGGTGGGAAGGGCCTGGCCATGACTCCCCCCCCCCGCCCCCCCCCCCCCGAATGTGTTTTACCCAGAATCACGGTTTCCTCAGGTGAGCACTGCAGCTGATCCGTAAAGCTCCAGCAGTCGGGCTGGATCCAAGCCCGTCATGGCAAGATAGACTGGACAGACCGAGGCTTGCATTCAGACATCTGCTATGTGTGCAGGCTTTGTGCCCAGGAGAACTGACTCCTGGCCAGTGTTTTGCTGTTTGTGCTCTCCACGTGTGAGCTTTATAAGGTCTCCAAAGGTGGACAGAAAAAGACTAGCCATAGGCAAAATGTTAGACACTAAAGCCAGATCTGTTTTTCAGTGCAAGCCTCAGGATTTAACTTTACCTTTTAACTGGCTGTTTTTTTTATGTAAGAGCTAAAATGCTAAAACTTACGAGACTCATTAATTACTTAATTTTCATGAATATCTGAAATGTTTTATTCTGATTGGTCAATTGCAGCATTCTGCCATAACATATTTTGGTATAATGACCTTTAAACTGCATATTTGACTGTTGACAAATCTCTTTGCAGTAAAATAATTTCAACTTCAATGTAATTTCATGTCCATTTATTTGGTAATTAGTTTTCAAATAAGCAGGTTAGCCGGTCATTATCAAATAAACCTTCAGGGTGATACAAGACATCCTCGTTTAGTATATAAAGCTTTATTTCTATAGCATCTTTTTAAACAGTGTTTATAAAGTGCATTACAGAAATGAATGAATGAGTCATAGAATAATAAATATAAAAGAACAAGAACATAAAGCACGTAAAACAGATTACAAAATAAAATAATTGAAAACCCATTCAGTTGAAAATTATTTTTATTAAAATAAGTAGTAGTAGTAATAGCATTAAGAATTATTATATAGTTATTAATATTAATATGATCGTGACTAGCTGACTATATCCTGACTGTAAATTACATAACCTAGGACACTTGCTAAAACATTTAGCAATTGTTTTATTGTATTGCACTATATTCCATTGGATGATGAATACATAAGCATGAAAACGTGTTTCCCTCAACATTTTGTTAAAACAAGCACTATACAGATCCATTTATCAATACAAGTACCCTCCCAGTCGGTCAGGCTGCACTGAACTTCACACAAATAGCTCCTTGAAACTTGCTCAGCCTTGGAATGTTTGTATTGCCCCTTCAGCAATTAGCCATTAATAAATAATAACTCTGTCTTTAATCATGCTCCCAGAGCACAAAACATATTACTCTCTTTTAGTACAGGGCAAGGCCTCTTACTCCACACACGAGGAAGAGTAATGATCCTTAATTTCATTGGAAATATATTTGAACTCTCTTCCCAGGGTTCTTCATCATTAGTGTGGGTGCTTGTCAGGTAAAGTTACATGTTGAGTTGTGTTTTTATTCATTCTTTTTTCTTTTTTTATATTTAATGTGAGTTCTGAACGTGACCAGCCTGCTTTCGTGCAATTTCTAAGTTTTTAAGTTAAACTTCTCTTAATTTGCAATTTGAACCACTCTTCAAGTCAGATATCGATTACCTTTCAGGTTCGCAACATGAAATCCTTAAGTGAGCCACGTGGCCTTGCTCCCACCCAGCACTGTGTTTAAACTGGACCTGCATCACCCTCGCTCTCGCACATGCTGTGAGGCAATTCTGTCCGAAGGGTTGGGCAGATTGGTAGCGAGACCTTATTTTCTAACTATCGATCCCAGGGGTAGCCCTGGAGATGCAAAAACCACCGCAAGACAGATCTGCTGTCAGGTCTTACAGTAGAAATCAGGCAATGAATGTCACTGCGCTCCGCCAGGCCCTGTATGGACCTAATTCCACTCATCTGCACTAAATGGAGAGAACCCAGTCGTTCATCAATCATCAATTCAAGGAGCAGTGTCTGGTTAATAGTCTGCTCTTTACTCAAAGAATAGTCACCGGTATTATCAGGGGGGCCAGCGGATATCCCCTCCCCAACCGCACAACGTGGCGAGTTTGATTGTTGTATTCTTTTTCTCATTCGCCATGCTCCGTTCCATTTCCCAGACAGCTCCTGTCAGCTAACACGTTGCAAATTGAAGCTTGCGGGCTCGATCGATTATCTTTTTCCCCCCTCATCCTAATCAATTTGATTTGTCTGTTGAGTATTAGACTACATGATTGTGTGGGGGTGAGGGGTCAATATCTCCCGAATCAAGAGTAATATCCACTTAATTCCTTTTTCCTGTCAAGCTGCACTGGATGAAATGCTCACTTGTTTTGGATTATGTGTCTTCTGTAGCACTTTAAGGTTACGAAGGCTCAATAACATCCTCTCCATCTTGCTTTCTTAGGTTTCAAGTGCCCACGGTTCTATCCCGGGGAAGTCGGAGCTGCTCAAATCAGGGAGCCCCAAGTCGACACTAAAGCATATATGGACAGAAAGCAGTAAGGACTTGTCCATTAGTCGACTTCTATCACAGACTCTCCATGGGAAGGAAAATGCAACAGCCCTGGACCTGCACTATGACACTCCGGAGCCTTACTCAGAGCAGGACCTCTGGGACTGGCTGAGGAATACCACGGACCTGCAGGACTCCAGGCCTCGAGCCAAACGGCGGCCAATGGTCAAGACGGGCAAGTTCAAGAAAATGTTCGGCTGGGGAGATTTCCACTCCAACATCAAAACTGTCAAGCTCAACCTTCTGATCACTGGTAAGATCGTCGATCACGGCAACGGCACCTTCAGCGTCTTCTTCCGCCATAACTCCACGGGCCAGGGCAATGTGTCCGTCAGCCTGGTCCCGCCGAGCAAAATCGTTGAGTTTGATTTGACGGCCCAGCAGTCGGTCATTGACTCCAAGGATTCCAAGTCCTTCAACTGCCGCATCGAGTATGAGAAAGTTGAGAAGGGCTCCAAGAACACACTCTGCAACTTCGACCCGTCCAAGACATGTTACCAAGAGCAGACACAAAGCCACGTATCCTGGCTCTGCTCAAAGCCCTTCAAAGTCATTTGCATTTACATCTCCTTCTACAGCACTGACTACAAGCTTGTGCAGAAAGTCTGCCCAGATTATAACTACCACAGTGATACTCCTTACTTCCCTTCCGGCTGAAGGTAGCCGCTGGCGTCCCACATGAAGGACAACGAGGCAAAGGATGGAGCTCTCTCCCGATCCACAACAAATACATGTTCCCCCGTACTGCCCATACCATGCGCTCATGGCCCAGATCTATTAAAACAACTTGAAAAGAGAAGTATTTGGCTATTTGCACAAGGACCACACGAAAACTTTCATTTGAGGGCATAACGTAGTGCTTTTGTTTGCTCACTTTGTATCCTTTAAGTTACGGCACACATTATTGTTAATTTATTGTTTATATATTTTAATGTTCTTAGAATATTAATTTACCACTGGGGTGTTGCTTGTATGACCATGTACACTCACAATTTTGTCCTGTAATGTTCTGTTTTAATTTAGAAATGTACAAGTATGAACGTTTATTAGAACTGCCAAGAGATCATGAGGGTGTAGATACAATAGGACTTTTTCATTTCGATGGTAGTTTGCCTCAGAAGAGATGTCGTAGGAGAATTAATCGCAGTCAGAATCTCAAAGTTCCCTCCACCTACAAACTTTTGAACAGCCCTGGAGCCCCCATGCGTTGTTGAGTTATTACTCCCAGCCCAAAGGCCCAAAGGTGAGGACAATGGCTTTGTTCTGCTGGTTATGAGCAGGCCTTAACTACAGGCATGTTTTCTACCTATTACAAGGAAGCTGTACTGTAATAATTATGGATTATTCGGCCCTAGCTGTGTCCTGTAGGTCAATAAGATCCAGGAATGATTGGAGGGCTTGCTCACTGTCACTTATAATACACTGTAATGTAATGAATTCTATATCATAGAGCCTAATTTGTATGAATGGTTTGTATTGTACATAGTTTATCCTGATGGAGCTGCTTCTGTATATGCGTTCACTCATTGTCTGTTAACCCAAAACCCCACACTCTCTCTCTCCCAGCTCCCAATCCCATATTTGCTTGTTCTCGGTTCTTTGGGCAAAGAAACGGATGTTGCTGATGTAGATGTGAACTCCATGAAATCCATGCTCTTGTACAGGGCTGTAAAACTGTCAAAAATATATATTAGAAGTAATTATCATCTGTATGATCATGTTTACTTTCAGGGGGAACAAGGGGATGGAGATGTACAAATGAATAAAATACTGAAAGTTTTATCAGGTGAAGTCTTTGTTATTGTATGTTGCTCAGAATGTGATATGAAAATCATATTTTTCTAAACGTTTGTCTTAACAGTTCCCCATTACTGAATTTACAGATAATGTCATGGAAAAATATGTTTTTTTATGCTGTAAAACCATGATCATTTTAGCTTTACATTGTTTTATGCATGTTTTATGTATTGCAGTGTCAGAGAAAGGACAGAGAATGTTATTGAAATCTAAATTGCAATTGTGAAATGTTTAAGCCCATTTAAAACTATTTAGAAATTTTATCTCACATGAAGTACTGTATATCGTTGTCACACTTTCATAATTTTTACTATCCCTTAATGCAGCTGTTCTCAATTCCAGTCCTTGCGTAACCCCGCTCTGCATGTTTTGCATGTCTCTCTTTGTTAACACAGATTCAGATCATCATTGTAAAGTGAGCTCCTGTGCATGACCTGTGTTCCGATTGCCATGGTCCCTACACAGTGTTCATTGCTCCCTACTCCCTGAGCAGGGGAAATCCGTTGAAGTTTTCTTCACTTCTGAATATTCATTTACAGATTTGCGCTGTGCCGCTGCATACAAAACTTACTAGAGAAGCGTGAAGTGGGACATCATATACCTCTGTAAATAAATACAATGGAATGCAGTCTACACCACTTTTTAATGCCCTTTGAATGTAACGTGTACGTTCCCTTTGAACTGGAATCATGGAGGAATATCCTGTAATGTCCACATTTCGCAGGGCACTTACAGTCAAATATATCAAATGTCTGAAGCAATAAGAGAAACATACAAAATGTGCAGAGCGGGGGTACGCGAGGACTGAACTTGAGAACCGCTGCTTTAACAAGAGTGAGATCAGCAGGCCTATAGTGTCTGTTTCAGAAGCACGGACTGCCACAGAACACTCCAATGCAGCGGTTAGGATCAGCGGTCCGCTTTAAAGTGATTAGGGCCTCCGGCAGGAACAATCCACTGAGTTTAGCTGGCTCGCAACTTATCAGTAATTAAAGAGGGCGCTAGGTTTGTATCTTCATCAGCTGTCCACAGGGGTTTCTTGGAGACAGACTCATTTGGGGCTGTCGACGTTTTTTTAAAGGGGTCATATGATGTTGCTAAACATAACATTATTTTGTGTATTTGGTGTATGCAATGTGTTTATGCGGTTAAGGTTAATTTCACATAATGTACATAATTGTTTCTCCTCTATGCCCCGCCTTTCTGAAACGCGTCAATTTTTACAAAGTTCATCGTTCTGAAAAGCGAGGTGTGCTCTGATTGGCCAGCTATCCAGTGTGTTGTGATTGGCTGAATACCTCCAAGCGTGTGACGGACATGTTCGCCCATACTGGTTTTACATGGTCCCAGCGCCGACGAGACAACCCCAATAAAACACATTCAACGAGGATTTGTTGGACCAGTGGGGACTAAAATATTATCTGGATTATAAGATTATCTTATGTTTAGCTTTGCGCTGCATCGCCCGCTTAAAACATCACCCATGTCTGCATTTGTGATCGGAGGAATTACAAACTACAAGTGCTACTCTACACTGGTCAAAACTCGTGTTTGAATAATCAGTGGCAAATCCTTTAAATATAAAAAAACGGTACTTACAGGCTGTGAGTCAGAAGCACCAGACTGTCCTTGCAAAGTTGGAAATGCCCAACTTTATAGAAAATTATGTCCTCTTTGGAAGCCAACACAAAGTAAAGTTTCCGCTTTCAACAATGAAACTAAGCGATTGATCGTGAGCGGCGCCGGCGGATTCAGACGAAGGAGGCTTGCGGCACCAATGTGAGAACAGGGCTGGACTCACTTTGTCCGGTGAAAGCCGATCTGGCGACTGACAGAGCAAAGTTGTAGTATTCATCAGACCAGCCCGAATCAGCTCCAGCATGACGAAGCGGATATCATCTCTTTTGGGAGGCCAAACAAAGTACTTTCGCTCTCACAACGAAACACACCGCGTCTCCTCAACATGGCAGCGGCAACAATACTACAGCAAGAATAAAGTTACGCCTTCTTTCTGTGTGAACATTTGGCAGCGTTATGCAAATCTTCCCACACAGTGACGTAGACATGGTGTTTAAATGAGGCGTTTTAGGAGGGTGTGGACAAGTCTCTTTTTAAAGAATATCTCTTTGGATTTGAGACTTTAGTCTTTGCAACTTTACTTCTTTATGCACCAAGAGCTTGTAAAAACTCCAAAGAGAAAGGAAAAATTTAAAATCGCATCATATGACCCCTTTAAATGTTTATCTTTCTAATCAAACTAAAAGATGAGGTAATGCACTGTTAGGGCCCTGTTTGGCACCACATCACACACTCAAAATCTATCTCTCTATCTCTATCTATCTATCTATCTATCTATATTCTATCTATCTATCTATCTATCTATCTGTATGATCTGTCTATATGATCTGTCTCTGCCTGTCTAATTTAACAAAGAAAATTAAACATTATAGCAATAGACCAGTACATCAAATCAATATATTTTTGGTATTTTTATACTGCTTTATGATTGTTAGGCCTTTGAAGCTGCTATGCTGTGACTGAAAACCACAGTTCTTATATATCTAATAACATTTCACTTAAAAACATCACTTAAAAAACTGTGAAATAAAAAAACTTGTATGCAAAGATCTAATATAAATAAATATATATATATAAAAAAAATAATTATACTGTCTTGCTTGTTGTTACTGGTTCCCCAAAACCTATTAAATGATAAGTTCTTAATAAACTTGTTTGGTCTATTGGCAGCTCCCCTCCTGTGCACGAATGAGAGACAGAACAGCATTTCTCCCTCTGGTGGGTCAAAACAATTCGATCTCTGTAACATAACCTGCGGCAGAATCATAATTAAGTGACAGGATAACCAAACGCAGTATTTATTCAATTATGATGCCTTCACCCACCCCCTTCTTCGTCCGATTACATCGCACAGAGGGGCATGACTATCACGTGTATTTAATTCAGATTTTGCTCGATACGGATTATGCGCTAAACACCTACATGATAAATAGCTTTAATACCTCCAGATCAGATTTAGTAGCTTTCTTTCCCTGCTTAGCACTTCACAGCTGTCCCAGGAGGGACAAAGCATGCCTTAAAGTCAGGGAAATTCCGAATAATGGGTTTTGGTCTCTTGCCCAACATTAAGCCATCCCAGGCGATCCCATCCCACTCTGAGCTCTGCTTTTGCCTCTGCAGAATTTCTGTTTTAATCAGAAGCCGAATGGAAAAGGACCCTGTGTGCCTCTGGGATATTTTTCCATTAACCATTCTGACACATGACTGACTGTGGGGGATTATTGGTTTTTGAAGAACTATTAACAGCTGTACATTTGCATTTTAATACAGTTCTCCTCCACTACTAATGCAATTTTGGTTCGCAGCTTTGTTGCCGCCTTGTTCCTGGAGCAATTCAGGGTAAAAGCAAAAAAGCCCTCCGGCTTTAATCATTTTAATTGTCATGAACAATTTGTTTTCATTAATCACTCCCGAATCTCTGCTACTGTGAGAGTGAACGCGCCATTACTGCTCCTCCTTAAAACTGTTACTCATCATTTCCAGAAAGTTTGCCACAGCGGTGGACATGTTCCCCCTCAGAATATTAAATGACTAGAAGGGGGCGTTTCAGGACAGCTCTGGAATTTCAAAATAGCCGTTGCACTTTTTGTTTATTAAATGTGAGGAAAGAACATAAAATATGGGCTATTAGGATAGAAGAACATCTAGCATTAAAAAATGAATAGTCTTCTTTCTTCTTCATTTTTTTTTTTTAGCTTTTAAAGATAAAACATTTTTGAGCACAATTTATGAGTCTCTACACTCCTAATGACAAATCAAAACACATTTTATGGCTGTAAACACATTCAAGGTTCTCTACCAAAATGTGTTCCCGGCTTTCATTGCAGCACTGCAGGTCACCCATGTGAACTTTCTGTGCATTTACAGCTTATTCAGATGTAACATTTCCTTTGATTTTTACACAAGAAGGTGAGGGAGCGGCGCGAGCTGGGTCTGTGGAGAGATGGTAACCTTTGCTAAAGCACCTCCATTACCATTTCTGCATGCTGTCTGGATTCATCTCCCTCTCCAGCAGCCAGAAGGTTAGCACGCTACATTAGGTATTATGCATGAAGGTGTCATTTGAGACACAATACAACATTTTTCTACATTTTCAAACACTACTGATATTTCCAGCTTTGTTTCAGCCACTTTCTGCTTATTTTGAGTTTGTACTACCAGACAATATCACAGGGATATGCATTACAGTTTTGAATGTTTAACAGATTGTACCAGAATTAATTTGGATCTTAAACTATTTTTTGTGTTGCTTTGTTTCTACATGTTTGTATATCTCACCTGCACACACTGGTAAGTTTGAAGTGGAATATTAACATCATATCATTTGCAATAAATTTTATGTTGGCCTTTTTAAATTAAAGAATTCACTGTGTTATTAGAAATGCTCTTCCTCAGACTAAAATTTGTGTTTATTACAATTTGGCTGTAGAAATGACTTTATGCTGCTTTATGACGTAACATAGATTAATGTTTGTCCCGTCTAAACATCCAGGCCTATATTTACACATCATCTCATACTAGGCCACATAACAGTTCTAAGAAAGAAAGATTAAAAGACTCTTAAAGGGGTCACAAACTGAGAAATCAAAATTCCTTTGATCTTTTGACATATAAGAAGCCATTGTACTATAAAAAACATCCTGTAAGTTTCAGAACTCAAAACTTTCTTGTTAGTCTAAAAACAGCTTATATTGAAGCCAATCTGCCAAAACGTCTCAGGTTACTTATATAAACATGGTTCCCTGAGTAGGGAACGAGACACTGCGTCCTCTAGGGGTCGCTATGGGGAACGCCTCATCATGATCCGTGTCTGAAGCATACATTGAAAAAACACCAACTTTGGCCGGCGACAGCCATGACGTCACTACCGGTGCGACTATAGTATAAATAGGCGCCGGGAGCACACATCATTCACTTCTTCGTCTGAAGCTCGTGTCCGCAGCATGGCACAAAAGCTAGAAGACGCAGTGTCTCATTCCCCTCAGGGAACCATAGTTACATAAGTAACCCGAGACGTTACCTTTCGTGGAACTTCGAACTGCGTCCTCTAGGGGTCACTATGGGGAACGGTATACCCACACCACCATGCTGAGGGGAGTGCAAGCCAGAACCATGGCGAGCACTAAGTACCAACTCTACCATATTGCTATGGGAGTCGCCCCTGGGACGTTAGACGGCTGTCAGTGACGTTATTCCCTACGGCCAAAGGCCTAGGCTACATACCCCAAAATACTTACCTGTTAGGGCCAGACTCTGGGGCCCGGGGTAGAGCTCAAGGCTTGGAATCAGAAATAGATTCCTTTAAGGGAATACGACCAAGAGCCTAGAATCATACTAGTCTTGGCCTGTCACACATGGGCTACCGCACGTTTCTCTTTGTATGTGCTGAAGGAACTGTCTCAACAGACCCTTAGTAGCAACACCCTGTTAAGTAGGTATCCAGAGGATACATAGGAGGAGTGGTGCCCAAGGCGGAACCGGGGTTTTAAACCACTCAGAAAGAGCACGAAGTTGTTGCGCGTAGCTCTTACCGTACAGGATTTTAGAAAAGTGGGCAAAGCATAACGTGCACACTTACCAGCTATGTGGATTTTAGAAAAGTGGGCAAAGCATAACGTGCACACACTTGAATACCGTTCTAGGGGTTCTCGTGGCACCCTGAAAGAGCAGCCCATAGATAGAAATAGCGCATCCCCAGACGCTATGTCTACGGCTATAATGCTGGAGTGGCTAGCAGTAAATCTGTAGCTGAGGGAGCAAACATCCAGCTCTCAATCGAGAGGGAGCTCAACCTACAGCATGTTCCAATGCTGGAACAGCTAGCAATAGTTTACCTTGACTGAGGGAGCACAAACCCAGCTCTCAACGAGAGGGGGCTCGAACTGCAGCATTGTAAAATCAGAGGGGTAAGCATACTGCAAGCTAGCCAAACACTCAGCGCATCAGGGAGGTAGAGGAAGGGCCTAATTCACCTGATGCTGCTGGTTCCTGGTGCTCTGGAAAAACAGAGAACTCAACCTCTCATGTGAGAGGAGAACTCCGAATTCAGAGGAAAACGTTGCTCATTCCAGGTAACCCTTAAATAAAAAAGGGGAGCACTGCTCAATACTACCACAAGGACAGCCCATGGAACGAGGAATCCAACTCCTCAGAGAGGATTAACCCTCGAAAGAAAACACCATACTCACAAAAACCCTCAATGGTGAGGAGAGCGATGCTTCCAGAGTGTGTCGACAGAGACCACATCGTTGAGAGGTTGCCAAAGTACCGGTCTAACCAATCAGAAAACGGAACAAGATCAAAAATACGTAACCCTTACCATACAGGATTTTAGAAAAGTGGGCAAAGAATAACGTGCACAATTACCAGCTATGTGGATTTTAGAAAAGTGCGCAAAGCTTAACGTGTGAACTTATTTTAGAGTTTTCCAAGCATCTGTTTACAGATACCCGGAAGTAATGGGCCAACCGGGAGAGGCAAGCTCAAATACAACCCTCAAAGGTGAGGGGAGCACTGCCCGAAACAGCATTTACACAGGAAGGTTCTCATAATGCCACCTATACCTCCCGCTCGATGCCTCAGCAAGAGGGGATATCCTGGTGATCAGGAAACCCCTCAGGGCGACCCAGATACGGTAGACAAGTCAGGGTAGCATGAAAGCGTAACCCCAGCCCGGACGTCCAGGAAATTTTTGCAGTGACGCGACGGGGGCCTGATGATCACGAAGGCTCACGCAGAAGCCTGTGTTATGGCCGCATAATCCAGAAAGTATGAAGCCTAAACCCGGCTTATCGTACCGTCTGGACATATATCGACGAGTGAAATAAAACACTGCAAGTCGAGCACCCGGTTTATGAACCCAGCAGAGGGGGTGCCCATCGAGGAACTACCCTAGAAAGGGACAGAAACACACAGGTCCCGGGAAACACTGCAAAGAAACTAGCAGAAGGGTTATACACACAACCACCAGCTCATTAGTTTATACACACACATATATACAGTATATATATATATATCTATATATATATATATATATTTACATATACATGTATTTAGACATGGATCGTACTCACCCAACAATGGTTCCCGCATCAGAGCTCTGTCCGAAGAAGCCTCTAGACCGGACCATCAGTAAGATGGTCACTATGAAGCCATAGAACCAATCAAACCTAATAGGTCCAGTATAGGAGACTATAATGCAGGAAATTTCCCACCTAACCTCGGTCAGGTGGAGATGGTGGTTACAGGGGAATTAGGAAGGTGAAGATAAGGGGAGATGTAAGACCCCCGAAGGAAATGATTGTATTAGTATATACTGAGGTATCACTCTGATCCGGACAAAAGCACTGATGCCATGTCTGGATCACATCACTTAGGTCTCATACTCTCCTTCCTTTGACCCGTGATTCTTCCTACCCCTACCCGCGGGCGGGGGAGGAGCACGAGCCGCGACACTAGCCTTCTGAGCCAGTCTCTGATCCTCAAACTGAGACGGGCTAGGACCCCTGGGTTGTTCGGGCTCAGACCTGGACTTCTATCCCGGTCTTTCAGCCGGTCAGCCTGATATGCTTGGAGCATCACCATCGTGTGCAATGAAGCGACAGCCCGACCTGCTGCTGCTGCGTATGCCCTGAAGAGGCTTAGATGGCAAGGAGGGAGTATTAAGGGAGTACGTCTCACCCATAGAGAGATAGCTGAACAGCGTCTCTCTATAGGGGCATCTTCTCATAACCGCTTTTGCGCATCGCCTCGATGTTGGCATAACTTGTATGCTGGAATCGATGGATGCGTGAAGAAAAAAACGGCCTCTTCCATTCCTTCTCAATCTTTATATGAAAAACAGGAAGAAAGGAAGGCTCACCTGAGCTGGAGGGTTATGGGCAGAAAAATAACGTTCATCTAGATGACCTCGCAACGTCACTTTCTTCACCCACTTCACGGCAAGTAAAACCTCACCGTGGCGCGATCCATAATTTCCAAAACCTCATCATACGCAGGGCAGGAGGATTGGGAAGACTCAACCTCAGTTTCTTTGCCCTCCTCAGCTATTGCCTGCTTTTGCTGGGCTGATCCCAGCAGAGCAATGGCCCCTGAATCAGACAATGTTAATGCAATAACATCATCCTTCAGCGGCTCACTCTCGTGCACAGCCGATGATCGCGAAAGGGAAACCCCCTTCAAACTCATCGGCCAGATCCACCTCCATCTCCACGAGCTCATTCCCTTCCGTGCCTCAGCAGCGGCGGGTCCTGAATCGCGGGAAGCGGATGGCTGCCCCTCTTTCCTCGAAAAAAAAAGAGACAAACGAGAGCGGAGATTTTTCCCTTGGAAAAAAAAACGCTCGCAGTGCACGCTGATTGCCCCCTCGGAGACATTGCGGTGCGTTTCTTGCCCAAACAAAAAACGCATAGATCGTGTGTGTCATCAGATGTTAAACAACATCAGCACTGTAGGGATTTGATGAACAGGACACTGATACGCCACTGAATCACCATCATGAGGCTTCAAATTAATTCAATCAAGAGACAACAAAGCTTTCTTTGTATCAATGACTGAAAAGATTTTTCACAACATATAGAAACCCCGATGTCTTGTGACCACCAGTGGATGGAACCATTATGTCCAAACAGGAAAAGGATGAGTAAATTAACTGATGCCCTCAGGCCCGCAAAAACACGGGATATACAGCGTGACGCCACATAACTTTTTGACCACCTGCTTCCTGCCCTGTCTGAAACCCTTACGTTTCTTGTGTCACAGACAAAGAAACAGAACCTTGCATGATGATTTTAAAAGACAAATCGTTTAAAAAGTAGTGGAAATGTATCCACTGCATGGTTATGCCGTATATATTATATATATATATATATAATATTATATATATATATATATATATATGTGTGTGTTGTGTTATTGAAACCATGATATTTTAATATGCCTTATAACTCGTTTTAGCAGACAAAGCATTTAATATGCGTGCAAGAGATGTGAAGTTTAATATCGGGTGAAAGCTTATCTTATTCGCCGAACATTGGTGTTAGTGAAAATTTTATATTATTTATCATTCTCTGGTGATAAGACTTTTATCATAAGTTATTTGAAACTTCCAGAAGTACACCCCACGAGGGCATGTGACTTGTGCATGAAAAGCAAAGGAAAAACACAGGCGTGGCTAATGCATGGAGATGTGTCATGGGGGCAGACCAAAGGCCGCCTGCTTAAAATGGGACACCAGGCTCTCAAAGCTCGATGGCCGATATCACTCAAAAAGAAACTTTGCCTTCACCTTGGTGAGCGCGACAAAGAGCCCCACGCCGTAACATCGCAACAACGCGGACATCTACAGAACCTCAAACAATTCAGTGAAGCTTTGTAACTGAAGGAATGCAAGTTTGCAAATCAGGCTTTAGCCGAATGCTGAAGCATCTCCGTAACCTGGAACCAACCCAACCCAACGAGGGCTTTCCCAAAAAGGAATCATTCAAAGGTCATTCAGACACACCGCAAAGCAACAGCGACTAGGAATTTCCTCCAGCAGCCACCAGTGCCAAGAGAAACGAAATCACGCTTTAACTGTCACAAGCGGACAGCTCAAGAAACGAACAAAAATGTATCTCTTACTGAAATGGTGTTGAGCTCTTAATGCAGTTAACATAAGAAAAAATTCTCTGTTTGTGAATTCTCTAGGTGATTTTAAAACCACTGTGAACGACTAGTGTCGAACCTTGAAACTAAATGCAAACTCCCGTAATAATTCCTTCAATTTTCTGAGCTGTAAGTGTGTGTTTGTGTGTGTGTGTGTATGTTTGTGTGTTTTAGTTTAGTTTTAATGTAATCTATAATAGCTAATAAATTCATGTTTCATTTATAGAAAATCTTTTTTTGGTGTCATATAATTTCAAGGTTAAACCCTTTTGCCTAGCGTAGCTTACTTATAATAATCTCTCTAAGAGCTTACAAATTATCATAATTATGTTGACCGTGGCCAGGAAAATACATATAATCAAATTGGTAATATACACTGACATTAACTTCTCACTGGCCGAGTAGCTGATAAAAGTATAAAATATTGAAAGTCAAAGTCAGTTTTGATCAAGTGGACCTCGAATTCTCAGATCGAGTTATTTTAAAACCTGAATGAAAATAATATATAATTCCTACAATTACAAATGAGTTAAAAAAAAAATCATTACAACACGGATGACAAATCCTTAAATGCTTTGTAGTGCTCGCCATAATGAGCTAAATAGAGATAGCTCTTTACCACAGAAAGGCACGATGCAAACACAACAGTCATGAAGACGAAGAGCAGAATGATGTGTGCTCCCGGCGTATTTACCACTATAGTCGCACCGGTAGGACGTCCAATGGCTTCGCCTCCAACGAGTGGTGTTTTTTAAATGTATGCTTTCAGGACACGGGTCACGACGATGGGTTCACCTACTAGCGAACACCTATAGGACGCAGTTCGAAGTTCCCATGAAGGAGAACAACAGGTTCTGGAATGTGCCACTCTATGATGTAATAGTGTGGCTATAAAACGCCTCCTCATAAGAAAATCAACGCCAGCTTCTACATCACTTCCTGTTTAGCCCCGTCCACCGATTCACGCATGTAATGTAAATAACAGAGAGGCAAATGCAGGTCTATGCAGAAGCCAAACTATAAAGATGACTCGAAGACAACAAGCTGCTGTTTAAATAATATCTAGTTCGTCTGAAACCTAGATGACGCACCATCTTACAGGGTGTACCAGAAACTGATGATATTCAGAGAGTTAAACGACTTGGCACAAGCTGATTGGTTCATGCTGCATATGCAGTCAATGAGCTTACTGCCTTGCATTTATATGGCTGGCTAGCATTCACTAGAGATTCCTGCAGCGCTTTTTCAGAGTTTCTCTGAAACCCTCCACTTTCCCTAGCTCCACCTGTATAGATCTGCTATGTTTTATTTTATATGCTATTTGTGCAGCAGCTGTATGTCTTAAATACTCACAGCATTGTATCGCCATATGCATTGGCAGTAGAAATTTCCTGTACTTGCTTTGCAGCAGCAATAATCTACAACTACAACAATAACCAACAGCAGCAGAAATTCAGCAGCAGCGTAGCAGATCTGTTCCGCCAATACCAAATACATTAACATTGTCATATCCATCACCATTCTAAAATGTTCCGAGAGTTGTCATGATTGAACTTTATTTTTCAACACTTTGAATTCAGATATTTGGGTTTATTCTTTACAATATAGCTTTTTGTTTTGTTTTGTTTGGGTTACGTCTGTCTCATACATCTGACGATATGAATTGATTGATATGAAACTGATTGATATGAATAAATAATGAACATTTAAAATCATAATTAACTTCCCAACTTTTAAATACAAATGTTCTTGGAGGGCTTGAATGCACCATAATAGACTAGTGGAAGTTCTAGAGCAGCTTACATGGCTTGCAGCACCAGGAAAAGTTGGTCTTTGCCAAAGCATCTCAGATGATTTTCCGTGCTTACCAAATTAAACTGTCTAAAGTTGTATTAGTTTACACACATCAGCAACTCACTGTAAAACAAATCCTTACTGAAGGAAGATTTTGAGCACTTGAATAGAGTGTGGACATTGTTTTCATGGATTGGTGATCCCTTATGCAGAAATTAAACATGTGCCTGTTTGCCACATGGCTGCACTTGTCTTTTTCTCAGCTGGTTCTCTGAATTTGAGTTAATGAAGTGGTCCAGAGGGGAAAAGACCACTTCACTCTAAACCACAGTGTGAAAAAAGGAAATTGTACGGTGGACGAGAGAGCTCAACGTGCTGCAAATGAGAAAAAAAAACACACACACACAAAAAAACCCATATGCAAATAGAAAAAACACCTGCAAATTAAGAAAACAGCTTCATCAATTTGACAACACAGGGCTGCAAATTCTCACAACACAATCAAATACAGAAACGGGCTGCAAATTCTCACAACACAACCAAATAGCCTACAGAAAGGCACTGCAAATTCTCACAACACAAACAAAGAAACGCGCTGCAAATACAAAACAAACAAACAAAAAAAGAAACGACCACATCGGAAATGTTTAAGGGAAGTGCGTTTCTTTGTTTGTGTTGTGAGAATTTGCAGCGCGTTTCTGTCTTTGCAGTGCGTTTCTGTTTTTGGTTGTGTTGTGATAATTTGCAGTGCGTCTCTGTATTTGGTTGTGTTGTGAGAATTTGCAGCCCGTGTGTTGTCAAATTGATGAAGATGTTTTTTTAATTCGAAGGTGTTTTTTTTTTTTTTTTTTTCATCTGCAGCGCATTGAGCTCTCTCAGCCACCGTAAAATTGTGAAGATTTTTTTTTTCGCTGTATCTGTATTAAACAAGATTATGTGAACAGAGTAGCACATTTCTGAAGATATATCAGATAATCAGCTAACACATCATGTACAGTAAACTGTACAGTACAGTGCAATAAACTGCCTTCATTTGCAGTAGCCTAATGGTAGTACTTTAATTAATGTCCAAACAGATAATCATACAATAATAATACAACATGCATTTCTTTATCAAAAATATTGTCAGGACACACATTGCCTAAATGTTTTCATTCACAATATTTACATTGTTAAACACAACATTTATTGCATTATGGACATGAGCATTATAGTACCTGTAACAGTATCTGTTTTCAAAATGGTATAGATTTTCAAGCTACTTTTTCCAAGAAATTTTTTACACACTGAGTTGGGCATTGAGCTTTACTTTTTATACTTCTACCTGTTTGTCATTGTGTATTTGACTCAATTACAGGCCCAATTAGGGTGTTTATAGTTTTATTTGTTGCATTTGTAGCACATTTCTTCTACAAGTTTAATGCTATCACCCTTGTTGAGATCCTTTTTTTTTGCCACATAAATAGTGCTCTGATTGTTAAAAAGCCATATCAGTTTGTAGTTATATTTAAAAAGATGTTGCACCTTTAATTAGCCTCAGTGTTGTCAAATAATATTTCTTAGTAGCAGGTTGGTAGTGTAACTAATTTATTCAAGAGTATAGCATGACTGCATCCAGGATTATCTTAGTTAACACTAAAACTACAACCTTAATATAATATATATATAATATATCTATATATATATCTATATATCTATAGATAGATATATATATATATAATATAGAAGATACCTGTGCTCTCAAAAATTAGAATGTCATGGAAAGTTCATTTATTTCAGTAATTCAACTTTGTGAAACTCATGTATTAAATAAATTCAATGTACATACTGAAGTAGTTTAAGTCTTTGGTTATTTAATTGTGATGATTTTGACTCACACTTAACAAAAACCCACCAATTAACTATCTCAACAAATTAGAATATGGTGAACTGCCAATCAGCTAATCAACTCAAAACAAAGGTTTCCTGAGCCTTCAAAATAGTCTCTCAGTTTGGTTCA
Source organism: Sinocyclocheilus anophthalmus (assembly GCA_018155175.1). Lineage (NCBI taxonomy): Eukaryota > Metazoa > Chordata > Actinopteri > Cypriniformes > Cyprinidae > Sinocyclocheilus > Sinocyclocheilus anophthalmus. The sequence goes on from JADLZN010003026.1 coordinate 56,439, forward strand.
CTAGGCTACACAATCATGGGGAAGACTGCTGATCTGACAGTTGTCCAGAAGACAATCATTGACACCCTTCACAAGGAGGGTAAGCCACCAACATTCATTGCCAAAGAAGCTGGCTATAGCACAGAGTGCTATATCCAAGCATGTTAACAGAAAATTGAGATGAAGGAAAAAGTGTGGAAGAAAAAGAAAAACCAACGAGAGAACCACAGCCTTATGAGGATTGTCAAGCAAAATCGATTCAAGAATTCAAGTGAACTTCACAAGGAATGGACTGAGGCTGGGTCAAGGCATCAAGAGCCACCACACACAGACGTGTCAAGGAATTTGGCTACAGTTGTCGTATTCCTCTTGTTAAGCCACTCCTGAACCACAGACAACATCAGAGGCGTATTACCTGGGCTAAGGAGAAGAAGAACTGGACTGTTGCCCAGTGGTCCAAAGTCCTCTTTTCAGATGAGAGCAAGTTTTGTATTCATTTGGAAACCAAGAGTCCTAGAGTCTGGAGGAAGGGTGGAGAAGATCATAGCCCAAGTTGCTTGAAGTCCGTCCAGTGTTAAGTTTCCACAGTCTGAGATGATTTGGGGTGCAATGTCATCTGCTGTGTTGGTCCATTGTGTTTAAAACCATCGTCACTAGCACCGTTTATTTTTTTTTTTTTTTCCAAGAAATTTTTGGAAGCACTTCAGCCTTTCTTCTGCTGACCAGCTTTTTGAAGATGATGATTTCATTTTCCAACAGGATTTGGCACCTACCCACACTGCCAAAAGCACCAAAAGCTGGTTAAATGACCATGGTGTTGGTGTGCTTGACTGGCCAGCAAACTCACCAGACCTGAATCCTATAGAGAATCTATGGGGTATTGTCAAGAGTAAAATGAGAAACAAGAGACCAAAAAAAAGAAAAGTTGAGCTGAAGGCCACTGTCAAAGAAACATGGGCTTCCATACCGCCTCAGCAGTGCCACAAACTGATCAACTCTATGCCACGCCGAATTGAGGCAGTAATTAAAGCAAAAAGGAGCCCCTACCAAGTATTGAGTACCTGTACAATAAATTAACATACTTTCCAGAAGGCCAACAAATTCACTAAAAAGTTTTTTTTTGGTCTTATGAAGTTTTCTAATTTGTTGAGATAGTGAATTGGTGGGTTTTTGTTAAATGTGAGCCAAAATCATCACAATTAAACTACTTCAGTCTGTGTGCATTGAATTTATTTAATACACGAGTTTCACAATTTGAGTTGAATTACTGAAATAAATTAACTTTTCCATGACATTCTAATTTATTGAGATGCACCTGTATATACTAATTTTATCTCTGCAACATTTCTCATTGTTATTTAGATTAACTTGATGTACTAAAATAACATAACAATGGAATAGAAAAACTATGTAGGCAACAACAACAACAAAAAAAACTACGAAAACTTTAACTAAAATGACCAAACAAACTAAAGATACAAAAGTAAAAACTAATTAAAAATATTTGAAAATTAAAAATTTCACTGAATGTATATTAACTACTTTAAACTATTCCTATCTTGTAGTTTGGAACGCTACAGTTAAACTGTCTTCAAAGTTAGAACAAAATGTCTATATTCTCAAACAACGACCTTCACAACCAAGAAGAGAAATTAATAATATAAGTCAAGTGTTACTTGACTTCTAGATCCATCTTAGAAAGTGAAGGGCAACATTACAGTTGAGTGAGTGGGCTGTCTGAATTATATAGAAAGAATATGATGATGTATTACAATAAGTGTGTGTGTGATAGAGAGAGAGAAATACCGTCCAGTAATCATCACTCACCCTCACTGTAAGTAAACATAAATATTAATGGAAAAAACATCACTCGACAAAGCCCTTTTGTACCTGGGCTTGTCAAGTTTGTCACTGATAAAGCAAGGTGAGTATGGCATTGAGATGTATGGAGGATAGGTAAAGAAAGAAAGAGAGAGAGGGGTGTGCAATATAGTATGGGTAACAGCACTGTTTGGATTTGTGGCACTATCCTAAACCCACCCTTAATAAGATTAATGTAGCCCCCAGCCATGCTGTTCCGGCTGGCAGAGGATCAATCGGAAAAAAATGCAAGAGCATATTAAAAGGATTATAGATTAGCAATTAGATGTCTTTTGACTGGGGGGGGAAGATACTCAGTGAGGTGAAATATGGGTCTATATTTTTCGCCTTTGCACAAGTCAGTGGTTAAGAGGTAAAGAATGCAGTTCTAAGGGAAATGAGAGAGCAATTGACTTGTTAAGGTGCTGAAGAGAGGAAATGACAGGACAGCTTTTTCCTGGTTGTTTGACAGTCATAGGTGATCTCTCATGTGAAGACTTTTCAGTCATTAACAGCTGAGTCAGACTGAATCAATGCCATGCTGAAGATGTATATGTTTTTTTAGCTGCGATGAAAATATTAGTAACATCCCTTTCACAATATATTAATTTCTAAGAAAAAATGCCTTTGGGTCAAAGACAAGACGTCACCATTTTGGTTTCTACATCAAATTAAATTTACATTGATTCTATGTATATATGAATTTATATACATAGAAAACATTTTAATTTCAAGTATGTCTACTTCCTTGTTTCAAATAACTTTTGTGAAAATAGAATGTCAAAATATTGGTGATATAATGTTCCAAACTGTTAAAAAAGTTTTTGGCTGTGTTTTATTTAAAGGACTGTGTCTTATTGTTTTTTTCTTCAGTTATGAAGACTTTTGTCGCAAATGCAGTTTGCTGGAGGTCATTTAGTGTAACAGGAAGAAGCAGTCATTCTAAAATCATAAAAAAAATAAAAAATTATTTGACAGTCTGTGACATCATCAAAAGATGCTTTGAAGACCACGTGGTACTGCAGTAGTATTTTATTTTTTAATTTTTTAAATGAGCAAGTGATGCTATTCATTGTGCTTAACTTTACTGGTCAAGCACACTGTTTAATGTAGGTGGCCAGCTGATAGCCTGCAATATAAGCTGAAGTGGAGGTTTTGCATTTAGGGTAATGTTTTTGTCATTCAGTGCAATGTAAATTCTCTGTTTCAACAAAGTGTCATCCATTACACTTGTGTCATTGTATAGATAACAATTTTAGCATCTTATTTATACTTCAGATAAATGAGGAATGTTTAGCACTGACAAATAATATTTTATCATACAAAATTGTATTATATTTTTAATGATTTTCACTTCCGAACAAAAACTTGATGACTAATGCGTAAAACCTAGTGGTTTGAAGAATAGCGGCAAAGTGTAAAGATTTTAAATTACAATTAATATTTTTGCATTTTGGGTTGTACGTCTGTCACAGTTTCTCTTAATTTGGACTTTTTTAGCACAGTTTTCCACAGTTTAGTTAGTTGTCATGGTTTCGAATTAGTCATCATTTAGTTCAGGTGCGTGTCTTTAATTAGCCTTGTTTGCATTGTTTATTTAACCTAAAGGGTTCGTATGTGTCAGTTCATTGCTGTCGGGTCTTGTCGATGTTATGTTTGTTGCAAGTGTTCCCTCTGTTTGGATTTAAGTTCTGTCAATTTATTAAAGACTGCCTATCTACATCGTGTTTATGTGTGTTTATCAACATAGTAATGTGACAGAAGACCCAACCTCAAAGTGATTAACGTGTTACATAGTGTATGTTTTTGTCTTGTCTTTTTGGTGTGATTCCTTTTTACTTTTTTTGAATTTTTCTTCTTTTTTCACCATGGACAATCCTACAGTTTTGCTAAACAGCCTTAGCCTTAAACAGAGAGATCGCTCCCTCGAGAGACATTTAGAGGACTTTATTTTTCTCGAAAACCTATCTAAACTTCCGGATGACTGCTTGTGCACATTTCTGTATACTAGCCTTAACACCGCCACCAAGGAGCAGTTGTCCGCGAAGGGACCTCAGGGGAGCTTCGAGGAATTCGTGGAATGGGTGCCGGAGTCATGTGGATCGCCACAACCACAGCCCCACTCACAACCCAGTGCACAGCCAAAACAACCCAGATTGCGAGGATCGGCAACACGAGCAGACAACGTGAGGGACTCCGCCGTGATGTCTGAGTCAGCGCCAATGGGAGCGACCGAGCTGAACACCACCACGAAGCCTGAGCAACGTGAGTTTGACAAGGTGTGCAAGCCGGCTGCACCATCATCGACAGAGGTGCGATGGGGAATACAAGAGGGCGTGGAAGTGGAACCCCGCCCCACCCATCCAGATACTGAAAGTGAGTTGTGGTTACAGTGCTGGAACGTCTCGGTTACGTATGTAGCCCTCGTTTCCTGAAGGAGGGAACGGAGAAGTCACGTCGGAGGACCGACGAAATTGGGATCTAGCTTAGAGGGACCAATCTACTTTGAGTGTAAACTAAACGAGCCAAGCACATTGGCATGCGATTATTGAATCCAGCTGCTGCTGATCACAGCGTGAGTATAAGTAAGCAGCAGGTGCAGCGCATATTCAGGTTTTCGCTGAGGAGACGAGCCGGTGACCCAGCCGCTCAGCGGTAGTACAGTAGCTGTGGCGACGGGACGTGACATCGCCGTTCCCTCCTTCAGAGAACGAGGGTTACAATACGTAACTGACACGTTCCCTTTCAGTTGGTCACTCTCAACGTCACATCGGATGACCGACGAATTGGGATCCCTAACAAAGGGCCACAGTATCTGACCCTGCCAGTGTCCTGTGGAAAGCCCACAACTGCGCCCCTATGTTTTTGGACTTCTTACAAGAGGACCTGCTACTGCTACTATGGCACTACCCACGGATTAGACTGGATAACACTGGGGAAACGCGCCCGTTCTTACTTGGAACAGGGACGTTATGGAAGCTAGAACCTTCCCGGAGGAGGTTTCGGAGCAATACACATATTGACATCCCTTAGGTGCATATGGAAGAAGGGAGGTGATTGAACCCTCTCGGAATGGCAGAAGTCTGCCGTGGAAACACGGGCTCAAGGCTATACCGAGGACTTTACACATATGAGATCCACTTAGGTATTACATATGGAACCCAGCCTTCTACCGGTTCTCGAGGATTCAGCGAGTGAAAGCCTGGCGCCGGACGCTCCGCCACGTCGGGCTGCCGAGGGGACGGAGGAACTCAAAAGGGTCTACTATATGGACTCTCTGGAATGGTTTTAGCAAGCCGACCCGAAGCCAGGGCCTCTCAGTGCTTCTACTCGTTTGAACGGGTGAGAACACCAGAGGGATACCGGAGACACACGAAGGCTATAGAATTCTAGCGAATGTGTGTTAGGGGTCGCCAGCAGCAACCCTAAAAATATCTAGATCAGGCGAGGCGCACTTTTTGAGCCAGCACCCATGAGGATGCAACACTTCTAGTAGAGTGGGCTCGCAACCTGAGTGGGCAGGGCACAACCTGTGCCTGATAAGCCAGAGTGATGTCATCCACTATCCAGTGGGCCATCCTCTGCTTTGAGACGGCATTCCCCTTCTGCCGGCCTCCGTGACAGACAAAGAGCTGGTCTGAGGTCCTGAAGCTTTGCGTCCGGTCTACGTAGCACCTTAAGGCTCGGACGGGACAGAGCAAAGCTAGGGCTGGGTCTGCCTCCTCCGAGGGCAGTGCTTGGAGGTTAACCACCTGATCCCTGAAGGGAGTAGTAGGAACCTTGTGCACATAGCCAGGCCAGGGCCTCAGGATTACCTGGGAATAAGCCGGCCCGAACTCTAGACACGAATCGTCGACCGAAAATGCGTGCAGGTACCCTACCCTCTTGATAGAGGCCAATGCAAGCAGGAGCAAAGTCTTCATCGAAAGAAACTTCAGCTCCACCTGGCGAAGGCTCAAATGGGCCCTGCTGTAGTGCTGTTAGTACTAGAGTCAGGTCCCAAGAGGGTATATAGGGGGGCCGTGGAGGATTTAACCTTATCGCCCCCCTAAAGAACCTGATGACCAGATCATGCTTCCCAACCAACTTCCCTTCCACGGGGTCGTGGTTAGCAGCAATCACAGCGACATAAACTTTAAGGGTGGAGGGAGACAGCCTTCGCTCCAGCCCCTGCTGCAGGAAGGACAGCACAACTCCGATCGAGCATCTCTGGGGGTCTTCTCGTTGAGAAGAACACCACTCAACGAACAGGTTCCACTTCAAAGCGTAGGCGTGTCTCGTAGACGGTGCTCTCGCTGAAGTGATGGTGTCAACTACCCCTTGGGGTAGGCCACCTAGAACCTCCGCGTCCCGTCCAGGGACCAGACATGAAGTTTCCAGAGGTCTGGACGCGGGTGCCAAAGGGTGCCCCGTCTCTGAGTCAGGAGATCCTTCCTCAGAGGAATCTGCCAGGGAGGGGTTGTCGCGAGGAGCATTAGTTCCGGGAACCAGGTCCGGGTAGGCCAATAGGGCGCCACCAGCAGGACCTGCGCCTCGTCCTCCCTGACTTTGCACAGGAACTGTGCCAGAAGGCTCACTGGGGGAAAACGCATACATATGATGCGGCCAGCTGCGTCCAGAGAGCTTACGTGGGAGTGTTTCGTCGGTCAGGGCGAAGAACAACTGGCAGTGAGAGTTTTCTGGAGAGGTAAACAGGTCTACCTGAGTGGCTCTGAAACGTCTCCAAATCAGCTGGATTGTCTGGGGATGGAGTCGCCATTCTCCTGGGCGCACAGCTCGGGACAGCTCGTCGGCTGCCCGGTTGAGCAGCCCAGGAATGGGAACAGCACGAAGCGACCTCAGATGCATCTGACTCCAGAGGAGGAGATGGCAGCGAGTTGCGACATGCGACGGGAGCGCAGACAACCTTGTCGGTTGATGTACGCAACGGCCGCTGTATTGTCCGTGCGGACCAGTACATGCTTGCCTCGTAAGCGCCCTTTGAGACGGCTCAGGGCAAGGTGCACTGCCAGCAACTCGAGGCAGTTGATGTGCCAGTGCAGTCGGGGCCCCGTCAAAACCCCTGATTGCAAGCCCGTTGTACGTGGCCCCCCTGCCGGTGGTTGAGGCATCCGTGCAAACAACAGAATGTCTGGAGACCTGCTCCAGGGGCACTCCTGCCCGGAGGAACGCAAGGTCTGACCACGGGGTGAAGGTTTGGCGGCAGGCCGGTGTCACCTGGACCCGGAAGGTGCCGCGCTGCCACGCCCACCTCGGGACTCGGCCATGGAGCCCGTGCTGCAGCGGTCTCATATGGAGCAGCCCCAGTGGCGTGACTGCCGCCGTGGCCGCCATATGCCCCAGGAGCCTCTGAAAAAAAATTTCAGTGGGACCGCCATCCTGCTCTTGAATGTATTCAAGCAGTGCAACACCGACTGAGCACGTTCCTGCGTGAGGTGTGCTGTCTGTTCGACCGAGTCCAACGCCATACGAGAAAAGAGATCCTCTGCGTCGGGGCGGGTTGGAGAGTTGCTCTTTTCCCAGTTGACCTGAAGGCCCAACAGGCTGAGGTGTGAAAGCACCAAGTCCCTGTGCTCGCACAACTGATCCTGAGACTGGGCGAGTATGAGCCAATCGTCAAGGTAGTTGAGAATGCGAATGCCCTGCTCTCTCACGGGAACAAGGGCTGCCTCCGCAACTTAACTGAAGACACGGGGCGACAGGGACAGCACAAAGGGCAGGACCTCAGACACGCGACCCCGAAGCAAAAAACGCAGGAACAATAGGCCTGATGGCGCGAAAGATCGAATACAAGAAAGTACCGCTGTGTCTTCCTTCATAGGATCGATCGCTGCGAACCAGCTTGGGGAAGGATACACCTGTAAGTGCATTTCTCTGTCAAAGATGAGCATCAATGAACGGGGCCCGTGGAGAGGGACAAATGTGAAAAAAGATGTAGGGCTGACAGCCGATAATACAGGAGTCCACAGTACGCGCATGTCCAGGATCGGTCGTAACCCACCGCTTTTCTTGGTTACAATGAAGTAAGGGCTGTAAAACCTTGTATTCATATCGGCTGGAGGGACCAGCTCTATCGCGTCCTTCGCCAGCAGGACTCCGATCTCTGCACGCAAGACAGGGGCATCAGCCTGTTTCACTGTCGTGAAGCGGATGCCACTGAACTTGGGGGGGACGCCGGGAGACTGAATCGCATAGCTGAGCCTGACGGGTCGACGGAGCCATCGAGACGGGCTGGATAGCTCAAGCCAGGCTCCCAGACACCAAGTGGCATCAACGGAACTACAGGCATACACGCAGTGGGGCAGCGAGGAAGAACGCAGGGACCCGGCCCGGGCGTCTCTTTGACGGTCCGAGGACGGGGTTTTTTTTTTCTGTCTGGTGTGTGTAACACTGACCTGCGTTTGAGCGGAGGGTGCGTGGGTAGTCCGTTGGTTAGTCCTCCCGATCCGCCCACTGCTGCTCACTGGCGAGAGAGGAGGGTGAGTGTGATACGTACTAGATCGTCCACAACCCCCCGTCCCCTCTGGGGACCCAAAAAATAGAGGAATTCTCTTTGTCGAGAATTTGGGTACCACTGACCGAGGTCATTGGTGGAAAAAGATCCTCCGCCCGGCCCTCCTCCGGGGGAGGGAGTGGCATGACCCCTTTGTGCTTACATCTCCTGAAGAGCACGTCCCTCCACCTCTGGTTCGCCCGTCTCCGGGCCTCTTGCTCTATCGCTTGCCACCAGGTTTGGCGGGGGACTGGACGGGCGGGGCGGCTGCCCTGCGACCGGTTCCACGGAACAGCTTTGCTGGAGGCCGCAGGAGCTCTGCTCTTGTTTGGCGGTGGCAGGGGGGCCGCCCTCGGCGACGGCAGCAGCTGCACACCGGCAGGATGTACCTGATGGCCTCAGTCTGCTTTGGTTTTTTTTTTTCCAGGGGGGCGGAGAGAACCGCTGGGAAAGTTCTCCACCGTGTCGCCGAAAAGGCTGGCCTGGGACACGGGGGTGTTCAAGAGTCGTGTCTTGTCCGTCTCGCGCATGTTAGCCAGTCACAGCCAGATTTGGCGCTCCTGGACCACCATAGTGGAAATGGCACGACACGAGAACGGCCGTAACTCGGCGCCGGGCGCGAGGTCGCCGGGTGCGGAGTTCTCTCTGAACTCCCAGGTCGTGACCACCCTCGTGCAAGACCCTCAGTGCCTTGGCCTGGTGCACTAGCAATCATGTCGTAGCGTGTAGGCGGAGGCAGATTAGCCAACGGTCGTATAGGCATCGCTGGACAGCCGAGTACCTACAGACCCGGGAGAAGAGGCACGGTTCTCCCTGCCGGTTGGAAGCGGTATTAGGACACAACTGCATCGCAAACCGACCGCTCCACCGGGGGGACCCTTGTAACCCCCTGACTGCCCCACCATCGAGGGTGGTGAGGGCGGAGGATCCAGCAAATCAGTTTCCGGAAGTAAAAAGGTGCCGTCCACGACCTGATGAGCTCCTCATGCACCTCCGGGAAGAAAAACACCGAGGCGGGGCGCTGAGAACCAGAGCGGACCACCCCGAGAACCAATCCTGCAACCTTGAGGGCTCGGGACACGGTGAAAGTCTACACTCGAGCCCTACCCCTACGGTGGCCCTGGAAAGCATAGCCATTATTTCCGGATCCTATTCAGGCATTGCTACAATCCCGGAGGACAGCAGCGCAGCCGAATCTTCCTCCCCAGAAAACTCTGGCTCACCCTCCGATGCTGCAATCGACATCCGATCGTCGGGGGGGGAGCCTCGGAAGAAACAGGTGGTACCCCCCGGGATTGTCCAGCCTGCTCTTTTTGAGAGCTCCGATGGTTTCGAAGTGCCGGCGGGCTTGGGCATCCCGGAGGGGAATTCCTCACCGTGACATAAGACCAGTCCGCCCACCGCCAGAAAAAACACACCCCCGGCTGCCACCAGAGGGAACCCAAAATCTAGGCAGTGGCACGGGCACTCCGACCCTTTGCAGGTAACGGAGTCCGGTCCGGCTGTTTTCCCAACTCGAGATGGTCATCCCACGCCAACCTGGGCGCATGAGCCATCACGAAGCCACCTCAGGTGCGTATGCCCAGGCACGAGTATTTTTTGCCCCCCCCCCCCCCCCCCCGGCAGCAGCACGCACCCCCCCGCTCCGCCCCCCACCCCCCCCCACTGTTACCCTGTCATACTCCGCCCAGCTAGACGCGACCACTCCCCAAGTTCGCGGGGCTGACTCCAGATGCCCCAATCCGCATGCGCCTAGACATGCACCTCCAGCGGCCACGGGTTGGATCACCGTGTCTTACGCAAGAACCCACCAGTACACACGCGCACGTTTGGATCGACAAGACGTAACGCCTCAAGGTTGCCAAAGCAACGGTCGTCTTTAGACATCACAGGACGACAGCACGAAATTGGCCTTTGCGCGGAAAAAGCGCTTTATTAGTCGTGATGAGGCGCACACGCGGGACTGCCATTGGAATCATTAGCGCCAGAACCTGACCAGTGAAAAACAGAGGCCGGATGTTGCAGCTGATGGTGTGCCAACCCACACATCGTAACGTCCGGGAACATACCAACCGTCCCAGCGTGAACGCGGCCCCGAAGGCCAAGCAAACTGGAAGAAGGTGACGCCTCTCCACGAGTGAGGGCGAGAGTACGGTCCCGTCTGTTCTCCCATAGTAGAGTACATGGCAACGAGAAGAGCGGAACGATGTGGAGCTAGCTTGCGCGACTAAAACTTACAGTAGTAGCCCATGACGGCAAGCTGGGAAGTACTAGACTCGACTCAAGATGCGCAAAATGACCACACCGTGAAACTGATTCCTACTATGGGAAGCCCACACAGCGAAGTGATCATCAAGAGGGGCCCCCACCCCGATCAACCCCACCTCGCGTGAATGCAAGCAGGCACGCATGGAAATATGCAAATCGCATGCGTCAATGTCCATTGGTCGTTTCTGTCATTTACCCTCGACAGTCAGGCTGGGAGACCTCGGAGCGACCGGGCTCCACATTCGTGTGTTCTCCGACCGTGACTCAGCGGAGACTGGTGAACCGACGGGAAAGGGAAACTGAGTATTGGACCTTGAGTAGGTAAAGTTGATTCACAGGGACACCATTACTCTCACCTGAATCCCGTCTCTAACGGATCCAGGCGCAGTTTGATCAGTACTGAAAGCACCAAACTTCCACATCTCCCACCAAACCCTCGAACACATAAGTGGCACACTAATTGGATTGTGTGGACAGATCCATACCGAGATTTCGTGCAGGATCTCAATGAATGTTGGTCACCTGCCCAAACAAATATGCCAACCTCTGCAACCCAGTGGGTGAGAACCCATGACGTTCGTGTCATGAGCCAATAGTCATCCTCATCGACTACCATCGAGTCACACGCGCGCATGACAGTGCTCACCAATCAGGCCAGTACTTAGTTCCACCTTGACATGGTACCTGCTTCAAGGTTAGTGAGAAGTTACCCTAACAGCTGGATGATGGCAGTGAACACGCTGATCATTCTGGGGCCAATTGGTGCAGCCCGTCGAAGCTCGAGCTCAGTCTGAGCACATCAGAGAAGAGCAGAAGTACGCATCACAGTCGTCCACGCACGGTCGCAGTACATCCCTACCACTGAGGCCAAGTCGACCAATAACGCACTGCGTCACTCTCAATGATACAGCCTACATTTGTCGCTCCGCCTCAATGCGTCTGACAGAGACCGACTCACCGCGCCCCATCCCTCGCCCCCGGAGCGCAATCAATACAGCAAATCGAGCGAGTGCCCCAATCTACGCTATCGGCGACAGCAGACACAGCAGCTCCTGGACCTGGGGCCGGGACATGGGACATACAAACCTTCGGCCCATGTACATTGCAGCTGCAGTCAGCACCCAAATGCTCTGTACGCATCACAGTTTTTGTGGTGCTGTAGTCCACTCAGGTACGTCCGTCCTTTCTCCTAAGGCGCCGCCCATCCTGCATCCCTTGTGACTGTGACTTGGGTTGCCCCAGTCAGTGTTTCGACCACATCCTCCTCACCTCTCTACATGAGGCACGACGATGCGAAATGTCAACGCCTTATCACATCCGTGACATGGGGGGGCACAATAGCTAAGTCAAGCAAGGTTTACTTGCCAGTAGTTGACACCTATTTATAGTTTGGACCCTTGTGGTGGTCTATCCGTATTTGCAGCACAAGTTTCCGCAAGACAGACATGTTAGTAGTAATTAATAAACCTGTCATATGTTGCGACAATTCGTCATCCTGAAGTTTAGGTGTGAGTGTGTACTTATAATTAGTGTCCTTGGTTGCTACATGAGGGCGAATTTGTGTAGTTTAAGTTAGTGTGATTAATATGCTGCCTGGCATGCCGCCCCTAGTAAATCGGGCTCGTCGCCGAAGTTTATGGAATTTATGCAAGCCTTACCTCGGGTGGGGTGCGCATGTACACTAGTCTGCGGGAATTAATAACAACTGACCTATCTTTATCATGTATCATACGACGCTCTGTTGAATCAACACGTAGATTGGCAACGGTCGATCCATTAAATAGTCTTTACTATGTCATCATAAGCTGATTTTGCTGTTTGCTAAATGCGTGTCTGGTGAACGTGATCGCTTGTTGTGTACAGTATTGGACTCTGACTAGTTAATTGAATTTAGGGGGGTTTTGTTTCTGAAATCATGTAGAAAATGTATGTGAGTTTGACGAGTGAAGTAATTCATGAATATAACGTTGGAACATGAGGACCTTCTCATGATGAAATGGTTCTAATAGGCAGCAAACGTTTTTTGTGTGCGGTGTTGTCTTCTTGATGATGTGTAGACGTGACTTTTGTGTTCATGATTCGGCATTTACGCCTGATGTGCACATCAAAGAATGACATGAGCTCTAGACTATACTACTTGGTGTTGCGTGCTATTGCGTGGGAAGTGGACTTTTTTTTCTTCCTTTTCTTCCTCTTTCCTCTTTCCCTCTTTTCCCGCGTATCGTGACCTTGTCTCCATATGTATACGATGATCCTTTTGAGGTACACTGAACTCTTCCCTATTTTACATACCTAGTTGTTAGAATGCTCTTTTAGTGTTGCAAGTAGTCCCATAACAAATGGAGATTCTACATCTCTATTGTCCTTCCTTTCTTTGTGACTCCCAGTTCCATTGGGTTTGATGGACAGGAACTAATTTCTCCATCATACGCAAATAAAAACAAAAAGAATGGGACTGCATAAGCTGCTTATTGGAGACAGGTGTTGAGCAAACTCTATAAATGCTAATATTCCCTGTGTTCCCAGCTGCTGCTTTCAGTTCTTTTGGTGACAAAACCAAAATTTCTAGTACTGTTTCTAGTGGGGCAAGAGGCAAAAGGACCAGTGCACTTAAGAAGATTCAATTAAAGATAAATGGATTTGCTGGCTGTCTACTTTTAATTAGTGCTACAAAGAGTGCAATTTCTAAATTATCTTGGCCCAAGTTAAGTGTAGCTAGATTATGTGTTTTGTTTGGTATAAACATTGATAACTTAATGAGGTACAATCTAATTAGTATTCCCCTTTAAAGACCTCTTTTTACTTTTAATGTGCATAGAACAACTAAACGCTCTATCAAAACATCTAAGTTATAATGGGCAAAGCTATAATATAAATATATTATCCCAGCAAAAGTTACCATACTATATGACTTTTTTAACTGAGTATGCTGTCTAATTTATTAGAGCTGACAAATAAGAAGTGGGCTTTCAAAATTTGCTTTGCTTGAGAAAACATGAAAATGTACAGTTTTAGTCGACTTCGTGATTTACAGTAATCAAGATCGCGTACAGCTTTTCTTGAGTGTGAAATCACCTGCCGACAAATCAGTGAGAACGTAACTGGCACAGATTTGCAGAAAATTACAGTTGTTTGGCAAATAAATAATTTACAGACAGTTACATGCATATTTCCATCATTTTATTATGTAAGTTTTGTTACATCTCAATTACAAGAGTATTTATAGTAATGTCCAGTCCATGAATTAATTCTCTCATATGGCATGGATATGCAATGCATTCACATCTTATATGAACTGAATGCAGCTATGGTGAGAGCAATGAAGTATGAACAGCCTGCCAGAGGATGAACAAAGCAGCCACAAAAGTAACATGCCATAAGCAAGCATGAGACAACACACAGGTGTACATGATATAGCTGTTCTGTATCAGTGTTATCAGTCAAAGTCAATGCTGCTCCAGTTACCAGGGAGAAAAATTTGGGTGCACAACCCATGTTTGACATCTGATGACCAAAAGACGCTTTGGAGTAGTTTTGGCAAGTGTGTCAGATCATTTGTACTGAAAACCCAGAAGAAAAACATTTGCTAAAAGGTTGCTCTCAGGACAGGAGTCATAGTATCAGAATGTTAATTTAAAAGTAGACTTTAGTTTAAAAGAATAGTTCACCCAAATATGAAAATTTGCTGAAAATGTACTCTCAGGTCAACCAAGATGTAGATGAACTTACAGACATACATATTTTCACTTCCCAATACATTAATTGATGGACTAGAGTTGTGTGGATTTCTTGTGTATTATTGTGATGTTTTAACAGCTGTTTAGACTCTCATTCTGACAGCACACATTCACTGCAGAGGATCAGTTGATGAGTTAGTGATGTAATGCTGAATTTCTGCAAATCTGTTCCGATGAAGAAACAAACTCATCTACATCTTGGATAGTCTGCAGGTGAGTATACATTTTCAGCAAATTGTCATTTTTGGGCAAACTCTTCCTGAAGCTTTCATACCTGAAAAAATAACAAATTTATTGCTCAGAGGATGTTAGTAGACTTAACAGAGACATTTGCTGTGTATTACCTCTTGCTTTCTCTTTTCTCTTTCTTAAATGTTTCTCTTATAAATAAATAAATGAAAATACCAACAAATGAGACGGTTGTTGACATACAGTAAAAGTATAGAGGTAATTAAAAATAAGGTGAACAGAATGCGATGCGATGTTTGAACTGAGATTGAAATGTCTGACTTTTGATCACAGATGTAGGCTATTTTGGAAAAATTGAGCATAGTATGAGAGATTACTGAAATCTAATAGAGACACATTTAAGATTATCTGAGAAGCAGGAGAGTAAAGTAACATCTTTTTGCTATTTGCCATTTGATCTCATTGCATGACAAAATTGAGATATTAAAGAGATTAAATATCTTGTTTAAAATGATCGTCTCTAAAAATCTGAAACTTCACTCCAGTGAATGTGTGCGGAATGTGATCCTTATATTAAGATACAGGTGGCAATGTTATTTTGTCGCAAGTGTTGACATTTTCAGTGATGAAGAAATTAATGTTATTGATTATTTAATTTATATATCAAACTAAACAATAGCACATATCAAAATATTTTAAAAAAGCTTTCTTTTTTAGTGCCCTCATGAGCTGACAGGCTCTATACAGTGTATGCGCACCTCAGGCAGTACTGTTAGTATGTCCTTTTCTCTTCTTTTTTCTTTTCGTGGCCATCTTCATCAGTGAATCCTGACAAAATCCCAGCATGCATAATGGCGGCTGTCAGACTGGCTGTAAAGGAGACCATGAAGAACTTCCTCTAGAGTCATCGTTATCATGTGTAAAGCCTTGTACTTAGCCCTGTCACCTGTAATTAGCATCAGTGGAGAGCAGCCATGGAGTTGACGCATTGTTCTATGACAGCCCGTCAAAGCGTCTCTCTTCCTTGTCTCCCTCTCTCTCTGTGCCTCCCTCTGTCATTCAATGAGGGGACAGTCAACACTGAGAAGAGATGTTTGGTAACTGATACTTCTGAGGCTCGAATGGATATTTTTCATGTTACATCATCCGCACCTCTCACTTAGCATTTTATTTACAATCTGTTTGATGGAAATGGCCTGTCAGCAGTGTCAGATAGTTATGCAAAGATTGATTTCCTCTATCTAGAAACATTTTCTGTTAGATTGTGACACTTAATTGTGTCAAAGATTGATCTGCTGTAATTACTGAATCAGAGGTTATGAATAGAGCAAAAGATTTCCCCAACGATTTCAGTGGACTCTGGCTGCCTTATTTCTTAATTTACTAGTCATTTGGTTATCCATAGCCATTTATAAGTCATCACTTTTTGGACCTTTGGGCACAATGGTGATTGAAAACTCAACAGTTTCTCAAATTATAAATTACTGTATGAATAATCTGCATCTAAAAAAAATACTAAAAATAAAGTTAAAATAAAAATATATCTCATAACACACAACTGTTTCACAGATGTTTTCAAATGTACTAAAATTACTAAATAACAAAATAACAAATCTGAATCTTTTTCATGTCTAAAAAAAAAATATATATAATATTAAAACCTATTTTTAGTGTGGTTCTCCTTGACACAGTTCACCATGCAACAATAAGATAAAAAAAGACTGCTAGGTTGTAATGTGACCAAAAGAAAGCTATTTATTGGTTTATTCAAAGCCATCCATTCATTATGAACCAGTTAATTTCCATATTGTATGTATCATATGTTGGCAAAGTGAAGAAAGTGTGTTTTTGCCCTGAGACGGCTTCATACAATAAAAGGTTAAGATATTATAGAGGAGTACACAACAATTTAACAAATTATATTTTGTGAATTCCCATTGTGTAGTTATTTTATTATTTGCTTTGCAGCATTAACACTTGTTAAATGCTAACTGGCATTAATTGGTTTCCAAAAATGAATTTGCATAACCAGTGTAATGCCATTTTTTTCCCTTACTTGGGACAGAGTTTGTGTTACTTCAGGGGTAGATTTTATTATTGTAGTGACTTGTGGACATTAAAATTCAATGAAAAGCAGAAGGGAGAAAATTAGTTTATTAAAATGTTACTCCATTGGCGGCACCATAATGGCTTCAGTGCTTCATTTTTTAGCAGATAACGATATAATGCCTTTCTACCTATTTATGCCTGAAGGAGACGTTTTTGCATATTGAAAGTATTTCATCTGCTTTGCTTTTCCTTGAACTGTCTCACTGGGGACAGAAGCCTGTGTTTAATAACGGTATGGCCAGGTAACTCTATGGCCATAGCGGTTGTAATTCCTAAGGTTCATTAAGCTTCCTCAGTCTCTGTGGTTATGGGATGTTTCATATTAAAGAAATTTACACATTTTGGAAATTAATATAGTTGGCTGGAGACCAGTGTAATTAAAGTGAGAGGACCACTGAGTTTAAGCTTATCTCACAGTCATATATGTGTCTTTCTTAGAGCTGGAAGAAACCATATGAACTATCATGGATAAAATAGAAAGCTTGTGTTTTGCAGTGTAAAGACCACCAAGGGAATTTAGCTCAGTCTAGCTGCTCACATCAATTTCAGATGAAGTGTCAGCGAGGCCTTAATCAGCAGTCTGAGGTTATGACCACTGGAATGGCAGCACTTATTTCACTCTCATTTATGACTAATAATGAAAACTGACTTCAAGTGTGATAGAAGTTGAGCCTCATTTCTCCAGTGAAGTACAGTCTGATGCAATGGAACCGTGATTAACTGATATTTGTGTTGGATTTATAACTCTATAAAAGTAATGTAATGCTATGTCTGAAACAGTATAGCCCACCTATGAAGGAATATTTTAATTTCTTTCACTGTAATTTATTCTGGATACTGGAAAAACACTGTAAATAAAACTATACACTACAAGCTGAAAGTTTGGGGTTGGTAAGATTTTTGAAAGAAGTCTCTTATGCTCACCAAGGCTACATTTTTTCCATCAAAAATGCAGTAAAACAGTAATATTGTGAAATATTACAATAAAAAAAAAAGTCAGTTTTCTGTTTGAATATATTTTAAAATGTCATTTATTCCTGTGATAGCAAAGCTGAATTTTCATCAGCCATTAATCCAGTCTTCAGTGTCACATGATCCTTCAGAAATCATTCTTATATTAGATAGACTTTTATTGTCCCGAAGGAAAATTGTCTTGGACACATACAATCCAGTGACTGCTGCTTAAATAAGTAACACATACACAACACATACACAAACTGCTATCAACCAACCAGGTGCACACTACATCATACAACACACATGTAATCGTAATAATAATAAGCTAAGATTCAATAAAAAATAAAAAAAAAAAAGTATATATATATTTATATATATATATATATATAGACACACATATATATTGTTACAAATTTAAAAACCCCCGCTATGGGGGCCCAACCTCTGGCTGACGTTGTCATTGAAAGCTTTGATGGACAGCGGGACGAAGGAATTCTTAAAGTGGTTAAGCCTGCACTGGGGAAGTCTAAAACGTCTTCCTGAGGGAAGAAGCTGATACTCAGGGTGGAGGACATGGGTGGGATCTGAAATAAATTTCCGGGCCTGTCTGATGATGGTTTCAGCAAAGACAGCCTGAAGTGTGGGATGCTGCTTAACTCCCATGATTTTCATGGCTCTCTGTGTTAACCGTGTAATCTGTGCTTTCAGCTGTACACTGAGATTGCTAAACCAGGCAGGGATGCCACACTGCAGAAGGCTCTCAATTACAGCATGATAGAAGAGAAGCAACACTCTCTGGTTAACACCAAAGACCCTCAGCCTACGTAAAAAGTGTAGTCGCTGTTGAACCTTAGTACAGATGTTTTCTATGGACACTCCATGTCAGCTTGTTATCAATGTGTATGCCCAGATATCTGTAGGAATCAACCTGGACTATGTTCTGGTCATTGATGGCCACTGGTAAGTGGTCTCCAATGGATTTGGGATCAAACACCATCTCCACTGTTTTCTTAGTGTTGATGATGAGAGAATGTTTGTCGCACCACTGAACAAAATTCTGAACCTCATGTTTATATGCAACAGAATCTGATGTATCCAACATGAGACCTAGGATAACTGTATCATCAGATAACTTAATCATGTACTTGTTAGCAGTACTACATGTACATTCATTAGTGTACAGTGTGAACAGTACTGGGGAACTAACACACCCCTGAGGAGCACCAGTGCTGATGGTCAAAGGTTCAGACAACGTCCTATTCACCCTGACCTGCTGACTACGATTAGTCAGAAATGAGTGGAACCACTTAATAATAAAGGGGTTGACATTCATCCGCTGCAGTGTTTTCAAGAGAACATGAGGCTGCAGAGTGTTAAAGGCTGAAGTAAAATCTACAAACAACAGTCTGGCATAGGCCTTAGGATTCTCAAGATGTTTATACTGTTGATTGCATCATCAGTGCCTCTCTGGTGTTTATATGCAAACTGGTAGGGATCTAACTGTGGTCCTACATCAAGCTGTAGTTTGCTCATGATGAGCTTTTCCATGCTCTTCATCACAACAGAAGTTAAGGCAATAGGTCTAAAATCGTAATTTTCCTGCGGGTAGGGTTTCTTAGGGACAGGTGTAATAATTGCCTTTTTCCATTGTGTCGGTACAGTGTGAGAATGCAGGGACCTCTGGAAAATGGGGCACCAGGCAGGTGTCAGTTCATCTGCACATGTTCTTAATAGAAAAGCAGAGATGCCATCTGGACATGTGGCCTTATTGACATTGATTTGCTTAAGAACCTTGTTAATAGATTTAGGGTCAATCTCTAGCCTATCAGTATCATCAATAGCAATACTATCAAGCACCATATCACATTCAACTGAGAAATCATGATTGTCAAACCTCTTATAAAAATAATTAAACTCATTAGCTTTTTCCAGTTCATTTACAACATCCAAAAATTTCTTAGTAGGTTTCATGTTGGTGGCTATTTTCATTGAATTCCATAATTTTTTAGAGTTCATAGTTTGGAGGTTTTATTCTATTAACCCCCTGTGATGTTCCTTTGCTTCTTTGAGTTTCTGGTTCAACTCTTTTTGTACAGTTTTAAGTTGTATGTGATCGCTAATCTTAAATGCCTTTTTTTCCTGTTAATACAGTCCTTCACCTCCTTTGTGATATAAGGTTTGTTGTTGGGGTAGACTTTTATTTTGCGTTTTGGAATCACAGTATCAACACAGAATTTTATATATTCTGTGGTAGCTTCTGTGGCATTATCCAGGCTTAGCTCCCTAGAGAAAATATCCCAGTCTGTGCATAAAAAAACAACCTTTCAGTGTTTCTATGCTGTCTTCTGACCATACATTGATAGTTTAACCAAGGGTTTACAAATCTTATATGCTGATTTGGTGCTCAAAACACTCTTTTTCCCCATTGTAATGTTGTGCTGCTTAATTTTCTTTACTTATTATTGTCAAAACAGTTGAGCATTGTTGTTTTCTGATATTTTTGATTAAGAGATAGTTTAAACTACTATTATTATTTAAAATGTATTACTTAAAATAAAAATATAAAAATTTATGTATATATATATCTTATAGCATGGTGAATAGCAGACATTTTTGGACTTAGTTTATAACATACAGTTTATAGTTTATTTTTTTCACACTTCTAATTTAATAATAGACATCATAATTATCTATAGTTTCTTCACTGAGCCCTATGATGCTTTAAGATTGCAAGTTTAAGATTAAAAATTAATTTACAGATTTTTGTCAACCAATATGAGTGAATCTTTAAAACACATCTAGATAGTGCTTATCTGCATAAGCAATGTCATAAGTGTATGCATGAGTATTAATCATATGCATAGACTGATAACTGTGCTTTTAAAGTGGTGTCTTGAAAGTTATTAACTGATATTTCTGCTGTTGATTCTATAGCCTTATCTCCACATCAAAAAGTAGCAGGATGTTCTGAAGTGCCACAGCATAGTAACAGGGTCTCATGCTCTATTTAAAGCTGTCTGTGGTCAAGAAACACATCTGCCTTGCCTTCAAATGTGAACACTGTAGCCTTTTTTCACAAGCTTGGTGTGGTTAATTGGATCACTTGAAGGCAGTGATTGTAGCAGAATGGTTTAGTGTACAGTGGCAGTGTGCTGTGCTGGAGATGGGAGGATTGAAGAGAAACACAGGTCTGACTTGGCATGCAGGCTACAGGATAAAGGAATGGTGATTAGGAAAAGTGACATGAAAAAAAGGAAGACAAGCAGAGACTAGGCTTTATTTGTAGTAAATTCACAACATATTGTAAATATTGTGTATATTGAGGATACTCTGTATTGTGTATTTCAGGGGTCCTCAAATCTGGCCCACGAGATCCACTTTCCTGCAGAGTTTAGCTCTAACCCTAATCAAACACACCTGAGCATGCTAATCAAGTCTTAGGATCAGTAGAAAATCACAGGTAGATGAGTGTTTGATCAGGGTTGGAGCTAACTCTGCAGGAAGGTACATCTCCAGGAACAGGGTTGGGCACCCCTGGTGTATTCTGTACATCTCACATATTGTGTTATACACATCATGCTCATTGCAAAAAACTTCATTTACTGTTACAGGTGTTTATGAATTGTCTTAAAATTGGCTTACAATCTTTATGCAAAATATATTTTCTTTCTTTCTGTGTTTTAGAGATGATTGATATTAGCATTCGACGATCCCACCACATCAATTGTTAGGCACATTAATCGAAGCTATGGGCATCTCTAGATGTACATTTTTTTTTTAATTTTGGCTGCCTTACAACACTCCAGATAATGACAAAGAGTTGCAAACACAATGGAAAAGTCAACGTGTGCATTGTATTCACCTGGTTATTTATCAGTTTGTGTAAAAGTTATTGTTTTTATGGTAAAGTGCTATTTTTTCATACCCTCATATATATTATATATATTATATATAATATATATATATATATAATATAAATATATATATATATATATAATATTATATATCTTTTTTTGTACCAAAGACCAACAAGAGTAATTGCATTTCCATGTCTTTTAGTTTAGCCAGGCTTTTGGTTTGAAATGTGTTGTCTTGTATTTTGAAAGGGTATTTGAGTCATTGTAAATGCTGGTTGTTTCCATGTTAATTGTGCACACCTGTTTTTTTTGGTCATTCCTGTTCTGGTGAGTTCTTGGTTTTGTTGGGAGTCATGTTTATCTCATCATGTAGCAATTGCTAATGCAGTTGTGTTCGTCATTTGTGAGCTGCTTTGGACAAATGGAGTGTATGTGTATATGGATTTGAGGTATTTAAATGTAATTTAAAATGCATGTCAGTCTTACCTTAAACTGAAGAGGGCTGACAGCCTAGCATAAAAAAATAGAAAAGTATTACAAAGGTCAAAGAAGCAGTAATTTCTAAAGATGCTTAGGTCTATCTGCATTTATTTATTTTTCTACCAGTTTGAGTCCCTTGAGATTGACAATACCATAGTAAACTGTTATGTCCTTTGGATTTAGCTGTTGAACTGTTGAAGTAGTAGTTTGTTTAACAATTTTTGTACTCGTATGCATAGAAATGTGACATGTTACTGTTGATAATGCTCAGATATCTAGAGGAAGCCAACTAGCATGAGGGTTCTGTGAATAACCCATTTATCAGCAGACAGTGATACTAATAATTTCAGCCATTTATATCCAGAAAACAGACAGCTGGATGCTGCCAGATCCTGCTGAGTACACAGTGTTTTCCTTGCATCTGTTTTTCTCCTCTCTTCAATGTGTGAGTCAATTGCACGTTTTCCCCTCCCATCTCTGAACGGGAAACAGAAAGTGCTTATTTGACCACGTCTCTTGATGCTAGTATTTGCAGTAAAATAAAGCACTTTCCAGCATACATGTTATTTTCATCTCAGCCACTGCTCAATTTACATATATCAGCATTTAGTGAAACCATTTCCTCTGAAACATGAAACATTTATTTTTGTTGTTGTTTTTTAGATTTTATAGCACATACACACACGTACAAACATTGGATATATATGGTAATTTGCACGTAAAATGGACCTTCCTGAAAATGCTCCCCCAGACTCACAAACTTGAATTTTGATAGAAACGTTGATCGTTAAATATGCGTGTTAAAGGGATACTCCACCCCAAAATTAACATTTTGTCATTAGTCACTTACCCCCATGTCGTTCCAAACCCGTAAAAGCTTTGTTCGTCTTCAGAACATAATTTAAGATATTTTGGATGAAAACAGGGAGGCTTGTGACTGTCCCATTGACTACCAAGTAAATTACACTGTCAAGGTCCAGAAAAGTATGAAAGACATCATCAGAATAGACCATCTGCCATCAGTGGTACTTTTTGTACGTGAAGAATAAAAAAAACATTTTTTTTTTCAACAATTCGTCTCTTCTGTGTCTCTCCGCATCACCGTAGCTCCATTTTGGAGAATAACCACTGAACGCAAGCAGCATACACTATTCTGTGTCAGCCGCGCTGCACGGATGCACTGATTTAGTTTAAATCAAAATGTAAATACACGTAGAAAAAGTATCCTTGTGTTGCGGCTGACACAGAATAGCGTGCGCTGCTTGCGTTAAGTGGTTATTCTCCAAAATGGCGCTATAGTGATGCAGAGAGGAAATTCGACGAATTGTTGAATAAAGTTGTTATTTTTGTTTTCTTCGCATACAAGAAGTATTCTCGTCGCTTCATAACGTTACGTTTGAATCACTGATGGCAGATGGATAATTCTGACGATGTCTTTCATACTTTTCTGGACTTTGACAGTGTAATTTACTATGCAGTCAATGGGACAGTCACAAGCCTCCCAGTTTTAAAATACTCTGAAATGTGAGCTAGAAGCAGATCACAGATGCGTCGTCTGAGATGCTTGACAGAAATGTAAAGACTTTCTCTCTCTATTACTCTGGAATTAAGTTATTGAATCATAACTTCCAGCCTATTAATATGGATGCATGTACTGCGGCCAGACTGGCATGACAGGAAATGAAAAATTCTCATCTGATTAACTGTATTTGCGTTTGCCAAAGCCACTCTCGCTTCAGGAGGAAATGAGACACAGGAAGTCACTTGGAGGGAACAGGGCCCAAAGCCTGCACGGATCTCAGACACTGCAGGCAAACCGAGGCTGAGGAGGATCAGCCCGGCATTCAAGACGTGCCACAGATTAAAATGCGTTCGGCTTTAAGTAGTCGTTGATTTCTGGCTGCAGGCTGCTCTTAGTCTGTTCTTTTGCATAATTAACACATATTGGAAAAATCCATGCTGTAATGTGATGCCCAGAAACAAAGCAAATAAAGCTCTCATTGTATGAATAGATTATAATTACATTCTGTTGCTAAATGATTATCAAAGGCAGGCTCACATTCAGTTCCTCTGTAAGTGCTGAAATATTTCAGGCTCTTCATTAAAATTCACTGATGGTGAATGAGCACCATTCAGATTTTCACCAGTGTTTCAGTTGTTTGAAGCACTTAATTATTGGATGATTGACACTGTATGTATTTGTTGAGCTATTATCAGTTTTATTTATTTTTTTGCATGAAATAAAAACATGGCTAAATACTTCGCAGTTAAATTGCAATGAAATTACAAATGGTTATTGCACAGTGCTCTGGAATGCTTGATTCTGATTGGTCAGTCACATTTTTTGTATATTGACTGTGAATAGTACTGTACATCTGAGAATTGTCCATGGCAACATAGCAGTACTACCTTTATATCTTCCAAAATCTTGCGCCTCCAAATAGTTTGCAACCATATGTAGTTAAAATGTCCCTGGAGGACATCTGTATTATTTTTAAGATATTTATATTAGTAATTAGCCCCACTAAGAAAAATCAAGGTAAATATTACTGCTCAACAGAATTATTTAGTAAAACTTTATAATATGGTCCTACATTTGTTAATGCATTAACTAACATTAACTAACAATGAGCAATACATTTGTTACAGTATTATTATTTATTATAAATCTTTGTTAACGTTGCTAAATAAAAATTTAAGTGTTTGACTGTAACTTTCTGATACAGCATTGTTTAGATCCATTAAGTAATATTTACAGATACAACTTTTGATTTTAATAATCTATTAGTAAATGTCAAAATTAATATCACCTAATATGCTTCGGAAGTAATTTCCATTGTTAGTTTATATTGAATTATGTAGTTAACTTAAGAAATATATCATTCTTTTAAGTGTTACCAATATTTTATTGTAATGTATGTATTGTATAATTTTGTCAAAGTGTGAAAATATTATTTAATTATATTTATGATACATACATGCTAGCTACTACATTATGATTATAAAGATGCAAAAAAGTCAGACATTTTATTCCCAAAATGTAAATAAATATCAATCACTTGTCAAATCTGGGGTCTATTTTGAAATATATATGTACTATATTTTGTTTTGCATATTGATTATACAGTATTCCTAAACATGCAAAATAGTTGAATCATTCACTCCAATTAAAATGTGACTTGAGCATTTATACATTAGCTGAGTTGGTGAATCTTAGCTTTGGGGAATCGTTCTGATTAATCTTTGTGACTCGACTCATCAGTGGATCGATCTGTCTGGTAATGAAAGAGCACAGAGGGATTCGCTCACCGCTCTCACCTCTCTGCCAAACAGAGAATAAAGTTGAACCTTTATGAGATTGAGATTTCATTTTCTTGATCCCTCTCTCTAATTAGAAAAAGGTGTGCTTCAAACCTCAGTTTGGAGGTATATTTAATGATGATGAAGTTTTATTTATTTATTTTTATCTCTCACTGTCTTTCTCCAAATGCAAATAGCTGGACCTCTCAACTTAATTAAATGCTCTTCGAGGAGAACTTTGAGGAAAATGAATAGTTTTTGTTTTCCAATGTATTCCTGGTGAGGTGCGTGTGCACATATTTAGGAATCTCTGCCTTCTATTATGAACTAAAATACGTAACTACATTCTTATTTATTTATTTTTTTTGGCATTTAACCTTTAATATCAATGGAAGCTTTCCATTGCACAAAATATCCTTTATAGTGGAAAAGTTCCTTCAGATTAGTAAAATGTTCTTCACACTGAGATAAAAAAGGATTATTTTAAGAACTGTTCACTGAAAGGGTTCTTTGGGGAACCCAAAATGGTTCTTCTATGGCATTACTGCAAAAACCCTCTATTTTTATGAGCGTACACAATGGACTTTGCTTGGCCATTTGTACTTCACCAGCTTATTAACCTCTTCTGTTACACCATGTTACTCTCTACATCCCCATCCAAGCACCTAATTAATCACCACAGTAACTGTGTGCCTTTGGTCTGCAACCTGCCTGCTTGAGTCTGATACATCTTTCAAGGTGTGTGAGGCATGTAAGCGCACGGCAAAATCCTCCGAGAATACAGTCCACTGTGGAATGGATCGATAAGGATGTTGACCTGCCCTCTCAAAGACCTGTGCCTGAAAGGAACATCATTCCTCTTGTGGACTGTACTTTCCCAAGGCACTTTATAGTTAAACACAGTCTGTTTGTGCAGCTTGGTTGGTTTTTTACCGCTGAGGACAAGATTTGCTATTTATTTAGAATTCCACACTTTTTGATTTCCATGAATCTCCATGACTGTTTCAGTCATCATGATAAGTGGAGAATATATTTTTTAAAACATATTTTTTAAACATTATATTTAAAGGGGTCATATGATGCTGCTAAAAATAACATTATTTTGTGTATTTGGTGTAATGAAATGTGTTTATGCGGTTTAAGGTAAAAAACACATTATTTTCCACATACTGTACATTATTGTTTCTCCTCTATGCCGCCTTTATGAAACGCGTTGATTTTTACAAAGCTCATCATTCTAAAAAAGCGAGGTGTGCTGTGATTGGCCAGCTATCCAGTGCGTTGTGATTGGCCGAATACCTCAAGCGTGTGACGGAAATGTTACACCCCTACCATACTGCGATTCCCTGTCCGGCCGGAGCGACGAGACAAAAAACATTAAAACCCATTATAAACGAGGCATACGTTGCATCCAGTGGGGACATAATTATGTATTATAATGACTTGTACTGTCTTTTTTTTGTGTTGCGTTGCATCGCGCCGCGTAAGCATTAAACCATGTCTGCATTTGTGATTGGATAAATGACAAACAACAAGCCCTACTCTTCACTGCCCAAAAAAAACTTGCTTAAATATATAAAATATAAAAACGCTTTAAATATACAAAAACGTACTTACAGTCTGTGAGTCAGAACAGCAGGCATTGTAGTCTACTCTCCCAGATCTGGAAACGGTCCTCCATAAAATGTGCTGCACATATCCGAATATTTGGGTTGAACTGTTCCGGAACAGTGTTGTAAATACAACTCACCACTATTTCTAGTCGTGTCATTTTTGCATGTTATGAAACGCTTCCACATAGTGATGTAGATATGTGGGGCGTGTTAGAACGAGCCGTTTAGGTAGGCGTGGCTGATTCTTAACTTTTATAAAGAATATCTCTTTGGATTTGAGACTTAGTCTTTGCAACTTTACAGACCTTATTTATGCACCAAGAGCTTGTAAAACTACAAAGAGAAAGGAAAACTTGAAATAGCATCATATGACCCCTTTAAAAAGTATATAGCCCAAGGAATATGTTAGAGCTGTCAATAACTACAAACATTTATATTTACAACAGAAGGCAATGGTTTAAAGTTTATAATTTTATTTTATTTATTTTATTTTATTTTATTTTGTTTTGCCGTTTTGAGCCCTGAAAATTGCAAGGAACATAATATTTACAGGGTCTTCCATGAGCTTGAAATCTATATATCTCTGGGATATGCTTTTCATTTGGATTCCTTATTGACAGAGCTCTATTCTGGGGCCTGTACCATGATGGTGGCTGAACAAACTCGTGGTTACAGGATTAGTTTTGAGTTGACAAAATCAAACCAGTTCAATCCGGCTTTGTTGGTACCATGAATCTGGTCATCAACTTTCTCTGTCAACTCAGGCTTGATCCTGAGTTAATGGAGAACGTGCACATGAAAGAGTGACATCAGTAATGAACAGCCAATCACATGCCTTGAAACTTCACTTCTCGTGATACAGTAATTAATGCAAAAGGAGGCCCAACCAAGTATTGAGTACATGTACAGTAAATAAACATACTTTCCAGAAGGCCAACAATTCACTAAAAATTTTGTTTTATTGGTCTTATGAAGTATTCTAATTTGTTGAGATAGTGAATTGGGGGGTTTTTGTTAAATGTGAACCAAAACCATCACAATTAAAAGAACCAAAGACAAAAACTACTTCAGTCTGTGTGCATAGAATTAATTTAATACACGAGTTTCACAATTTGAGTTGAATTACTGAAATAAATGAACTTTTCCACCACATTCTAATTTATTGAGATGCACCTGTAAGTGCAAGTAAAAGTTGTAAAGTTAGTTTACAGAGTTGATAATGTTTATAGGTATAAAAACACTTAAAAATCTAAGCTCATATATAGTCATGTTTAAAGCTATTGATTCTAAAACATATTTATATTGCATGTTATCTATGTTTATATTAATTTAAAATAAAATCTTAATAATTACCATTAAACTAAGCTAGCTTGTGTAGTGGATTAAGGGTAAAATTATATAAATCATATCAAATAATTATAAAAAATAATCATCTCTAAAAATCTGACAATTTTATCTTAAAAATGTTTTACTATGTAGCGTCCTTTAATTTGGAGTAAGAGAAACTGGGGGACTGGCTTTATTGCATCAGAGATGCGTCACTGTGCTTGAAGCTGATTGGTCAAATTTCAGTTTGAGATCTCTAAACCAGAACATAACCTACCCCAGAGCAGGTTAGCTGTGGAGTGTAAGTTTACAAAGGCAATGAATGCCGCTAAAAGCCAAGCCACTTTCATGGTACCTAAAACCCAGGATTGGCGCAAACTAAACTGAAATTTACCTGGCTAGCCAGCTAATCCAGCTTCATGGTACAGGCCCCAGGCAGGTTACATCATTATTCCACTTCATTATACAAGCGACTTATGCTGTTTTTGTGCCACAGTTTTAGGTAAGTGAGTCTTTGATTAATTTAGTCAACCGATTCGTAACAAACACTGAGTCTTTCACTGCCAAGACAAGCCACACTCTAAAAAAATTTTAAATAATAAAATAAAAAAAGATTGTTTTATTTTAATTTACTTATCTATTTGTAATTGTTTGTGAAATTCACTAGCAATTTCTGAGTGAAAAGTTTTTTTCCATGTATTATTATTTATTTTAAAAGATTTTCTTGTGCAAGAAACTCTAAGAAATGGATGCAAATGACATCAAGCAGATCTAAAAAATGTTCTGTTTTTTTTTCTTCACGTAAAAGATTTCAAAAACAGAAAAATAGCAAAATAAAATAAACACTTTATCAAAAAGTTGGTTGGACAATCATTCTAAGTGATATTTGTTCTAATTCTGAAGTCATTATTTGTGTCTTTCTGAATAGGGTTTTTGGCTTTGGGCACGACCCTGCTATCCACAACTGAGTTTGCCTGGCATTCATTAAAGAAGATCACATCTAATGAAGATGACAGGTCATGCTTCTTCTTGCCTTGTTAACTGTTCATATTGGATTTAGTCAGAGTATCATCATGAAAACAACGCTGTGAGAAACAGAAGTACAGTGTGTTCAGTGGATTGTGCTGTGGTTTAACAACCAATTGTTCAGCTGACAAAACAGCTGTCCAAAGAAACTTTCAGCAGACAAAACTCAATAAAACAGTTTTGAAAGTTGAGAGTTGTGAAAATTACACTGACCTTTATATAATGCAAGCCATTGTAAAGACTGAAAGTCTATCATACACAGCTGCTTCTTCATCTGTGTAAAATTCAATATGGCGTCTAACCTGACTAAGGTCAATTGAACACAGTGCAACAGACTCTGTAAACCACCATTAAATCCTGGTGTTTTGGGGTTAAATAAATCTGACAACCTAGTAGTTAGCTATCAGGCCCAGACCTTTTTTTCTTATCGCCATGCTTATTTTGGAGGGATTGTTTTATTATAATTTTAAAGCATTATCAATTAGACAAACTATTTCAAAACCAAACAAGATTTAGATTAACTACAGCCATCCAAAGCCTGCAAAAATTAGCAGAGCTCAATGTGGAGTTCTGCACTCGCAAAGTCCATTCTGCCCTGAAGAATCAGAAGATTCTGGAAAGGAAGAGAAATAATTACATTTGTAAGTCAGCCCAGCTGCAAGGCAGTTGTAATCAGACCCAGGGTGCAATCAGGGGAGATGCTGTTCCAATCATTAAGAGGAGGTAAGAGGAGAGGAGCAGTGCTTGCACCGAAAGAGGCTTCAGCATTCCGCCAGAAACATTGTGCACACAAAGGAGGGTCCAACTTGTCTAATCAGCCTAGAGAAACGATGGATAGAGAGAACAAGAGAGAAAAAAGGGAGCGAGAGAGAGAGAGTGAACACAATCCCTGAAGACTGTCAAGTGGTGCCTAAGCTAATAATCAGTTTGTTCTTGGCTGATTAGGAGCTAATCATGGACCAAACAGAGCACAGGGCCCACAGTTAGCAGCACTGATCCTACATCCCTGTCTTCACTTAACACGTGACAGTCTGCCTAGGCAGATGGAGGTAAAGGGAGAGAAATCAACAGCTATTGGGTATTAAGGAGCTTCCCTGGTGTTCAAAGAGCGACAATATTTACTCTCTGATGAGTTCTGATTCGCATCCGAATGCACGCACAGGAAGTCAAGGATAAACAGATGAACACAAGGTAAAACATAACGAACATCATGTCATTTTAGTTCTTCATATTTTTTTTTAAATATGCAGTAATGCACGCTGTAATTATTTTTTCAAAACATGTTCTTTTTTAACTGATTTTTAAGTTCATATTTGGCAGACCAATGAATTCCTTCATTCACAGCCGGAAGAGCCATGGCGTTCAAATATAATGGGAACGTCCACATGCCCCCTCAGATTTCTGAATGGCAAAACTATATATATATAGTTAACTATTATATAAACTGTTTATATACAGTGGCTATAGAAAAAAATCAATCTAATCACCTTCTCAGTGGCACAGTCAATCAGCTGAAGTAGTTGCAGGAATTTATGACAAAGAGTGGTCATTGTGTGCATGTGACAGCAATATCACAAATTCTTCACAGATGTGGCTTGTATGGAAGGGTTCCAAGAAAAAAAGCCACTCCTCAAGAAAGGCCATATGCAGTCACGAGTGAGCTTTGCCAAAACACACCTTGAAGATTCTGAGGCAGATGAGGCTAAAATTTAAATATTTGGCCTCAACCCTAAACGATATGTCTGGCGGAAATCCAATGCAGATCATCATCCAAATAACAGCATTCCTCCAGTTAAGCATGGATGGTTGTAAGATCCTGTTATGGGGGTGTTTCTCTGCAGCAGCGACTGGAGCACTTGTCAGGATAGAAGGAAGAATGGAATACAGTCAAATTCTTGAGGAAAATCTCCTGCCCTCTGCAAGAAAGTTGTCAAAGGGAAGAAGGTTTACCTTCCAACATGACAATGACCCAAAGCACACAGCAAAACTGAGCACACAGTGGTTGAAGGAGAAAAAGATGAATGTCCTTTCATGGCCCAGTCAGAGCCCAGACTTAAACCCCACTGAAAATCTGTGGAATGACTTGAAGACTGCAGTCCACAAATGCTCACCATCAAATTTAACTGAACTTGAGCAGTTCTGCAAAGAAGAGTGGGCAAATATTGTAGTCTAGATGTGCAGAGTTAGTAGAGACAAATCCCAGCAGACTAAATGCTGTAATTAAAGCAAAGGTGGTTCAACAAAATACTGACACAAGGGGATGATCCTTTTTCCAACTCAGTGATTCTTTTTTTTTCTCTAACATTTTGGTGTTAAATCTTTCACTTAAATACAGGTGATAAAAAACAAACTGTCCGTCTTCATTTCAGGCTGCAAAGCAACAAAATGTGATTATTTTAAAGGGGGTGAATCTTTTCTATACCAACTGTATATGAGAAGACTAATATGTAATGTGTGTATATATGCCGAAAATTCAGCTTTGCATCACAGGAATAAATTATATTTGAAGGTATATTAAAATAGACAACTTATTTCTGAAATTATTCTTATAATATTTCTCAATATTGCATTTTTTTCTCTATTTTTAATCAAATAAAAGCAGCTTTTATGAGCAGTTCCACTAAATATGAAGTGAAAGGGCTTTCTTTGGTTGAATTGAGGATGAAAAAAGACACTGATGCATGATGCCCCTCTTCAGAGCTGATTTTGCCCCTGATTTGTTCCAAACCAACATGAATGTTCCATCAGTTAACTTGCAGAGAGATTTCTGGTTCTCCAACACTGACTCAAACATGCATCTTCCTAACAACCGCACTGCAAACCACACCCTCCCCTCCCTCCGAAGCCTGTGAAATTGGGCCGAACTAATTAGAATTTAAATGAAACCATAATTGGACATTTTGTGCTTGTCAAGCGATGAGAGACAGATGGGCTTGTAATTACATTACAAGTCTGACATCATGGTGGTGTGTACGTGTGGTGTTCAGTGTGCCCTTCATGGCGAGCAAGCTAGTATCAGTGCAAGTTCAAAGGCAATTTAGGCCTCGTCTCTTTAATCACGCACTGACAGCACAGAAACTCTGCCTCTAATTCTCACTCTTGAAAGTCGCATCCAACCACAACAGGTATCTTTGCATATACAAAGACCCGGTGAATTGTATTTTTAAGTTAGACCTTAGAGAAGCCTGCAATTAAATTATTTTTATTGATGTGCACATTGCTGAAGGAATCATTTATTTTCAATTTGTTTCACTTGTGATGCATTATTATTGTCTGGCATTTTAATTAATTTGAAATAGCCATGCAAAATGTTTGTTAATTTTCAATTATTAATTCAATAGATTTTACCAATGGGAGGCAAAATTATAATTCATCTCAGCTTTATTTTTGACATCCATATGCATTTGGGATTTTAAATACATTTGACACTTCACAAAGACAAAGTGTATGTATGCATGTATGTATGTATGTATAAACACACCTTGAGTGGTATTGTAAGCAAACAGGAGGATCAACACAGGTAAATGTCAAACTCAAACAGACTTTATTGGTAGAACCAGAACACAAGAAATTAAGCAGGTGAGTGATAGTTCAGAATGCAATAGTCCAACATAAACTTGATAATAACAGTCTTAACTTCCCTTGTATTGCAGGTGAGGAGGGTATCAGCACTGGGTCACAAAGATAGAAGCAGACGATGACAGAGAGAGAGATTCGTAGCAGGTAAGTAGCTTAAGTTGAAGCACAGTAGTAGACTAGACAATAATGATGTTGGGTTCTTGAACAAATTGTTCTTTTGAGCCGGTTCTCAGGAAGTAACCGGTCGAGCCGGTTCACAAATCGAACTGAATCGAACTTTAGTTCTGGGTTTATGATGCAGGACGCACAGCCGAAGTAGCACGTCCAACTCAAAAAAACCCGATTGAGCCAGTTCAACCAACTGGCAAAGTAAGCCTAGGATTACCGAGGACTCAACAAGAACCGAATTAGCCATGGCGAAGTTTGCCGAGGATTACCGAAGATTCTGATGAGTGAGTTGACGATACTGTGCAAACCTGAGGCGCGTACTGGAAATATGCTTATTATGACTGTTATTAATTTACATTTTATTAAAACCTGCAAAAACCTTTCTGTGAGTGATGTAAATAAATTGTACAATAGTTTATTGTGCATGCATATTATATTTAAAGTTGCTTAAGTGAAATCAAGGAGTTTATAAGAAGGAGGTCAGTCAGTCGTATCTGACATATAGGATCCGCGAATGAAACTGTGACCACAAACACCATTAACTTAAGTGAATTATATGGCAATAATCAGCAATATGCTTTCACATAAATAACTTTATTTTTTGAATGTTTCATATGTGTTGACACAAATGACTTATTTGAATTTTTTATTGATACAACATTGCACTGAGTTGTTAGAAAAGAAATGCGCAGAGACGTTATTGCTTGATGACGTCAGGAACCGATGAATCAGCTTTTTGAACCGGTTCAATGAGCCGATCTGTCCGAAAAGAAGCGGTTCGTGGAAATGAATCAGACTTTGCATCACTAGTAACCAAAGGTGAGTAGTATTATTTCGATGTAGGAAGTCTTCACAAACCACATTGGAGAAAGCAGTCCAATGCAAATACGAGACCAGACAATGTGTGTTTGTTTGGTGCTGGCTTACAAAGACCAACTGATGAGGCTAATGGCAAACAGGTGTGGTGATTGTGGAACTGAACCAGGAGGGATTCTGGGAAACGTAGTGTGCAGAAGTGACAGGCATAGTGACTGGTGATCCTGACAGGTATATAAGCATTTGCAGAATGGAAATGTATGAAGATGTAATTGTATTTTTTTACTAAATATTAATAATAAAACAGTGATTCTATAGATGCTTTGGGCTTCTTAATTAAATTTATAATAATACTGCACACTGATATGGCCAAGATAAATCCTTTGCACACAAAATAATCTGTCCCCATGGTTATTGCTGCTATGGCAACAAAATTAATATCTGCAATTTGGCCTTTGAATTGAAATTATAGGGTGACTAAATTATAATGTCAAGTAATTTCTTACAAAGACTTAATAAGTACTAGCCTACAAGGAAATTGCGTTTGTTTGTTGTTTGTAGACTTCAGCAGGCATTGGTTCAGTACATAATTTAAACAGTAATATTTAACATAGTGTTAATTATGCCTTTTAAAGGAGTTATGATTAGTAATAATTCACTTGGTGATATGTAGGTCCAGAACATTTTTAACATTCGCCATGGTCCTCTATTTTAGAAAAGGAAATTATATGTTACATCACCCTTTTATATTACAACTGTACAAGGAGAGCAGTCATTTTGAAAGGATGTTTTTGAGCACTGCAGTAATAAAACTTGGCGGTGAAGGTGAAAAGGTTGTATAAATCAGAACTGTTTGTTTTCTAGAGGCAATTATGAAGCCCCGAAATACCCATTTCAAACATGTCATGTCATTGAATTATTTGTTTTCCCAAACCTTGTGCTTCTGCTCGGTAATTTTCTGTTTATGTTGCTGGCATCAAGAAAGATTATTTTAGATAAAGCAGTCGGTGGGTTATTTCTGATTGTAATGCTTTGACCTTTACATTGTATCTACACTAATCCCTGACCTTTATCTTTCATTTTCTGTGTAAAGATGGTTAAGATTGACTTATTAAAATCCTACTGAAATAGATATTAATCTTATCTCATCTGAGGCAGGTGAGAGGCTCTTGTCAAACTCCACGTGAATGATCTGAAATTCCATTGAGAGCAGGATGATGATAAAAAGCATCAAACTTTGATTGAAGTTTCAGATCATCCTCAAGCATATATGAATGGATTTGATTTAAATAGCCATGTTTAATCTCCTTGATGAGATTAGATTTTAGGCGGCCCTGACCAGTGATGAAAACCAGCCTGATTAAACATCTGAACTATTGGAATCCTCAACAATTACCTGTGGTGACTGTTGGAGGACCAAAAAAAAAAAAAAGTGAAATTTCACCATCTGGGATAATGAATTGCAGTCTAAAATGGGTTTATCCATTGTTTGGACAGATTGCAGAACAGTGCTGTGAAACTCTGCACATGCTTTGGTGGCAATGCCAGAATGGTGCTTTGTAAATGACTAAAGGCACAAAATATGCCCAGAATTGTCTAGAGTGGAGCCAAACAAAGATTTTAGTGTCTTAATGACACATAAATCAAGACATCTGGGTAGACAAAAGAGAAAGAATCAGTCAAATACAAGCATATATTCTGTTGTACAATTTTTGTAAGGTCTATGGCTGTATACAATGTGCAATTGCGATATGATTTCCAGTTTTACAGTGAAATTATTTGATACACATCATAAGGCCAAGAACTAAACCATTTGTGTCCAGCCCCTTGGCTTTGATCATATCTGGTTAGCGTGCAAGTTCCTGCCCCAATCTGAGCACTGTCCCAAATGATGTACTGTTAATTGTACACTGATCAGTTTATCACCTTCCAATTAATGTGCAATTTCCACTCTCACAGTCAAATTACTTGAGTAATTATGATGTCTTTAGGCCACAACCTGTGTGTATCAATTCACGCTACTGATGTAGGAACCAGGAGCCGCATGTTTGTGTTCTAGGCTCTTTGATCATATCTTGTTAGCGTTTGAGTTACCATCCCTTCAAAAGTATGTCCCAAATTGCATAAAGTAAATTGTGCCCTGGGTCAATTTGGTGAGGAATAAAATGTACTAACATACTGGTCTGAATGAGACAGAGAGTAAAGTCAGAGTTAATGAAGCAACAGAGATGAACTGATGTAGTTGTGTAAACAACATATTGCAAACTTCTGCCCTGTAAATTAGGATTGACATGAGTCTTTGCACATTTAATCCAAATTGTGCCTAATCTTTCAAAGACTGCAGAATTAGACATGAGAAACGATGCTCAATCTATTTGGCCTTGCAAAAACATTGCTTTATAATATACAGAACATAAAAAAAAGCTATTTAGATTAAAAGCTAATTATAAATGTAAAGTAATTTAACTTCTGTCAAACAAATTAAAAAAGAGAGCTACACAATGAAATACTAACAAAAAGTTGTTTACTACTTTGATGCTGCATATGAAGCATATTAAATATACAATAATTTGTTGTCTGTCAGAGGAGGCAACAGAGGCTGACAATTTTGAATTTAAAATGAACCTACATGTATTGAAAATCACGTTATTCTTTTTATAAATTTGATCAATTTACCTATTAAGGTCCATAACTTAATATAATATAATATAATATATAAACTGACCAATTTAGACGGTATCATATTCAATTACGCAATGATGAATTTGCTTCAATTCAAACTGAGGCCAAAAGGGCAAAAGGCTAAATCAAATTAGCTTATTTTTTGCATATTTAACCATTGTGTTATATCTGTCCGGTAACAATCGAGCCAATCCACCTCCAATATTCTCACAGCGCTTACAGGCTGCTTGTGTTGAACGCAACAGGTGAAGAGATACTTTCGTGCACACTTTAATGGCTAATATTGCCCACAATCCACTGAGCTTTGGACGAAAAA
Organism: Sinocyclocheilus anophthalmus; assembly: GCA_018155175.1. Classification (NCBI taxonomy): domain Eukaryota; kingdom Metazoa; phylum Chordata; class Actinopteri; order Cypriniformes; family Cyprinidae; genus Sinocyclocheilus; species Sinocyclocheilus anophthalmus. The sequence goes on from JADLZN010003026.1 coordinate 93,194, forward strand.
TTCGATTCAGAATTACAAACACGAATAAAAAGTGTTCCAAAACTACAAGCATGGCACGACCGACGATTAAGTAGAGAGGTTTAGATAAAGGGGTTTGAGTTACTAATAATCAACATTTAACCTGGTAAAAAATAAAAAATAAAAAAATAATCTGCTTAAAGGGCTAGTTCACCCAAAATTTAATTAGCTGTTTTTGCTCCCCCGCGAAGCATCCTAAGTGTATGTGACCTTTTCTTCTTTTCAGCAAATGATAATTGTGACCTTGGACCACAAAACCAGTCTAAAGTCGCTTGGGTATATTTTTAGCAATAGCCAAAAAAATATTGTATGGGTCAAAATTATTGATTTTTTTTTTTTATGCCAAAAATCATTAGGATATTAAATAAAGATAATGTTCCATGAAGATGTTTTGTAAATTTCCTACCGTGAAAATATCAAAACTTAATTTTTGATTAGTAATATGCATTGCTAAGAACATCATTTGGACAACTTTATAGGCAATTTTCTCAGTATTTTGATTTTTTTGCACCCTCAGATTCCAGATTTTCTAATAGTTGTATCTCGGCCAGATATTGTCCGATCCTAACAAACCATACACCAATGAAAAGCTTATTTATTCAGCTCACATTATGTATAAATTCAATCAATTGAAAAAAATTCACCCTTATGACTGGTTTTGTGGTCCAGGGTCACATATTAAAAATTGTCCTGACCTCTCCCAGCCTTTCAATGTGGGTAAGCGGGTGTTCGGTTGTCAACAGTTCAGAAGACGTGAAATAAAGTGTGCGCATCCATAATAAAATTTCCCTCACATGGGTGAATAAAGGCCTCCTGTAGCGAATCCATGTGTTTTTGTAATGAAAATATCCATATTTCAAACGTAATAAACACTTTTTTCTCACTTGCGCTGATTTTGGTACGTGGAAGACATGCAGACGGATGACGTAAGACGTATGCGTCGCATGCGCGACTCTGAGAAATGCAGCAGCAAAGAAAACAATGTTTCCTTACTTTAGCAAAGGAAAACCAGTCTCCTCTTGGCTTATATCGAAGTCCTCCGACATTTTTCTTTACAAATCCCTGTTTTGTGCTTCTAATTTGTGAACGGCATTTTGTTTTGTTCTCTCTCCGTGCTCGTCACTAATCACGCAACGCCGACATCCTACGTCATCTGCCGGAACGTCTTCCGCATATGACAGAATACCGGAAGTGAGAGAAAAGTGTTTATTACATTTAAAATATGGTTATTTTTCTTACAAAAACGCATGGATTCACTACTTGAGGCTTTTATTCACCCCCCGGAGCCGTGTGAGGGATGTTTTATTACGAATGTGCAGATTTTATTTCACGTCTTCTGAACTGTTGACAACTGAACACCCGCTTACCCCCATTGTAAGGCTTGGAGGGGCCGGGACAATTTTTAATATAACTCCGATTGGATTAGTCTAAAAGAAGAATGTCACATACACCTAGGATGCTTCGAGGAGAGGGTGAGTAAAACACAGGCTAATTTTCATTTTTGGGTGAAATAACCCTTTAAGTCTATTGCACATAAAGATAAATATACATACATGTGTATATAGGTTGTAGACATACAGTCAACTGCTCTCAAGTGTTCCGGGACCTGCTTTGACCATTCCACATGGTGGAACGGCTTATGCTAAGATAGAGAACCCCATTATGTGTCACTCGTATAGTTTTGGGGAAAAATGCAACGCTCAATATGGCCACTAACTTCCACCTTCTGAGTAAAAGAACCAATTGCTAATCGTACGTCATCTGTACTGCAGCTCTTGCCCGTTAAGAAGTCCCGCTCGCTATAGAAACAGTAAGTGTTCAGAGACGTTCGCTTAGGACTGCGCATGCGCACTGGTTGGTCTAGCCTGAAAAATAGGCTTTTTTATGCTATTTGAGCAAAATAAACAACATTTATGATACAGTTGTTGTCAGATTTCATTGGTTATTTCAAATATGAAATTTAATCGTAAGGTGAATAGTTTTGGATAATTTGTGTTTCAGTCAAATCACACCATTCAAAGATATAGGAGCTGTACTTGCATGCCCTTTAGGCATTTCAAAGATGGTCGCCAAGTGAAATTACTTGCCTTAAAGGGACGTTGCTTATGCATAGCGGCCCATAGAAACAGCCGCTAATAGGACATCTAACGTATCTATGGTTAAAGACGCATTTGTACGATGTGATAGTATGTGCCAAAGCTTGCCTACCCTTTTACTACACACTCAAAATTGTGTACTTTTTCTTCACCAAAAGAGTACATACTTTAAGGGCGTAGTATAAGTAGGCAAATTGGGACGCAGCATCGGATTTAGCCAATAGAGAGAAATCGCAACACACGTGAGATGAGTCAGGGATGTAGCTCCTCTATGGCTTGTAATTACAAACCTGATTCCAAAAAAGTTGGGACACTGTACCAATTGTGAGTAAAAAAGGAATGGAATATTTACAAATCTCATAAACTTATATTATATTCACAATAGAATATAGATAACATAACAAATGTTGAAAGTGAGACGTTTTGAAATGTCATGCCAAATATTGGCTCATTTTGGATTTCATGAGAGCTACACATTCCAAAAAAGTTGGGACAGGTAGCAATAAGAGGCCGGAAAAGTTAAATGTACATATAAGGAACAGCTGGAGGACCAATTTGCAACTTATTAGGTCAATTGGCAACATGATTGGGTATAAAAAGAGGTTGATTCACATGACACTCTCAGTGTGGCAGTGTCTCTCAGAAGCCAAGATGGGCAGAGGATCACCAATTCACCCAATGCTGCGGCGAAAAATAGTGGAAAGGAGTTTCTCAGAGAAAAATTGAAAAGAGTTTGAAGTTATCATCATCAACAGTGCATAATATCATCCAAAGATTCAGAGAATCTGGAACAATCTCTGTGTGTAAGGGTCAAGGCCGGAAAACCATACTGGAAGCCCGTGATCTTCAGGCCCTTAGACGGCATCACATACAGGAATTCTACTGTTAATGTGAATCCAACTGGGCTCAGGAATCTCCGAAAACCTTAGTCAGTGTAGCGTCTCGACCAATCTGACACACTAATTTTTATTTTGGATTTAACAAGTCAATTATTCATTAGGTTAACAAATCTTCACAGTCCCCTCACTCAATATACTGGCTGTTAGGTTTTCGGCTGAACACCATCCCCCAACTTGGTCACCATGACAACTAATCATGATATCACTGGTTTTATGGCCTAAAGGAATGCAGGGGATAAACTCCCTGCATTTTCCTCATAAGAAAGACACACAATGCCCAGAGAAATGGACTGTTCTCTAATTAATTCATAGGAAAACCTTCTTTGAATGAACACCCATTTTCTTCAGGCCATTGTGTATATTATTGCTGTGTTGTATTTAATCTGTTTTATTATAGACTATTTTATTCATGCTTACAATAAACCACTCATTCATATAACCTTAAATATACCGTGTTTAGTATCTATGAATTCGCCTTCTTATGATCGAACAAGTGTTTATTATTTTATGCTGATTACTATGCAACATATTGATGGTCTACAGATCGGTACAATTTGTGCCTCAACCTCCGGCGATTACATAGGCAAAATACCAATGCTTACAGACAAGAGTCATAAAAATCCCCAGTATTTCCAACCTCCCGCTTGGGATTTCAGCTTTTCTCATTGGACAAGCCCATCTTGAGATGCGTGAATCTCTGCAGGCTTTAAAGGGCCACACTCCATGTGACCCGCCCCTTTCGGTGGTTCAGTGAGATGCTAAGATTAAGATGTGAGAAACGCTCCAGGATACCAAAGCTCGTGCCAGGCTCCGGCCTAGTCCTTTCCATTCATCAAGTTACTCTGTCGCAAACTGGTTCTTTCTCATCAACCCACTTCAGCAAGATCTTGGGCCTTAAGATTGCATCAGTAATCTTTTTCAGACATACGCAAGTATTAAACTTAGTCGATTTAATTGATGCATTAAGTATCAGTTACACCTTTTTACAAGGTTTGTTTGAACTAAGAATCTGACGTTTTCCCTCAGGTTTTAGATCTGCTGAATATGCAAATGGTTCCATAAATTTCATTCCTTATGTCTCTTTCTTTAGTGCTAACTTTAACCCTTTCCTATACCAACTGTATACAAATTGTGTGTGTGTGTGTGTTAGACCAGTTTGTGTGTTTATGTTGTATGTTAGACTAGTTTAAGTTTTTATGTTGTTAATAAAACCTTACTTGTATCACATTTGACGTGTTCATTGTTTACTCATAACCGGAGTCAATAATCATGCAGATTTACGTTACAAACTTATAGAATTGTACAGTAAGAAAGTTATTTCCTTTAACCAGGAAATTAACGTTCTTAGAATTGACAAGACAGTTGACCCTGAGTGGTCAGCTAAATATCTACAGTGGATCTAAAATATGAATAGTTAATTATAACTGGTTATGGTTAATTATTCATATTTCCATGAGCTGAGTCGCTACATATTTTGGTGGAGAGAATGCGGGCATGGTAAGACGAAAGTTATGAGTTTAAACACTGGTAACTTAAAAGTGTGTGCTTGATAGCCAGGTTAAAATAGGACGTGACTTCATATGCCCCGGTGTGTCCCTATTTGCTGGCTTGTTGAGATGCAGATAAAGTGGGGGTTTGAATTGGTACCGCTATTATAATGGGTAGAGTCTTTATGTATTTCATGCTTAATGGCATCAGAGTAAGGTTAATCTGATTTTAGCAAAGAAACCCTAATTTCAGTATTAAAGCATAAATCTGTCTTGACAAAGCGTAAGTCTGAATCTCAGCTCAGCGGCATGTCCAAACTGTACCATAATGTAATATGCTTTAGTGAAGAAATCACAAAATTGCAGTATTGTTTAAATTGTTTCATTGAAGAAGAAATCTCAGTACAGTTAAATCAAGGTAGATGTGAGCGCTGCTCCACTTTCTACAGCATAAAGGCCTTATAGTTATAATTAGATTGAAGCAATTCATCTACACTTTGACTGTATGTATACAGGCCTAGCAACCTGGTGGTCATTATGTGTTTCACTCTCTGAGTGAAATTAAAGGTGTAATACTTTACTTTAGTACTCATATGTGAGGCAACCATAACTACATATATGTTTAAACCGGTTTTAACTTACAGTAAACACGTTTTGTAATTCTTTAAACAAGTGCAAGAAGTTTATTGTTGCATTAGAGAAGCACTCACCGAAATGCTTAGGTAATGCAACAAGTCTTGAAGTCTGAAAGCACCACGTTCTAAAACTGTGCCTGTTTAACATAGACAGACATTAAACTGCACTAATTACACTGGCATGCATTGGTTACCGTGACAACAACTTGTCACAGGAAGTGCTAACGTCACATAGCACAACACGCCATGTTTGTAAACAAACCATTTGAAGCAGCTAAGCTAACACGACTTAGCATAGTTTCATTTTAGGCTAAGCTACTCAAATAGCTTTAACAATTAGGGGTTAACACTCTTTAATTGAAGCTTTTAAATATAGCATGTGTGTGTGCAGTGTGAAGTAGTTTGAATTTAACCTAATCCCCGGTTTCTGTTTTTTTCCATTTCTCTTCCTTCTTTTTCTTATTTTTTTTTGTTTCTCAATCTTCAATTCGTCTCAGTGAATTTAACTATCTAGATGTATCCTTCCTGAATGCTATGGCTCAGATACTAGCTAATTAAATCTAAATTTAATAAAATTTTAACTGTCTATCTAGATAAGAATCATTAAGTTATTGGGTGCTTTTAGTAACACACTAAACACTAGTGCTGCTATTTGTTCCTAATAACAGAATGATTACCTTGTTTTGTTAATAACAGTCAGCTAATTTTAAATCCATTTACATGTTATGGCCCCCTTGATGTTCTCTCTGAACCTCATAAGGAACCAGAGACATTTCTATTTTTTTTATTTGTTTATTTTCAAACATGTGCCTTCATTTTTATGACCCTGTTACAAAAGTTATCTAGACAAACACTAGGGCATAACTATAATCCTACCAAATAATAAGCATAATCTGAATAGAAATGCTCTCCTTTTCCTTCTGCTTTTCCCTTTTCTCCTTCATACCTCAGAGATTAAGCCTGTTGGGGAACCGTCAGCAAATTCTGAGTGATAATTTGACAATAATTTGACAGTAGTCTTAAGTCATCAATCAAAATCCTGTTTACGCCCTTTTCAGCAAAACATATGCTGACCCAAAACTATTTTCGCATTCACACTCTGTTTTGATCTTGTATAGTCTCTAGCCCTTTACCCAGTCCCGACGACCACCTACTGAGCCGCAAGCAACTGGACACAGAGAGAGAAGTGTACCTCGGACTCAGGACTCAAGCGAGAGTTATGACTACAAAAAGCTCACCAAGTTCATCATCTTCCTGGCCCACAACCTAACGGGATTGAAACAGGAGGAAATTGATAGATTTCAAGAGACTCTGATTCAGCAGCTGAACAACACTCAAGACAAGCTTGACGTGTTCCGAAGAGAACTCAGGGACTCCTACGGGCGGCGAAAAGAGACGCAGTGGGAGATACACCCTACTCCCGCATCCTCATTCATCCGTGCAAACTCCCTCATATGCAACAAGCTACGAAGGGGAGATCCAACACTTTCTGCTTAACAACTGACAGAACAGAACTGTAATACTTCCAAGCATCCCCGCAGCAGCGCATGATGTGACCCCCAGAGACTTTGACAAGCTAGCCAGAAAATCCCGGCATTCACATTGCTGGGAAAACAATAGTTTCCTACTTTATGCATTACGAGCAGTAATTTAGAACGGTGGATTCGTTTTAAACATTGCTTGCAAGCAGACCCAGTAATCAATCTTATGTGTCTGTTTCATAAGTTTTAGTAACTTCTTCTCCATGCGCATACCTGTTCCTGATCAAAACCAGATAAAATTTTAGTTTGAATGCGCCTTCCTACAAGCCAAAATAAGTTTTTCAGTGCTATAATGTGTTTAAATTGTATGATAAGAAACTAACCTGATTTTAGCGTAGAAATCCTAATTTCTGTGTTAGTAGGGCACAAGTCTATTTTCTGACGACGAAGTCTCGGGATTAGCAGCTCATATAAATGTTACCAGAATGAATCGGTCTGATCTTGTGCGAAGAAATCCCCTTTTTCAGCACTTTGTAGGTGATCTGAGCTATACTCCTCTTTTCATTAATTTAAGGCCTTATTATGTTTTACGTATCATTGTATTTCATTATGACCCGCTCATTTGAAACATTTACGTAACTCTTATACATGCGCGCACCAGGTTCTGAATATAATCAGATAAAACTATAGCTTGAAGGTGCCTTCCTACAGGTATTAGAAAGTTTCAGTGCTATAATGTTTTTAAATCGTACGATATGAAACTAACCTGATTTTAGCGAATAAATCCTAATCTCTGTTGTTAGTGGAACATAAGTCTATTTTCTGACGACGCAATCTCAGTTTAGCAGCTCATATAAATGGTACCAGATTGAATCGGTCTGATCTTGGGCGAAGAATTCCCCTTTTTCAGCACTGTGTAGGTGGTCTGAGCTATACTCCTCATTTCATTATTTTAAGGCCTTATTATGTGTTACGTATCTTTGTATTTCATTTTGACTCGCTCATGTTAAACATTTACGTAAAATTAATGGTGTTAATCTAGCTTGTAGCTAACTATGAATCCACCATTGCCTGTGAAGTGAAAGTGCTGTTTTGAGTAATGAATGAATTTGTATGGGACATGCATGAGTTTCCTATGCATGCTCACAGCAGTGCAAGTCTTCTCCACCTGCACCTGTTGTGAGCTTGAATTGGTCTCCTAGCAACACGTGACCCCGGAATTGTGAGTAGACTCTTCCGGTTAATCTGACAACAGCATCGACTTCACAGACCCGTGCGTAAACAAATAATTGCGTGTAACTAACGCTAACTCTTAAGCTAAGCCCTTTACCTCAACTGCTAGCTGTTAGCATCTGACTAACGCTTAGATAGGCGTGTAAAGTGTAAATTTCTAACCACACCTCTCTCTCCCTCTCTCTCTCCCTCCTCCCTCCCTCCTCCTGGTGGTCACTTCCTGTTGATGTCATCACAGGTCCCTGTGGTACCCACCCACATACTGGGTTTTACTTTTGTTATTGTTTATTTTTGTTTTGACTCTATTCTACCTCTTTTTAATTTTATTGCATTTATTTACATTGTTTAGCACAAATGTACCAATTCAACTAAATTGATTTTTATTAAATTTGAGATTTAATTAAATAATATTTTTATTTTTATTTTAATTCATTTTATTTTGTTTTTATTTTGTTTATTTCTACTTTCCCCCTTTTAATTTCCATACAGCTCTAGGACCCCTTTTTGTATTTATTTATTTATTTTTTTTTGTTGTTGTTGTGTTTTTACTTTTACCTTTTTTTAGTTTTTTCACCATCACCATCGTCGTTTTTGGATCGGATTACAGTAGTTCGAGCAACTGTTTTTTCCTTAGCGAGTTATACAGGTTATTAATAGCATAATCCCTGTTTCCTCTCTACATCTCCTCACGCCTCAGTGCCAGGCCTAAAACGTTGAAGGGCAGCTACCATTGCAAAACAATGTAGGCTAACATAAAACTAGAAAAAATTCCCACTGTTTCTTTTTCTTTTGAAGAGGTATTTGATGGGTCCCTGCTAGTTTAGCTAACAGCCTAACCCTAGGGTTACGAAGTCTATTGCAGCATCACCACAAGTGAAACCGGCTTACGCCATATCTCTTGAACAAAACTAAAATAGGTAAAATGTCTCCTTTTTTTTGAGTTCAGCTTATTTTATTTCAGTTTCGTCATAGTGACCAATCCCGTGAACCATCAGTAGTATAGCCCGGTCATCAGCTGTCCCCTGCTTACGGCCCCTCAACAAAGGTACTCAAACTCTCCCTTTGTGTTCACGAACACCAAAAACATAGCACCCTACCTCACTAGCTGCATCCCACCAGCTAGTCATACCTTACACGGCCTAAACAGCCGTTCCCCATACAGATAGCTTTACACCTCTGTACGTACTTGCATTTGCATTGTTCCTTTCTCTCTCTGGTGTTCCCACAATTGTGCCAGTATGTCGCAGACATTCCAAAGACATCCAGCCCTGCCAGCTCACCAAGACCACCTAAAAACCCAGTAGAGCACTGTAATGTACACCCTTCAGCTCAAAGCAGCCAACGACCAGCCATGGCAAAGAAAGGAAAAGCGAGACTGCGACATAAGCGAACACATGACCAGCATCATCCTCTCCTCGGCCCACACCCTCAAGGGCCTCAACAGGAGGTATGTGAGCTGAAACTGCAAGTCACAGAATTTTGCAGAGAACTGACACCTGCTCAACGATAGAAAGCACAGAACGGATGCAAAGAACCTCACAGAGTGGTGCGACAGAAGGAAATCACCAGTTTTCAGGAGGCTCTAACAGCTGCTGGATACCAAGTGCCGCTGGAAAAAGCCATCAGGCAGGATTTGGAAAGAGAACTGTTTCACACAAATTCACTCTTAAAACAACATATGTGGAAGTAAATGAGAGAGACACCACATCTTAGGTCTTACAAGGCCACCTGCATACAGACATAGCTGAGGTCCAAACCCTGACTCAGCGATTAGAAAGGAGCTTGACTTGGTTCATAAAGAATTTAAACAGTCCTACCGACTGCGCATAGACTTAAGCAAAAGACAGCCGGCTGAACATCACTTTGCCAGCAGTGCAAGCCCTCCACGCCTTTGCACAGCTACGAAAGGGGGGAAAGGTAGCCAAAGCCTTCTGCTTGACACTTCAAAAGTCAGCTCCCTGAAAACCTCTGCAGCTGCAACAAAAAAAAAAAAATTTTCAGGCGAACCGAAGCAACGCAACGAGGTGAATTCAGTGTCACAAATGAACTGAAATATGCTTGCAGATCACAAGGTGAACAGACAGGGAAAACATGAAACGGAACTTCCCCTGGCCAGCAGGCCCAGATCTCCTCAGCCAAGAGTCCGAACCTGCGATGGGGGGGCGAGAGCCACTGTTCACACGTCCCCAATCAGCAGCCACAAGGGGGTGGGGCAGGGGCTTTTCCAGAGGATCACTGCAGACACTCACACCGTGTGACCCCATAGACCCCAACGAGCTGGCCAGAGACACCACATCTGGCAACCTAAATACTCTCAGACCCAGAGTCTGAACACGGACTGATCGCTGCCCCAGAAACCAAGCAGGGCCGGCGTGAAACTCCCCTTGCTTACTACCACAGACTTTGACAAAATTACTCCAAAGCTCACAATTACCCTGGGTTGGCGGAGGACACCAGCTGCAAGAAGTTATCTAGGCATTAGGGCCTGCCGCACATTGCCTAATCAACAGCTGCGTAACCTGTCACAGAAGGCCTTTAACAAGCACAAGTCCTCCACTAAAGGTGTTTGTCAAACCCACTGATTCTGAACTTCACAACTCAAAATCCAAAGCGGGCAACAGAAGGCACCCAGCATTGCCACAATACAAAACCCTCCTACAGAAAGCCCCTAGCCAGAAGAGAACAGAGCCATCACCATGGCAACAGACCCAGGATCCAGACCAACCACTGGGAAAAGGCGTCATCATCCTGCAAACACCACGGTATGTCCAATAGCAGTCCACCACAACATCCTCCTCCGCACGGGTGCTGAACGGAGGCTACGCAAGGACAGCTGGATACGCCTACTTCTGGGTTACAGGAGCTCCTGACACTCGCAAAAGAGCTCCTTGAACAAAACTCAACTAAGGAGTATTGAGAATGACAAACCTCTGACTCCTTGCCTGCTGCAACACAGCATCAGGCCCCTCCAAGGGATGAGCATCCCTTGAAACCGGTCGACACTCCTAGAAGCAGCCAGACAACGTTGGAATGAGCAGCGGGCCCACATGCCCAACGGCGAAAGCTCTACCAACACAACTCAGGCAAGCTCATGTCGGTGCCGCCACAAGAGCCAAGCGCCACCGCAAACATCAGATTTCTAGTGACTTTCGGGCAGAACAGAGAGCTAACAACCTCCTGCTGCTCTCCTGCCATCATCACTATGTCAGTCTGAAACTCTCTGCACGCTACAAATTCTCCATAACAATTACCTGCAATCCCGGGAACCACCTGCATTCTCACCAGTGAGAGACTAACCCGGCTGTCCCACATCACGGGTACCACAAATAGCCTACTGGCTAACAGCATCAACAAAAACATCCTAGCCGGACTAACTCACTTCAGGATGACAGTTGACACAGCCTCGACACCTGCTGCATACGCTCGAGGACCCACACCTTGCTACAGCTTACATCACCACAGCACACCAACTGACAGCATCCACCACGGCACCACAACCACAACCACTCCTGGAGGCACCAACAGCCAAAGAGTGGCAGGTGTGTGTTCGATTGTTCCGCACCTTGACATCGCTCGTTGTTGTCTATTCTAACGGACAACAACGCCGCAAGGGGGAAAATATTAACGTCTCACCAATCTGACACCTAAATTTTTATTTTGGATTTAACCACTCAATTATTCATTAGATTAACAATTCGTCACAGACCCCTCACTCATAGCGGATGTTAGTTTTCCGGTTGAACACCATCCCCCAACCTTGTCACCATGACAACTAATCATATTATCACTGGTTTTATGGCTAAAAGTAATGTAGGTGATACCTCCCTGCATTGTCGCTCCTAAGAAGACACACATGCCCAGAGAATGACTGTTCCCGCTTAATTAATTTCATAGAAAACTCTTTAAATGAACACCCATTTTCTTCAGGCCATTGTGTATATTATTGCTGTGTTGTATTTAATCTGTTGTATTATAGACTTTTTTTATTCATGCTTACGATAAACCACTCTTTCATATAAGTAACTATTTCATGTCTAGTATCTATGAGTTCGCCTTCTTATGATCGAAACAAGTGTTTATATTATATGCTGATACCTATGCAATATATTGATGTTCTAAGAATCATTACTAATTTCTTCATCAACACTCAAGTGAATTACATATGCAAAATACCATGTTTACAGACAAAGAGTCATAAAAATCCCAGTATTTCCAACCTCCCGCTTGGTATTTCAGCCTTCCTCATTGGACGAACCGATCTTGAGAGGCGTGAATCTCTGCAGCTTTTAAAAGGCCACACTCCATGTGACCAGCCCCAGTCGGTGGTTCGGTCAGAAGCAAAGATAAAGATGTGAGAAACGCTTCAGGCTACCAACGCCAAGCTCGTGCCAGGCTTCGGCCTTGTCCTTTCCATTCATCAAGTTTCTCTGACGCAAACTGGTTCTTTCTCAACAACCAACTTCAGCAAGATCTTGGGGCCTTAATATTGCATCAGGAAAATTTTTCAGACAGACTCTCAAGTATCAAACTTAGTCGATTTAATAGATGCATTAAGTATCAGTTACACCTTATTACAAAGGTGTGTTTGAACTAAGAATCTGACTTTTCCCTCAGGTTTTTAGATCTGCTGAATATGCAAAATGGTTCCATAAATGTCATTCCTTATGTCTCTTTCTTTAGTGCTAAACTTTAACCCTTTCCTATACCAACTGTATGTGTGTGTGTGTGTATGTGTATGTTAGACCAGCTCAATGTGTTTATGTAGTATGTTAGACTAGTTTACGTGTTTATGTAGTTAATAAAACCTTACTTGTATCACCACATTGAACCGTTTTCAGTGTTTACTCATAACCGGAGTCAATAATCATGCAGATTTACTTTACAAGCTTTTGTAGAATTGTACAGTAAAAAAGTTATTTCCTTTAACCAGGAAATTACCGTTCTTAGAATTGACAAGACGGTTGCCCCTGAGTGGTCAGCTAAATATCTACAGTGGATCTAAAATATTAATAATTAATCATAATTAGTTATGGTTAATTATTCATATTTCCTGTTGTGAGCTAAATTCGCTACATCGGTGAACACAATCCACCGTGTCATTCGCCGTTGCTGGCTAAAACTCTATAGGTTAAAAAAGAAGCCATATCTAAACATGATCCAGAAGCGCAGGCGTTTTCTCTGGGCCAAGGCTCTTTTAAAATGGACTGTGGCAAAGTGGAAAACTGTTCTTTGGTCAGACGAATCAAAATTTGAAGTTCTTTTTGGAAACCTGGGACGCCATGTCATCCGGACTAAAGAGGACAAGGACAACCCAAGTTGTTATCAGCGCTCAGTTCAGAAGCCTGCATCTCTGATGGTATGGGGTTGCATGAGTGTGTGTGGCATGGGCAGCTTACACATCTGGAAAGGCACCATCAATGCTGAAAGGTATATCCAAGTTCTAGAACAACATATGCTCCCATCCAGACGTCGTCTCTTTCAGGGAAGACCTTGCATTTTCCAACATGACAATGCCAGACCACATACTGCATCAATTACAACATCATGGCTGCGTAGTAGGATCCGGGTACTGAAATGGCCAGCTTTCAGTCCAGATCTTTCACCCATAGAAACATTTGGCGCATCATAAAGAGGAAGATGCGACAAAGAAGACCTAAGACAGTTGAGCAACTAGAAGCCTGTATTATACAAGAATGGGACAACATTCCTATTCCTAAACTTGAGCAACTTGTCTCCTCAGTCCCCAGACGTTTGCAGACTGTTATAAAAAGAAGAGGGGATGCCACACAGTGGTAAACATGGCCTTGTCCCAACTTTTTTGAGATGTGTTGATGCCATGAAATTTAAAATCAACTTATTTTTCCTTTAAAATTATTAATTTTCTCAGTTTAAACATTTGATAGGTCATCTATGTTGTATTCTGAATAAAATATTGAAATTTGAAACATCCACATCATTGCATTCTGTTTTTATTCACAATTTGTACAGTGTCCCAACTTTTTTGGAATCGGGTTTGTAGATGTTAGATGAAATGGGACTCTACATTCATGTATAAATGTATAATGCTCATAACTTGTGCCATGGCTCTTATGCAGTATGTGATGCATATCATTTAGTCTACTGTATAAGTGTTGTGTCGGTGATTGGATAGATTATAACATGTCAGTGATTAGCAAGACTATTTAAGATATCGAAGGGATTCATCAGCAACCGCATTTCAGCGATGACTCATCTGAACGCTTCTGATTGGCCATTGCATTCATAACTGCATTATAATGCACAACGCTGTAAAAAGTGTAAGAATAAATATGATGCAATATGAGTATATCTATATGTAATGCCGCAAATCAACACTTTTTCTCTTTATTAGTGACAGCCTTAATAGATTTATTTTAAGTATGCAGGGGCATTTTTGTCCAATTTGGTGGCATTTTTGCCTCAAGCCCCCGTTAATTTCAAATCCGTGTGTCAGGGAAAGGCAGTATGATTCAGTGAAAGAGCAGTCCAAATGCATTCGGCCAGTTCATCCGACTCAAAAGAATGATTGGTATCGCTGGTTCATTCAACAGAAATACAGAACACAAATAATAACATAACTGCTGAAAAATTCGCAGGGAAAATGTTTCTCAGGCAGGCAACACCTGCAGTCGCCACTGGTTATGCTTATCTTTGATATCTCCTCTTAAGACATCATGAGTAAAACTGCTCCATAGTTAATGAAGCACATAAAGGAGATCTGAACCAGAAGTGACACAACCTGTTTTACAGAATACAGAAATTTGAGTAAATAAGTTTGTGTAATGAATGGTCCAGACAGCAGACATGTGAGTCTGTTTGAGTGTTCTGTGTGGGCCTTAAAATATGGCACTGCTGGTCAAAGTCACTGTTTATTTCATACTTTGGGTACTCATTCCCCTAGCTGCTGATGCTCTAGTTTGCTCTTTGACTCTTCAGTCAATACAAAACCCCTGAACAATAGAATGCATGAATAATGTCAATTCTTTTATTTGACCATATCACTGTGAAAAATTAAACATTCTTGCATTTTTCTACATGTATAACAGCTGCATGTAGTCCATGTCTGTAATCTAGGGTCCTATTAAATACATTTTATTTGTATTTTTTTCCCATTTCATTTAATGTTTTAATGGTTAAAATTTAATTTTAGTAATTTGTCATTTTAGTAACTTTAGTAAGCATGTCTAATTAAGTGAAATCATGAAATGTACCAAACTATTTTATTAAAAGTTGAACAAAAATGTCATTTTTTAGGGCCCTATTCTGTTTTATTTTTCCCAAATTCTTTGATTTCTGTTTAAAATTTTCTGGATTCAATTTGAATGGTTAAATTCAATTGGAATAATTAAAAATATGTCTTATTCATTGAATTTTTAGAACTATCAACTTATTTTTATTATTATATTTAGCATGGTACAATAATGAGAGCTATGACAAAATGTTTTATTTTTTAATCTTCTGGAACTTATGATTTAAAAATAAAGATTATTATCAAGATGGGGTGGTGTAAAGAAATAAACATACACAAGTGGTAACCAAAACCAAATTTAGAGCGAGATCGCTTATAAATAACACTGATACAGTCTTGATCTCGGATATACAAGCAGAATGAACACATACTGTGCTAGATAAAAAAAGAGTCGTATACACTGTCACAATGTACAAACAATGTTGAGACATGGGTCAGGTGACACAATCTCAGCAGCCTGATAATAAAGCTAAAAAACCCCATAAAAACTATCGCTATTAAGCAAAAAATAAGATGCACCTTTAATGCGTTGTACCGGACCAACATCCTTTTATTTTCAATAGTATCAACACTGGGAAAAGTGCGGCTCATTAGCATTTCGGGGAATTCTTTAAACGTGTGAACTCAACTTTAAGCATTACACTGTGCTCATAGAGTTTAACTATATCTGACATGTCTCGTACAGTTTAATGATCACCGGTCAGCTTTACCTCCTCTCAACAATGAAGCTGCGCTGCATTGCTCATACAATATACAAGTACAAATTCATTTGATTTATAAATAGCTAGACTCGTCATTATTTCGCAGTACCCGATGTGTCCACTTGCCGTCTGAAGCAGGAGCCCGAGGAATGGGCGGAAGGAGGAACTACCAGACAATTATCACTCAATACCCATGCAACAGTTTGGTCGCATTTGAAAAGACTCTTCTACAAAGAATGCTGTGCAGCAAAATTTCAGTGCTCTGATGAGAAGCCGAAATTGTAAATTGTGCTAATTAGGGCTGTCATGGGTTCATTAAGTGCTCAGTGCTCCTATTTCCTCACCGTGCATGATATAAATTAAAAACTCAAAAAAATAGCCTCCTGTCGAGTTCCCCTCTGCATTAATTGCCCACTAGCATCCCCACTCTCATGTCCCATGACCGCTTCGTCTGCAAGTTAATACAAAACTTCTCTGAGTGTATTCCTTGTATATTCCATTAGAGTTTCCCGTAGAGTTTGCTTGTTGCCCCCTGTGGGTGGATGCCTTAACTACCCCGATCTGGCTGCACGTAGCGCTTTCCTCTATTGGGACTCCATATTCAAAAGCACTATATGTATTCGAGTAAAGTCAGTCTACTATCATATTATACATCTGTCCATGGGGTGAAATGAGAAGAACAACTCTGTACTGGTCGAGAGCCCCGGAGTGTGATTTATTTGCCCACCGCCACTGATCACCGCAGGGCGGACGTGTCTGGATGCATGTGCACCCGATCTCAGCTTGGGGTGCTCAACTGGGTTAAAGTGGCCCTGGTGCAATCCCTCTCCCCAACCCCAACAGGGTGCCCGTCGGAGCTCTGTGAACCAGAGAAACAAGCATAATGTCAACCTGGAGCTCCGGGGGCTCCCCTGGTGTACTATTCTTGGACTTCTGTGATCATTGTGGGCAGCAGCGTTTCAGTGCGCCCGTCTGATTCGTCTGGAACCGGATACTCGCCACTTCCCTCCCCCCCCCGACCAGGCTCGCCCTGTGTCCTGTGGGGAACACACAACTCGTTGTGAGGTATTACGGGGGGGGGGGGGATTTTCTGGTTACTTCCAACTGCCAACCCGACCATCCCCGTTAGAGACCGTACGCATTTCCCATGATCGCCCCAGGCCCGATGTTGTACCCTGGCACAGAAGTCCCTGGATGCGAGAAACCACCGTGTCCAGCCCGGCGCGTTTTGTCCTTCCGCCGCGTGGTGACACCACTGTAGGGGCTCTGGTCATGACAGGGGGAACCGGCGGCCTCAAAGGTAGTATTTCCAAACTCCAGGTACTGCCCACTTTATGGCCAGCGGCCTCTTTCTCCATGGGTGGCGTACCTGGTCTCCCGCGGGGGAGAATTTCCGCTGTGTAGACTATGGTTGTTCCTCTCCATCCTTGAGCTGTGGAGAGGAAGGCTAAGCCCCATGAACCGTGCCGGAGAGCGGCCGTATATAGAGGTGAAGGGGGTCAGCCAAGTCTGGGGCATGCAGGACCCGTGAGGAACGGCAGGGCCGTCTTGAGAGCCTGAATTCGGGCGTTCGGTCTCGCGAGTCACAAAGTCTATCTCTCCGTCTCCCCTTCCTGGTAGGTCGGACAGGAGACAGGCGATAGAGGAGAGTTTAGGTATGAAACACCGGGTGTAGTATCCGCAACCGCAAAAGGCACTACCTGCGTCTTGTTTGGCAGGCTTGGGAACTTCGATTAATTTTACCGCCTCGACTTTTTTGTCCTGGGGCATGATGAGCCCTTTTCCAATTTTGTACCCCAGGTATTTTGCTTTGGTGAGGCCGAGGTGGCACTTCTTGGTGCCGTCAACAGCCTCCGTAGACACTCCAGGTGAGTCTCCCAGCCCTCAGAGTGTATGACGACATCATCCAGGTAAGCCGCGGCGTAAGCTTGGTGGGGCCGGAGCGAGATGTCCATCAACCACTGGAAGGTGGCTGGTGCCCCGTGTAGGCCGAATGGTAGCACCCGGTAATGCCAGTGGCCAATGGGAGTGCTAAAGGCGGTCTTCTCCCAGGACTCGGGGGACAGGGGCACCTGCCAGTAACCTTTGGTGAGGTCCACTGGTCTGGCTGTACACTAGTCGCGATGCGGCTTGGCCCAGGCCTGGAACTCCAGCGCAGTTTGCGCATCCACTCTGCGGCTAATGGGAGTATCTTGCGAAGGCGGAGAAATTGATTGACCTATACCTAAGTCGTTACAGAACCGTAGTGTTGTCCTGAAACTTGGAAACATCAACGCTTGGGGCTAAAGGCCCAGACGGCCTACACGGAGGATCGATTATCTAGAAATGTTAGCATCTTCTTGACTTCCTCTCATAACCTCCGGCGAGCTTCCGTAATCCGGTAGGGCTGTAAAAAAGGGCCGAGACTCCGACTCCTGGTGGTGTGCAGGACAAAAGAGACAGCCTCGTGTCGATGATGAAGTGGTCTAACCCGGGTCTCACTGATCCACATCCTGGAAACTGACTGACTAGGGGCCTCGAAGTTCCCGCTGTGTCTGGTGTCGCGGGCCGAATACGCGCTGCGGTTGTTCCAGCTCCACCATCCAAAAATGGGGGAAACAAACAAGACAGTATGGGCTAGCGCGGCGTAGTTTTGCGATCGAGCCGGGGAACCCACTTCTTGAATGAAGTACTGCGTGGAAGATTTGTCTTCGTATCGTCGTCGGCCCATTTCAGCCCCCGGTACGTCCCGCGTCCCATCCGTCAGTACTGTGATAGGCCCCTGCGCAGGCCAAGTCACTAGAGACCTTAGCACACTCCCCTGCGGACTTAGTACCCAACAACCACTCATACTCACGGTCCCGCTGGAACTTCCGGCCTGGGCGGGCTGGAATCCTACAGCGGTTGGCTGGTGCGCTTGGCGAAAAGGTCACGAGTATGTTCCTACCAACGGCCAGTGACTCCGGACCACCCCTATTCTAGATACCTTTTCCTCTCATCTCCGCACCTTGCTAACTCGACGAGGCTCAAGGGGGGTGTTGGTTCTCCCACGCTTCCCGAGCAATGTCTAGAAGGCCCCTTGGCTGTCTCCCAAACAGCAGTTCGAAGGGTGTGAAGCCTGTGGAGGCCTGTGGTACTTCCCGGACTCCAAAGAGCACTTACGGGATCATGAGGTCCCAGTCGCGCCCATCTTCGGCCACCACCCGCTTCAGCATCTGTTTGAGCGTCTGGTTGAACCGCTCCACCAGGCCATCCGTCTGTGGGTGGTAGACCGACGTCCTCAACTGTCGGACCTTGAGGAGTTGACAGAGGTCCGCCATGACCCGGGACGTGAAGGGGTTACCCTGGTCAGTCAGGATTTCCTTTAGGATCCCGACGCGGCTGGCCAGCAGAAACAGTTCGCGGGCAATGTTCTTGGCATTGGCCGCTCGAAGTGGAATGGCTTCCGGGTACCGGGTGGCATAGTCCAGTATGACCAGGATGTGCTCATGTCCCCGGGCTGACTTCGGCAGCGGTCCCACCAGATCTATCCCGATCCGCTCGAAGGGCACATCGTTGACAGGTAGTGGAATGAGCGGGCTGGGGGGAGGACGGCACAGAGACGTCTGCTGGCAGGTGGGACAGCTACGGCAGAACCGTTTCACATCCGCCTCTAGTCCGGGCCAGTGGAAACGGTCCCAGATGCGTTGGACGGTGTTGTCGGCTCCTAGATGTCCCGCCATTGGGTGGCCGTGTGCCAGCTCCATGACCGTCTCCATCTTGGTGGTAGGCACGACCAGGAGGAATTTGTCCTCCCCCCGCCTGTGGGTGACACAGTACAGCAGACCATTGCATATTTTCGAAATGAGGGAGGGAGTGGGGGCCCGGGAGCCTGTCTACCTCATCAATGTGGCGCACTTGATCCCAGCAGTTCCGCAGGCAGTCATCCTCGCGTTGTTCTCGTCCGAACGAGCCCCCAGTCGTGACCTGGGAAAACACATCAAGGTAGACAGATGGAAGATTAGCTGGCTGACACTCAAACACCCTCCCTCTCGCTGTCCATCATATACTGGCCTTGGGCTGGGCGGTCCCCATTCCGGGCGGTACGGCCTGGCATCCTGGGTCCGAGGAGGAGCTTCTGGAACCACGGCCAGTCCCGTCCCAGGAGCAGAGACACAGGGAGATCCGGCACAATGCCCACCACAATGGCCCAGGTCCCGGGCTCCGCCGAGATCCGCACAGTCCGGGCCGCTACCCAGCGGGTGTCTCAGTGCACACACGTCAGCGGCAACTGGGAATTCTGCTCGGAAGCCGGGGTCTCCAGGACGGTTGCACAGGGTAGCCTGAACCTAGCTCGGAGTCCAGAAGGCCTGTACGGTTATACACACTATACCAGTTTTAAACCAGCCTGCTGGGGCCGCGGGAGAGGTCCGTCCTGGTGCAGGAAACATCCGCCATCCAGGCCCATGGCCGTTGGGTAGCCCGGGGTATCACATGGGCATTGTCTCATCCGCCTCAAGTTTGGCGGGACCGCCTGTCTGCTGCTTGGGCGTGTGCAGGCCTTCGATCTGAGGGAGCTGCGGTAGCGGACATCACCCTTCGGGGCGCCAAGGCCCTCATGGGGGTCGTCTCCCCCTTCCGATCACAGGCAGTTTGGTGTTTGCCGGGAAAAGAAAAGCGAAGCAAGCGCGAAAGCACGGGTTGAGGGCTCACCGCCAGTCTAATCCATGAACTGTGTGGTTGTCCTGGGGATTTCGCATACTTACGAATGGGGTGCAAGTCGGATCGCGGAGAAGCCCCTACCAGACACGGGAGGTAGGCCGAGGTGTGTGTAAAAAAGATACTGAATAATAAAAAAGCGATCACAAAAGGCCATTGATAGAGGCGACTTGCGCGGCAAATCACTGGCTGCACGATGTCATCATGGAGTATCCATTCGATAGGAACTGTAGGCGAGAAAAAAAGCTCCCCCATTGGGTGTCGGATAGCCCATCGACGTGCTAGGATTTTCGGTCTTTGACTTGTCATGGAGCTGTTCATGAGAGAAGACAATAGGGGTCCGGGGGTGGCCTATCGGGAATAGTGGTGGGAGGCTGCTGTCGGCTTCTTCCGGTGAGAGAAATATTGAGCAAATCTGATGCGAGCCCACTCTTAACCTGGAGCCACCCCTACCCTGGCCGCGATGAAAACCTCAAGATGTGTGGAGGTGTAGCCTCGATGTCGTCGAATTCTCGTCAACCGACGAGGTATTGGGCGCTTTGACCGCGGTCTTTCCGGGAGATGAGGCGAAACCCCCGCCCCATGCTTGCCATGCGCTGTTACCAGCTCCGTCCGTATTTCCGGCCGTAGCTGCCAAGTCACTCGTGTTAACTGCGTGCTTGGCGGGCCGAGATACTCCGTTATCACAGCGGATGACTCTTCCATATTTTCCGGGTGGAGAGAGCGGTTATCTCACTAAAGAAGCACAGAGGTCGTTTAAGCAACCTGGTGTAGCCAGTCTGTGTCCTCAATTCACCTGTTTTCTGCACGCAGCATCCACCATATGATCGGCGGGTTTAACACAGACTCGGTTACTACTGGTCGAAGAGCACCTTAGGGGTGATTTATTTGCCCCGAACAAAAAAACTGATCACACGTGGCCTTGATGACTGGTGCTCGGTGCCCGTCTCACATTGGTGCTCGTGGGGTGAAGTGCCGTGGTGTGCAGATTCCCTAATTCCCAGGGTGTATGCTTCGATACTGTTACAGGCGAACAAGCATTACGATCATATATTTTATGGTCCGGCTGAACGAGCGGATGGGGATCCAGGGTGCGCCCTCATTCACGCACAGGGTTGTGCTTACTGTGATCAGTGTGCGCAGCGTTCCAGGCTACGCTGTGATCTGACCGGATATCGCCACAATATAATATCAATAATATTTGTGTGCGAGTGTATCCATTCCAAATCACGTCTGCCAAAGTTCAAACGCCGCGCCCACCCCATCACAAACTAAAAACACCCCAGCCACTGTGCGGGCTGATTGGACCGCAGCTGGAGCTCATTCCGCAGGCTTTAAAGCCGGAGAGAGGCACACAGGGGTGGTGGGAAGAGGAGCTCCATGCTGGAAACTAATGTGCTGTTTTGTTAGTTCTTCTCCTCCCTGTAGAGACCACGCGACCCTCCGGACGAAGTGATCCAGCCCTAACATACACAGCCCCGGGGGTGACGCACCCCCCCCCGCCCGAGCACCGTGTGACCCCTCTGCCCAGACACTTCACACCTGCCGCACTACGAGCACCACGTTGTGAAATAAAGCAAACCCTCCTTGGGGACTTCCCCTCAGTTCTGTGTCTAGTGTTTTCATTCACCCCGCTACATATTAATGTAGTGGGTACGGAAAGTACCCCCTTAAATTTTTCACTCTTTGTATATTGCAGCCATTTGCTAAAATCATTAAGTTATTTTTTTTCCTCATTAATGTGCACAGCACCCCATATTGACAGAAAAGCATAGAATTGTTGACATTTTTGCAGACTTATTAAAAAAAGAAAAACTGAAATACCACATGGTCCTAAGTATTCAGATCCTTTGCTGTGACACTCATATATTTAACCCAGGTGCTGTCCATTTCTTCTGATCATCCTTGAGATGGTTTTTTTTTTTCTACACCTCGCATTGAGTCCGCTATGTTTTGATTAACTGATGGACTTGATTAGGAATCACACCCTGTCTATATCATACCTTTACGCTCCAGTGCCTGTCGAGCAATGAGATAATGAGGTCAAAGGAACGCCTGAAGCTCAGAGACGAGTAGGAAAACAGTCAATAATTTAGCTCAAGGGAGCATTTAAATTTTAAGGAACTCCACCCATTTAATAGCAATGAATTTGGACAGAATTACTGTTTTACGGCTGATCACTGAGACTGCCAGCGATTCATTGAACGAGCCGTATAACATCAATTCTGCAATGGATATTACTTTCCAAAGTATAGTGAAAACAATATTTATTAGCACAGTAACAAGATCAGCATTTTAAGACATTAACTTGTAAGCACAATACACAAGATACTTCTCTTTTCTATATAAATAAGGCTTTATTAGATAAATTTAAGACATATAAACTAGTCTAACACACGCATTCACACAAGTTGTAGAAAGATAGAAAGTGAGGAAATAATTAGTTTTAAGAGAATGAAAATGTGAAATCCAAAGTTTACAGCAATATGTGCAATTGCATAGATCTGAACAACCATCAAAAGGAGGATCACGTATTAAGCTCCACGATTCCTCAATGAGGTTAAAATTGAGATTAAATGCACCATTTCAGCTATCTGGAGTACTTGCGTTTCTGTGTCGGGGTTCCCTTCCTTGTCTGCCGAAAGGGATTTCCCGAGGTTGCTGATTGGCTGGAAGCTCAGTCTTGGGAAGCCAGTGGTTGGGCGTTGGCTGGCGACACGGAGCTGTGGTCTGCAGTTGAAGTTTTAGACAGCACTCTTTCGGAGACACGGTTGTTGGGCAAAACTTAACTCGTAACACGAAACTCTCAACGAAAAATAAAACAAACTAAAGAAATAGAAGTAAAGTTTGACGAGACCAGGTGGCGGTTCTCCTCATGGTTTTGGAGGAGATGACGTGTAAGCCAAAGCACGCTCAAAACTAAAGAAGCATGACAAGAAGTGAAAAGCTAAAAGCCGCATGGCTAAAAGCTATACACAAAAAGTCAGACCCGCAAAAAGGAAAGTCAAAATGCAAAGGACAAAAAAAAGCCAAGTTTGATGGTGTTTTTAGTATTTAAACCAGGCTGTTTAACACACCCCAAATGGTGTTTTGACCAATTAGATGTCGTCGTTGCTCGGGGTGTTGTATATTCCTCCTCCCCATTCATAAATCAACTGTTATCTCATCATTCACATGGTCTGCGTTTTTCCCGCTCTGGCAGAGTATACATTTGGACATGATTTCTATAACAAGAATATGATACTTTTGACAACGAAGTGATTAGAATAAAGGTTTCAAGCATGAATTCTCAAATTCACACATACCAAACCTGAATACGAACTGTTAAGCGATTCAATAGTTATTAACAATACATACACAATAAATGATTAAGACCTGATAAGTCACATGTGGGTTACATACACGATATGGAGTGATTATGGAGAGAAATGATTAGTTGCTCAGGTCCTTTTAGTGTCATTTAGGTGCATGGAAAGGCAGTTTCCGTGCCATTCTGTGAATGTATGAAGACCAGAGATTAAGAGGTCTGTAAGGAATTTCTGAAAGTCTGTTCTTTGTCTTGAGGTGGGGGAAGTCAATTTACGGGGCTCGTGACTGTAGTTACTATAATGTGATGGTCATGCGGTCATCTCTTTGTCCATTTAATCTTGATTACTTGCTCCAAAATTGACAATCTCCTTCCTGAGTTTTTATGATCAGTGTGTTCCTTTTGTGTAAATGTTGAAAGCTGTTCTGTGAAAGAATTGGTCAGGCTTGCTTCAGACTGGCTAGTGCTACGATCTGATTTATGACATCCTGTTGTCTTGGGCCTCTGTGGAATTTTTGGGCTCCTAATGTTGACCAAATCTTAGATTGTCTGATTCGGTCTGATATCCTACACAGAATTGTGGCAAGGCACAGATTTGGCCAAGGTTACAAAAACATTTCTGTTGGACTTAAGGTTCCTAAGAGCACAGTGCCTCCATAATCCTTAAATGGAAGACATTTGGGACGACCAGAACCCTTCCTAGAGC
Source organism: Sinocyclocheilus anophthalmus (assembly GCA_018155175.1). Classification (NCBI taxonomy): domain Eukaryota; kingdom Metazoa; phylum Chordata; class Actinopteri; order Cypriniformes; family Cyprinidae; genus Sinocyclocheilus; species Sinocyclocheilus anophthalmus. The sequence goes on from JADLZN010003026.1 coordinate 117,701, forward strand.
TGGCCGTCCGGGCAAACTGAGCTATCGGGGAGAAGAGCCTTGGTGAGAGAGCTAAAGAAGAACCCAAAGATCATGGTGGCTGAGCTCCAGAGATGCAGTCGGGAGATGGAAAAGTGTAGAACGTCAACCTCATGCAAGGCCAGCCCTCCACCAGTCGGGGCTTTATGGCAGAGTGCCCGACGGAAGCCTCTCCTCAGTGCAGACACATGAAAGCCCGCATGGAGTTTTGCTAAAAAACACCTGAAGGACTCCAAGATGGTGAGAAATAAGATTCTCATGTCTGATGAGACCAAGATAGAACTTTTTTTGGCCTTAATTCTAAGCGTTATGTGTGGAGAAAACAGGCACTGCTCATCACCTGTTCGTCGGTCTCAGGTTCTCAAGCAAACCAACAGTGAAGCTTGGTGGTGGCAGCATCATGCTGTGGGTTGTTTTTCAGCTGCAGGGACAGGACTACTGGTTGCAATCGAGGGAAGGATGAATGCGGCCAAGTACAGGGATATCCTGGACGAAAATCTTCTCCAGAGTGCTCAGGACCTCAGACTGGGCCGAAGGTTTACCTTCCAACAAGACAATGACCCTAAGCACACAGCTAAAATAATGCGTGGCTTCACAACAACTCTGTGACTGTTCTTGATGGCCCAGCCAGAGCCCTGACTTAACCCAATTGAGCATCTCTGGAGAGACCTAAAAATGGCTGTCACCAACGTTTACCATCCAACCTGACAGAACTGGAGATGATCTGCAAGGATGAATGGCAGAGGATCCCCAAATCCAGGTGTGTAAAACTTGTTGCATCTTTCCCAAAAAGAATCATGGCTGTATTAGATCAAAAGGGTGCTTCTACTAAATACTGAGCAAAGGGTCTGAATACTTAGGACCATGTGATATTTCAGTTTTCCTTTTTTAATAAATTTGCAAAAATGTCAACAATTCTGTGTTTTTTTTCTGTCAATATGGGGTGCTGTGTTACATTAATGAGGAAAAAAAAATTAAATTAAATGATTTTAGAAAATGGCTGCAATATAAAAAAGAGTGAAAAAATTAAGGGGGTCTGAATACTTTCCGTACCCACTGTATACTGTGTGTATAAATATAAATATGTAATTATTTAATGTTATATATATTATTTTGCATGTGCTTTTGTCATTCTGTTAAAAATATTTATAATATTTGTAGTATGTTTTACTTCTTTATTTCAGTTCACACTACAGGACTTTAATCGTCGGCAGATTGCTGTGCTGTTCAGACTACATGACTTGATTGTTCTGTTGAAGTCGTGTGGTGTTTCACAACTACTGTGACACTACTAATGATCCCGCAATAGGGGGTCACACCTACCCAGCTGACACATCTGTCACCCCAACGACTCTAACAACCACGTTTTTTGTTCACAAAAACACACGCGCGAATTGGAACGGGAATGACGCAAAACAACACGTGAAACAGGAGTTCTTTATTTGAAAATGGATGTCGGGAAGAAATTAGTGCTCAAGTCATTTACTTGAGAATTGTGCTTCCATTATTGTGTCAAACTTAAGCCATGTTAGCTGCTGTTGTTGTTTTCTTTCTTCTGGTGACTCTCAACCCATGCCCTTGCTCTCTCATTGCTGTATCTCGTCCCAAACACTGACACCCCGTGATGTCCGAGTCGGCCGGACCGGTCTCAGATATTTGGCATGCTAGGAATAAAATTTGTTTGCCGCGTTGAGGTGTCGGCGACACGTCAGTAAGCCTCTTTGATGCATCGTTGTGTAATTCACATATAAAGACTGCCCGAGCGCCGAAATGAGCACCCCACCGTGATTTCCCTCAATCCACAAAAACCCGACCTTTTGGCGAACTCCTTACTTGCAATCGGCTTACTCAGATTAAATCCTGTATTGTGCATAATGAAAAAAAAAGCAACAGTCCTGATTTTTTTTAAGTTTTAGTTTTAGTATTTGCTTTTGATTTAATTATAGCTAAATTTCAGCTATGAAAATGATTTGTAATAGTTTAAGTAAACAAAAACAACACTGATTTGCACACACAGCTAGTTGATTGTTGGAGTGTTGCAATGTGATTGATTGATTGATTGATTGATTTAGCTAGCTAGAGCCCTTAAATTGACAATTTTTCCCTGTCTCAGGATAGTGGCTAGATGTTTTATGGCTGTGTTTATTCTTGTGGTACTGATTTAGCCAGTGTTGTTTTATGCCAGTGTTGGCATAATGTTATTTTTCTTCTGCTCCACAGAAATTATTCACATGGCATTCACGGCGTAGGTGGTTGTCTCAAAACAACCTGGCAGCAGAACTGAACACCCATGAGCAAAGATGGCGGATTTCAACGGGGGGATCCTGCATCAGCCAAGCAACTGCCATTGAGATGAAATGTGAATGCTAACTGGTAGCTTTCATCAGGTATTGTAGAACTTGTTGGTCTCTTCTAGTCCTATCTCTGTCTTTTTCCTGACTCTCCGCCTGAACCCCCACCTCACCCACCCCCTGCCTTTCTCGCTCTCTACAGCATCAGTGTGGTTTGACAAGGATGAAACACTTGTCTGTCCTGTCAGGATTTGAGCTAAACTTAATGATCCAAGGCAAACATCTAATCCACTGTGCTGTGGAGTGGTACATGTGACAAATGAACCCGGTGGAGAAGACGAGCAGTGCCACAACTCACGCCACGCGTCTGATCCCTGCCCATGTCTCTCCAACACTAATGTCATTACCCTGCCTCCTTGGCGTTCCCCAATCCTTTCCATTTCTCTTTGCTGATGGCACGCTGGGGTTTCGTTGGCCTATTTAAGTTTACTAAAGCCAGCTTGTCACTCACCTCAGGGAAACGTTTGCTCCGAACTTTAGAGATGAGAATATTTTTCTTTTTTTATATATATAGATAATATATAGATAATATATATATATAATTATATATATATCTCCTGATGAAACAGTTTTTGACTATTTTTTTTAACTACTGGGAGCTAAAGTTCTCCTGTGAAAAAGAATACCCAGAGTACCCAGAACGTTATAAAATGTCAGGAGGCTTGTGCATACAGCTTCTCAAAAGTATCCAGGTTGTTTTCATCCAGTCGCCTGAGCCATAAATTTGGCAAAATATGACATCATAGCAATGCTGATTGGCTCATGGCACCCCAAGCATGTTTTAAGACCTTTTTAAAAGTCTCCAAAAAAGTCTCCATCTATAATTATTACATTATAATATAATTTGTGTGTGTGTGTATAATTATACAAAACGTCTCTAAAGAAAAAGGTCATGTATTGCTGATTGTCAGACACATTTGATGAATGAAAATAGAGCTCTGTTGCACTTGTAGTTTCAAGAGTTTTATTCTTTTTCTTTTGCTTCCTTTCCCTTTCTGTCTGCTTAACCCTACAATCAGATGTGATTTAATAAGTGGAGAGATCCCACAGGAGGCCTCACATTGAGTTTTCCTGTGGGTCCTTTCTGTGTGTATGATTCTGCAGTGGCAGGGGTGCTCCCTGGCCCAGATTAATTACCCCCTCTAATTGGTTTAGTGTCTCACAGCTGGGCCATGCAGGCAGCATGCTGATACATCCAGTTAAATGACGCCCATCCGTCATCGCTGGCTATTAGAGCTGGGAACTGGGACCCAAGTCTGTTTTCCTGCTGGAGTGAGTTTGTTTGTGTGTGTGTGTTTAAGAGAGAGGGAAAGAAAGAGAGTGAGGCACTCATAAACACCTGTACGTTTGTCTTTATCACACACCAGTTTGTGTGTCAGAGCATAATGATTCATGGATTGATTGATGTTTGGATGCATGAGTACATATAGAGGGAGTTTATCAGAGAGCAAAAATGATCTAGATGGTGCATGTATTTGATTACAGTCATCTTCCTACATAATTTTATTTATGCCTGGGTCAGTGACAAATACTATAAGGAAAAAGGAACATCTTAAAAAAAAATCTAGATTACAGCACATCAGTGGCGTTCCGTTCATATAAGCTGCGAATGCAGGCATACCCAGGCCATTTGAGAGAATAAATTCACGGGATAATTTCAGGGGCGTAGATTACGCTGGGGACGCGGGGGACGTGTTTCCCCCACTTTTAATATCACGTAAATTCGTCCCCCGCACTTTTTTGGGCAAGTGTGTTCGAATAGAGGTTTTCAAGAGCCGGTGTGAATAAATATAGATTTAAATTCAAAGAGACAGGATAGTCTGTGCATGATCTGATGTTTTATTCGAACCCAGAATAAAGCGAGATGAACATCCTGAGCGCTAAATGTTAATGCGTTTCATTCATACTCGAAGCCGGAGGTCGTATGAGGAAATTCCTAATATGGACAAAGCGTCCAGCTATAGCTGTATGAAAACAATTGTTTTCAGAAAAAAACAGAAATGTTTGGAAACATGAAGACATTAAACATACGATTGCGACAATATGGTTTATTTGTATTTGTCAAGTCATCTCCAGGTAATGAATAATGTATATGAACAATGCAGTGCTAACTGACATAGCATTTATTACAGTATTGAAACTATTCTGCCTTATTATGTGATAAAAAAGTGTTTGTAGTATATAAACAAATCAGTATTATTGGTTATTGTCCAGCAGTTATCTGATTTCTTAGCCAATTAAAAGCTAGAAATTAGAGAAAAATTAAAGTTGCCTATACACTACCAGTCAAAACTTTTTGAACAGTAAGATTTTAAATGTTTTTAAAGAAGTCTCTTCTGCTTACCAAAGCTGCATTATTTGATCAAATGTACGCAAAACAGTAACAGTTTGAAACATTTACTATGCTATTTCAATAACTGTTTTTCTCATTTGAAAATATAAAAATGTAATTTATAGTGATTTCAAAGCTACATTTTTGCATCATTACTCCAGTCACACTATCCTTCAGAAATCATTCTGATATTCTGATTTGCTGCTCAAAAAACATTCATAATAATAATAATAATAAATGTTTAATGAGCAGCAAAATTGGCCTATTAGAAGATTTCTGAAGGATCGATGAGATTGACGGCTGGAGTAATGATGCTGAAAATTCCGCTTTGATTTCCCGCACTCAATTTAAAATATATTCAACTAGAAAGCAGTTATTTTAAATAGTAAAAATCTTTCACAGCATTACTGCTTTTGCTGTACCTTGGATCAAATAAATGCAGGCTTGGTGAACATTAGAGACTTCTTTATAAAACATTAAAAGTCTTACTGTTCAAAAACTGTTGACTGTTAGGTTATATAGATTACAGAAATGTTACATTTTAATTTTATCTATTATATCCTACATATAGGCCTATATATATATATATATATAATTTTATATATATTATATATAACATTTCTGTCCCCTCACTTCTGAAATGATGGCTACGCCCCTGATTCATATAAACATGATTATAAGTTGATCCCTTGTCATTTGAAATGTAACTTAAAGCTTAAAGAGATAGGCATAAGTACGTACAATGATTTATTTGCCAAACGGCAGTAGTTTTCTTTAAATCTACCAGTTGCAGTTGCTTTCTCGCCTCCCCTCTGTTGCTACGACTCGTCAGGATTGTAGCGCGTTCTCAGTGGTTTGCTGGTCTGCGGCTGATTTAATGCTCGAGGTAAACCGTTCGTGAAGCGCTCGTCCAAGCGGAAAAATGTGCTGTTGCTGTCAGGTCTCGATTGCCGAAAATCACATTGTGTTTGATGCAAAACCAACTCGACTAAATCAAAAGAAAGAAAAAAACACTGTCATTTTATATTTTTGTTTTCTCAAGCAAAGCAAATTTTAAAAGTCCACTGAAAAATAATGTTTATAAAAACGTGGGCTAGGCCTATATAAAATTGTAATAATAACAAACATCATATTGTTTTGCGTATGCTCGTGTCACTTACAGTTAAAGTCCTTCTGATTTTATTATTGTTTGCAAGGTTGCAACTTTACTTTGCAATATTTTAAATATTTTTGAATATTTTGCATGGTCTGTTATTGGAGTAGTGTCCCACGGGTGGGAGTTTTAACTCCTATATTCACTGGGAATAAAAAAATAATTTAGCAGATGCAGAGACAGAGTGGGGGAATCCCCACCCTCTGATTACGTATCATAACGTAACTACTGGTAAAACATTATTTGGCGTTTTCCTTGAACACCGCTATATTTTTTCTTGCATTTGGGTCTTATCTCTCAGCATACGCCGTTTAAAAAGGCACCGCTCGCCACTGCAGCACATAGCAAGTGTTAGAAAGGTACTGTAAATGTTGGTTTCATTTTTTTTAAAAACTTGTAGGGCCCCTGTATACGTCGTGTGGGTGACCATCAGTAAATGTACTAACGTATTTCTCTTACACATTATATTTGAGTGTAAACTGCAATTCATTGACTGTTCCTAGAGACTGGCTGCAAAAGGGAATCAATCCCATAGACCCCCCAAATGTTAAAATGCCCAAATTTACAGCAGAATAAAACATGTTTACATCCTGGTTCAAAAGGTGGTTTTGGTCTATATAACTAATTTTTGCCCTTCATGACAACTGTGAGGGGGTGAATTTTTTATAACTCATCCGTTTAAATTATATTAAGCGTTAAAGTTCTGCATAATTTTTAAGGGCGTGGCCACTTGAGTGACAGGTGGATTGCCGCTGCTGTCACCACGGTCGAGCTAGGTGGGCGTGGTTTCAGCAACCAGCTCCCGCCTCTTTGCCCATTTTCAATTATCCGGGAGTGACGTGCGGTGACGCATTTCCAAGATGGTGATGGCCGGCTCCGCCCACTTTGAGCTTCAAAAAAGCTCTTCAGAACCTAATGTGTGACGTCACGGACACTATGTCCATGTTTTTATACAGTCTATGCTGTCTACACCATAACACCGCAACCGGAGTTTTTGAAAATCTTCACCCTCGCAGGCGTTTTCAAAAATGTTCAGTTTCAGTGAATTGGTGCTGCGTTTGTGTGTGGATGAACAGCCAAACCGCGTAGAAAAAGCTGCGGCTTTAAATATAACCGTGTTCGTGTGGACAGGGCCTAATTCGAACATTTGGTAATATTTCTTCTCAAAATCGCGATTCCTCGATTTCTACAAAATAAAATCATGGCAAAACAATCAATTTGAATTAATCGATAAAATCGGGAAAATCGCCCAGCCTACCTGACGAGCCGAATGTTTTTTTTTTCATTTGATGGACTTTCCATATATTATTAAACAGTGCAGCTGAGATTTTTCTGTAAGAATTAATAAGATTATGCCAAACTACTTAATAAAGAATTTCAAGAGTTTTTTTTTTCTTAATTAGGATATCAGAACAGTTATTTCACCCTGACATTCATGTCATTGGCCCACCCATGCTTCACATATAAAAGTAGACTCCTAAAATTGCAAAGAGCACCTCTCATTAAATGGATAGTCCACCAAAAAAATTAACTTTCCTTATTTGGTGGAACATAAAAGATGTTTTGAAAATTGTTGGTAACCAAACAGTTACAGTTCCCATTGACTTTCATTGTCTGGACAGCTAATACAATGTGAAGCAATTTGGGTTCTAGCATTCTTCAAAATAATCTTCTTTAGTTTTCCACTGAAAAAAAAACATAAATGCGTACCGGTTTGGAGGGACATAAGGGTGAGAATTATTTTTCTGTGTAGACTATCCCTTTAAGAATGGGCAAGGGTACAAACTTATAATTTCCAAACTTCACCTACAGCCGTAATAGAAACAGCTGAATGGAAAGACAGATGATGGCAGATGATGTAATAAATCCGAGATGTTGATTAAGCACACAGATATTGTGCTGGTGTGAAGTTACGGAGCCAAATGCATAAATATAAGTGGGGGAATTGAATTGTGACAGACCTGATTCGAACGGATGTCATGTCAAATAAAACAAGTGAAGCGCATTATGAGGTGAGGAAATCTCCATGTATCCCCCTGTTCTTGTGTCTGGAATAAAAGCAAAGAGATTGGACTGTGAAAAGACCGTAGAGCCACTTATTAACTTGCAAATGCTCTATACGGTCCCACAGAGTAACAACTTATTAAAGTGCAAATATAAGACGCACACTCATAGATTCATTTCCAGAGTGCGATGGAGTATTGTAGAGCTCACTGTGTCTTTTTTTTCTCTCCTTCACTCTTTTTTTCTCTCTCTTTGTCTTTTGTTCCCTATCTACCCCTTTCCCTTTATCTAATCAATCTCATTAAACACACATTGTGTTATGCTGGTTTCTAAATGACAATGATTTTCATGCCTAAAACTTCACTTTTTCAATGTCACTGACATCATGCATATTTATTCTAAGTGCACGTTTCCGTGCCAGTGTTCAGAAGATACTTCTGCTGGAATATGAATCATAAAAATGCAAATAAAAGGTTTTTGTTGCTATCATTATCACTTCTGCGACCCTCTGGTGGTCTAATCAATTATGCAGGCAGAACGTAACCCCCGGGCACAGACCCCGACACCAGCAGCACAAACTTTCAAGTCACCAGGCGCTTTGTCTAATGACAGAAATTTCACAACATGAAGACGAGGCCCATCAGCGTCTCAAAAACATTGTGGTTCCACATCATTAATTTCCAGGGTCCTCTGTAGTGGGAGAAAACAAAATCAAATTAATTAGGATGCTGAAAATGAATATGAGAAATTAATAAAATAAAATAAAATGAAATAAAGGAGAGAGAGAAAAACTGGGGGGGTGTTTGTTCTAATGGACGTGAAACAAACGATGCCATCATTTTTTTTAGGGGAAGGAAACCTCACTGTGTTTTGCAATTTCGATTCAATTAATAAATGCAGTGACCTCGCTCTACCTTTCAATAGGTTTAGATGACAAATTTAACTAAATTATAACCCGTGAGGAACTGGCAGATGCAAAAAGTGCCCTGCTTTCCTCTAGTTCGTACACAGTGTATTTGTATTTGTGGAAGTGATGCTCATGTGCATGGTAGTGTTGCCTTCAGGTGCACATGGTAAACTCCTATTTGAAATTGAGTGATTTTTATTAACTTGTGTATCGTACTGAAATTTTATATATATATATAATTTTTTTTTATTTTTATTTTTTTAGAACACAAAGCTCGCCAATGAAGAAATATGTTTTTGTTTCCTAGATGGCTACTAGAAGGGTATAAATGAACCCCGTGATGTCTATAATACCTGTGCTCTATCCCAATATTCCTACTTATATTATGCACTGGGGGTACATCATTTTGAGTGTGTAGGGGAAGAGTAGGCAAGTTTTCGGACATACTATCACATTATAATTCGTTTTTTTTTTAAAACAGGACTTTGAATAGTTTCCTGCGTCCTTTCACTGTAAACTGGCTTGTCAGTCATCTTTTCACAGTTAAGGTCCTCGTATTCACACTTCACATTTCAGTTATAATATAACACAATTCTTCCTACCGTATTGGAGAGAAAAGAAGTAGCATGTTGATCTGCCAGCTGTGGGTCTTTATGCGGAGAACTCTGCTCATATTTTTCGCATTATGATGCATTTAAAAGTTAATGGTCAAACACATCTTTAGAAAAGTTTACAAAGTTGTTGCAGATTAAATGAATATTTTTCATCCCCATTCGCATTTCCACTGTTTTGTTGCCGCAGAAACCTCTGGGAAATACGCAATTTTGCTGATATCACCACAGATACAGTAAATACAGTCTGAAATAAACAGTAATTCAATGTGAACAAAATAACAATAATAAATGTATACCCTTTGACAACTGAATAGAAAATAGAATTGCAAATATTAAAATTAGGTTACTATTCCTTTTCATATACTGAACAAAATTATAAACGCAACACTTTTGTTTTTGCCCCCATTTGTCTTGAGCTGAACTCAAAGATCTAAGACTATTTCTATGTACACAAAAGGTGTATTTCTCTCAAATATTGTTCAAAAATTTGTCTAAATCTGTGTTAGTGAGCACTCTCCTTTGCCGAGATAATCCATCCACCTCACAGGTGTGGCATATCAAGATGCTGATTAGACAGCATGATTATTGCACAGGTGTGCCTTAGGCTGGCCACAATAAAAGGCCACTCTAAAATGTGCAGTTTTATCACGCAGCACAATGCCACAGATGTCGCAAGTTTTGAGGGAGCATGCAATTGGCATGCTGACTGCAGGAATGTCCACCAGAGCTGTAGCCCGTGAACTGAATATTAATTTCTCTACCATAAGCCATCTCCAAAAGAGTTTCAGAGAATTTGGCAGTACATCCAAACGGCCTCACAAACGCAGACCACGTGTAACCACACCAGCCCAGGACATCCACATCCAGCATCTTCACCTCCAAAATCATCCGAGACCAGCCATCCGGACAGCTGCTGCAACAATCTGCACAAAAAATGTCAGAAAACCGTCTCAGGGAAGCTCATCTGCATGCTCGTCGTCCTCATCGGGGTCTCGACCTGACTGCAGTTCGTCGTCGTAACCGACTTGAGTGGGCAAATGCTCACATTCGATGGCGTCTGGCACTTTGGAGAGGTGTTCTCTTCACGGGTGAATCCCGGTTTTCACTGTACAGGGCAGATGGCAGGACAGCGTGTATGGCGTCGTGTGGGTAAACGGTTTGCTGATGTCAACGTTGTGGAACGAGTGGCCCATGGTGGCGGTGGGGTAATGGTATGGGCAGGCGTATGTTAAGGACAACGAACACAGGTGCATTTTATTGAAGGCATTTTGAATGCACAGAGATACCGTGACGAGACTGAGGCCAGTGTTGTGCCATTCATCCACGACCATCAACTCATATTGCAGCATGATAATGCACGACCCCATGTTGCAAGGATATGTACACAATTCCTGGAAGCTAAAAACATCCCAGTTCTTAAATGACCAGCATACTCACTGGACATGTCACCCACTGAGCATGTTTTGGATGCTCTGGATTGGCGTATACGACAACGTGTTCCAGTTCCTGCCAATATCCAGCAACTTCGCACAGCCATTGAAGAGGAGGGGACCAACATCCAAAGGCCACAATCAACAACCTGATCAACTCTATGCGAAGGAGAGTGTTGCACTGCGTGAGGCAAATGGTGGTCACACCAGATACTGACTGTTTTTTTGGAACCCCCCGGGACCCCCCAATACAGTAAAACTGGACATTTTAGAGTGGCCTTTTATTGTGGCCAGCCTAAGGCACACCTGTGCAATAATCATGCTGTCTAATCAGCAACTTGATATACCACACCTGTGAGGTGGATAGATTATCTCAGCAAAGGAGAAGTGCTCACTAACACAGATTTAGACAGATTTGTGAACAATATTTGAGAGAAATAGGCCTTTTGCGTCCTTAGAAAAAGTCTTAGATCTTTGGGTTCAGCTCATGACAAATGGGGGCAAAAACAAAAGTGTTGCGTTTATAATTTTGTTCAGTGTATATTTTGATGCTAACTTAATAAGGTTAGATTAGTTTGCTAATTTATTAGCATACCAAGCATAGGCAATGCGAGATAAAATGTTAGCTTAGCAGGCTTATCAGTTAGCATGCTAACTGAAAACCATGGGTCTTGTTTGCTAATAATAACGTGGATTATTTTGTATTTGTACGCATAGGAGAGTTCTCAAAAAAAAAATCCACTTAATTCACAACACGTGCCTATGCACATGAATTTTATGAATTATGTTCTAATTTCAATGAATTTGGAGTATTCTAAATGAGTGACCACATACACAAGTTTATTAATTAGCATAAAACACACCCAAACCATCTCCATATACTGGATTTCTGCGCAAAGTTTCCTTTACAGCCTTTTTTCACTCTCAGCAGACATGTGACGCTCTCTAAAGAAGTGTTCTTTATTTATTTTTATTTTTTGGCTCTTTCTGTCCTATTCAACAAGTATGTTCTCTAAAATGTCTTGTTGTTCTCTAAAACTTTGATCAGAATGAATGTACGTACTTGGCATCTTTACATTCATTACTGTTTCTTTCCTCACTCTTTTTTTAGAGATATCATCTCAGAGTTTTATTTGGCGATCTGAGAAGCCCAGCTTGTCAAAACTGGTGTCTTGGCCCATGGGGAACGGATGGCTCAACTCCAGTAAGTGCTCCCAGCTGAAAGCAGTCAACAAGCTCTGCTGTAACTGAGCCAATTTTTCAAAGCATTCCGCTGATATGATTGGTATCGTCCTCGGGTTGGATGGGTCCACTCTCAGCGACGCGGGAGGGGAAGGTTAGTCTGTCTTACCTGAGGATAGTAAGACCTTTCTGTAATCTACTCAGGGAGAAAATTATGGAGCTCAATTTAAGACTTACCCCATGAAATTAACACCTCCAGCTTTCTTTTCTGCTTCGAAGAGTGAATCTTTTTTTTTTTTTTTAGAATAGCGTGCCTCTTTGAAACTTCCAGAGTGAAAGAGGTTTTGACTTTATTTTGGTTTTACCTTAAAATCCAATCCGGTGTCATAAGTAAACTTTAAACTGTAATGAAATACAATAACGTGAATATTATTTAAAGTCATGAAATCATGCCATCATTCCTTTAGTGTGTATATGCTAAAGAAAGCTTTGGGTATATAGTACATGGCAATACTTATAATTTTAATGTAATAAATCATTAACTCATCTTGGGTTAGTTTGCATCAGGGCCATTGACAAGATTAGCTGTTTCATCTCTGCACTGAAATCTGTATTGCATCTGCAGCAGTATATGTACAGCATCTGTAACTAGATGTGAATCTGGCAGCTCTGTTATGGGCGCCCCCATATTGTAGTATTTTTTTTTTGTGTGTCATTAAGACTTTACACAACTGTTGGAGTTGAGATATATAGCTACCTTAACTTGTAATGTTTAGTAATATTTCATATTACAGAATGTGTATTGATTTGGACTTGGTCATACCTAATTGTGTGCCTGGTTGTTGCTCTGATTATCAGGAGTATGAGAAAAATATTAAATTAATATTGACTGAGCAGAATTATTCTTATTACGTTTATTACGATTTACGTTTATTCAGCCCATGAATCATTTCATGATTCACCTGCGTAACATTTTGTAACATGTTGCTGGTATGGTTAATTCTGTCCATGTATTAGGATGAATGTCTGGCACACGCAGTTTCTGTATTTCTGATCAGGGACGTGCACAGACATTTTGAGGGGCAGGGGCTCAAGTGGAAAAAAAAGGCACTTCTCATATTTTCTAAACAAAACATTAAATATATTAGGGGTGTGCGATATTGACAAAATATATCTCAATATTTTCTGGGATTTTATCGATAATGATAATTAGATGATATTTTGCGAGTGTGTTATAGTGCTGGTACTTAAAGGGACGACTGATGGACAGGCGTTTGTTTTGGACGTCTAACTTTTGATATTCTGCATATTTTGTGTGGTGGTCAGTTCACAGCAGTGATAGAAATTAATCTTTTCCAATAAGTTTAAATTGATTTTTACCTTTTAATGGACATTTTTACCTTTTTTTAAGTCAATTTAAAAAATCTTCTTTTGCTTTTCAGTCAAATTCTTAAATTGAATCAGTCAATTAGAACAATAAGTCATTTGGGCTGTTACCAAGCAAATTAAACCAGTATTGACAAAATTAATCTTTGTAATGCAGAGGAAACACAGAAGCTGCATCTTAAGTGGCATTTAGATGTATTTACACAATGTTTAATGCAGGGCATGAATGTATTTAACCTGCAGTTATAAATGCATTAATATTGTTTTGATATTTTAAACATAAAACGTTGAATACTGATATTTACAATTATTTAAAAAATGAAAATATACTTTAAATGTGAAATTAAAACCGCCAGTTTGTGGCAGCAAGTCACTGTTAATAAGCGAATCATTGCAATTTAACCGAATAATTTAAACGGTTGATTCACTCAGGAAGGAAACCCCATCATGTTGCTCAGAGACGCATATTTGAATTATATTTGTTGGCGAATTAGAGCAAGAACAGTCAATATTGTGTCAACAACGTAAGTGTCTTAATATTAAATCCTTGTTTATTGAACTTCTGTATAAAATCAATATTACATTTGCGTGATATTAATTAACTATATGAAATGAAATAAATATATAAATTTCTTCCCCCTCCCATTTTCTCGCCCCATATCTTGAAGTTCTGATCATCCTAAATGCTTTTAATAAACTGACTATGCAGAAAGAATCACACTGGTGACCTCTATACTTTCCTAGTGCCTTAGCGGAACTTTAGCTAACTGACATGGCTTCTTATATCTGGATGTTATCACGAACCAACTTAACTATAATGCCTTTTGTCTTTTGGGATAATTACTGTAATTCGAGGCACAGTACTTATCTTTTTGTTTATCACCACTACCCCCAAGCAACAAACTAAGGAAATGCGGGTTCATTTCTGCGGCTCTCTGTCTGTCTGTGATGTGATGTGCCTATCAATGTGCGCTACACTGCTGTGCTGCCGAACCGAGATCAGAGAAAAGCATCGGAACTCGACAGAGTTAAAGTTGTAAGTTGTAAAATAAACACGACCTGATATTTAGATTGTTTATTTGTTAGAGAGGGAAAGCTATGTGCAAACAGAAACACACACACACGCACCTACCGTTATACATATATTCATTTATTAAAAACAAAAAAAGCTCCCCAAGAAAAAAGGGCCGTTTCTCTTGAGGAAGATAAAGGGCCGGTGCTCAACCCCTGTTTGATGTCTATGTGTGCACGTGCCTGTTTCTGATTATAGTTAAGTGACTTTAATATTATATTTTAAGAAAGTTGAATTACATTTGCAGTTGAATTGCAATACAATTGAAATTCAGACACGCTTTGAAGGGTCTCTTGACAGCCTTGTTTTAAATTTAAAAAAAAAGTTTAATTCTTGAAAGTTTGAAGGTTTCATAGACCTTACTGACAGACATATTTATCAGGGTGTAAGAACATGTAGCCTAATTTTCAAAAATGACATTATCTGTATTTTTTTCCCCACAGAATAGTTTACTTGTGTGCAACTCTTACTATTTCTGCCATATGAATCAAGGATTGCCTGGTTAGCATGTTGTTCTTAGCCCTTTAGACAGCAAAAATTATTTCTTTTACAAAAAATATACACAAATGCTACATTGTCAACATTCTCTGAAGTGTTTTCCTGGCCATATGTTACCAGAACACATAATATTACACACCGGCCTCTCATTGTAGATGAAACTGGAATCTGCTGAAAACTAGAAGACACTAGTGATGTTCGGTTCTTGAACGAATCGTTCTTTTGAGCCGGTTCTCAGGAAGTAACCGGTTGAGCCGGTTCACAAATCGAACTGAATCGAACTTTAGTTCCGGGTTGATGACGCAGGATGCACAGACGAAGTAGCACGTCCAACTCAAAAAGAACCGAATGAGCCGGTAAAACCAAACTGTCGAAGTTTGTGGAGGATTAACGAGGACTCAACAAGAACCGAATTAGCCGTGGCGAAGTGACAAACACCATTAACTTAAGTGAATTATATGGCAATAATCAGCAATATGCTTTCACACAAATAACTTTATTTTTGAATGTTTTCAATATGTGTTGACACAAATTACTTGTTTGAATTTTTCATTGATACAACATGGCACTGAGTTGTGTAGAGACGTTATTGCTTGATGATGTCAGGAACCGATGAATCGGCTTTTTGAACCGGTTCGCGGAAATGAATTGGACTTTGCATCACTAGAAGACACACAGCTCTTCATTAATTCAGTTTATATGGAGTAACAAGGAACACCTAATTAGCATGACAATGACATCATTAACAAGCACACAGTCCATCTGATTATTTAATTAGGGCTAGAGGAAATGAGGATGGGAGTTAAATAAAGAAACCTGTTAGTCTCTCCCTCGCGACTGTTTTGTCAAAATAGTGCACTTTGTGCCATACCAATCAAGGGTTCATCACATCACGAGTTAAGACAGTGGCACACATACCCCCAGCAGAGACCAGATGACTGCTCATTATCCACACAGTTGTAAATTACGACCATTCTGGACAGAATATCAATTATGCACTTCTTAAAACAGTCGCCAGATTAAAGACTTCACAGAAGGGCACTTGCAGCAATCAGGCCAGCTGATTAGGTTTTCATATTGTGGATGAAAGACTCGCTGCCAAAAAAGGGCTGATCATTCAGTCATTCAGAGATGAGGTTCTTTTGTCAGTCTGGCCTCGGCATATGCTGCCAAGTCCATCCTCGTTTGTCTTCCTGCTTTAAAAAAAAAAGCAAAGTGCTGTTTTTTTGTTGGTCTAAAAATAACCAGAGGTTTTCTGTTTGGCATCTTATGGGTAAATTTGTATGCAAATCAAGTTGGTGATGGCTTGTTTAAATCTTATATGCATGGCAGATGATGGCAAGTCAAAAAATGTAATGTTTGGTTTAAAACATGGCTAATTAAAAAAAAAGTTGGAACAACTAGTTTTGCATAAAATAAGACACATGTATATTCAGGGTGGTCCAGAAAGTGCAGTGTCAGGGATCGGTAAGATTAAAAATTTCTCACTATAGGCTACATTTATTTTAAAAGGTAATATTATTGTGAAATATTTTGTAGAATTATTACATAATGCATTCCTGTGATGGCAAAGCTGAATTTTCATCAGTCATTACTCCAGTCTTTAGTGTCACATGATCTGTCTGGTGCTCAAGAAGCATTTCTTATTATTCTTCCTTTTTAATAATTTTGAAACCTGAGGTAATTTAATATCTTACTCATTTGCTCTTATCCAGTGCAGACAATTGTATTCAAATCATACATTTCTATCAAAGAAACAAAGACATATTTTTGACGTCATATTTGATTGTAAAGTTTTTTTTTGGTCATTTCTTATTGCCATCCACATATAGTATACAGTTATGTTTAACTGCCTCATGCCTGTGGTTATGACCTCAAAGTCCAAGGTGTGTGTTTTTTGTTTTTTTTTCAGTTAGGTTGTAGAGGACTATTGGCAGATATCTTTTGTCTTGCAGGCAGCGCATGCAGAGCAGCAAATAAGTTCGCCAGCATGATAAAGCATGACTTGGTAAATGATTGGTTCCAGTCATCAAAGTCTGTCCACTCTGTTTGTATCTGCCCTCTCCCAGCTCCTGTTATCACATTTATAGTAAAGGTCAGGTGGATTTTATCAGCACTCCGTGTGGCCCCTTCAGGGCGGCACCCTGATTATTTCCAAATATACAGGAACGTATCAAAGACAAGCTCCATATTGACTCCATATGACATGGAATAAAATAAATACTGTTCAATTTCTTTGTGTAAAACATTTGAATGATGAAAGATTACAGAGTAGCACTTTAAAACGTCTTATTCTGTGAATCTTGGAACGTTCAGCTTGGCATTTGACCCTCAAAAATGGAGATCCTCAGTGAAAATGGCTGACTAATGTGTTGATTTCACAGGTCATAATGTAACATGCTTGGTGGAGCAGTGTCTGACCTGTGCTTTCGAAGGGCAGTCGCTCTGCGTTGATCTCCTCGCATACTGTATATACCCACATTTTCATCCCATTGTTAGCAGGTGGGTTAGACCTGATAACAGAAGGTCTTTACCTGTCTTACAGCGTAGGAGAGATAGAATAATACATCACAACTCTATTTCTGTCTCTCTCTCTTTCTTCCCTCTTTCTCTCTCAATGGCTTTTCATTTAAAATGGCGGATACTTGTAATATCCTTGTTGATGTTATCAGAAGGTCTTTAAGGGCTATTTCCACTGCTGGATAAAAACGTCAAAAAACAATGTTTTATTCTCTCTACTTGGGTTTTTTCAGTGTGAGCATGTGCACTTTTTCAACAAATAGAGTTTTCTGACAGAAAACATATCGATAAAAGGGCGATATCAGTAAGGCTTTAATTATTTAGTAAACAGCATTAACAATCATGATTAATTACCTGAAATAGTACTTAACAGATCACCTACTGTATGTCTCATTTTGAATTATAATATATTTAAAATTTCTAATTAATAATACTTTTTTAATTATTATTATACATTTTCTATTCATCAAAGAATCCTGAAAAAAGTATCACTGTTTTCACAAAAAAATAATAGATCGAGTTTCCTTAGCACCTGATCACATATAGGGTGAGGCTGAAGGATCTTGTGACACTGAAGACTGGAGTAATGACGCTGAAAATTCTGCTTCTCCACCACAGGAATAAATTACTATTTAAAATATATTTAATTACAAAACAGTTATTTTACATTGTAATGATCTTCCACAGTATTACTATAATTTTACTATATTTTTGAGCAAATAAATAGAGCCTTGGTAAGCATAAGAGACTTTCAAAAACATTTTTCATCTGAAACATCTGAAAAATGTATCCTGGTTCAATATCTGTCATTTAGTATAGTGAACAAACCTTTCTTTCTCTTCCTCTCGTTCTCTTTCTTTGATTCACTGATTCGTTCTATTTTTCATCTGTATGTCATCTTGGTTTGTCTCTCTCTCTCCTCTCTCTCTCTCCCGTTTTCCCCCCTGATGAATATGTGGCACTTCTCTATGATGGGCCAAAAGCTCAGCTGAGAGCATTATAATAGGGCTTTCCCTCCTTATTAATAAAAGGAAGGCCTTTTCAGGCCTGCTCATCTTGAAGAGGCGTTCACATAGCATTTGGCAGTGGCCTGGTGTTTGTTCTCCTCTAGCGTCTTCCTCTTCCAGGACATCCAGAGAGATTTACTCCGGCTTATCTCCAAAGGACCAGGATGTGCCTCCACGGCTGAGTGAAACAATTACTCACAGTGGCTTTCTATCTGTCCTACAGTGAGCGTTTCCACTTTACACACACACATACGCACAGAGGCACACTCGCATGGCTCAAACACACTTTGAATCACACAGAGAAAAACAACTCAAGTTATTCAATTTGGAATTTTCTTTGTCATGTCAGAACATCAGGAAAAAAACAATTTGTCACTTTGTGTTCAAAGAAGGCATGCTATGAAGCAGCCGAGACGCCCGCTCTGCCTTTTCATGTTCAGTTACATGCTATAATATTGCTGCTTTGTAGTTAGAAACAACCTACCTTGTATTTCATTGTTTAGTGGCAACCTTTGAAGATTTTCACTTCTTGATACTGACTCAAATTTGTGCATAGCAACAATTTGTAGAGCATTTGTGAATAGTTCACCTAAAAAATTAAATTCTGTTATCATTTACTCAACCTCATGTCATTACGAACCCGAATGACTTTCTATCGTGGAACCCAAAAAGAGAAAAGTTGACATATATGCTGGCTGCTCTTTTCCATATAATGAAAGTGAAAAATAAGTTTATAATATTTCAGGTAGGCCTATTACGGGTTGGCCTATTGATGTAGATTTTACAACATATAGCCATATAACCATAACCATAAATTTAATTTTGTTCAATTTCAAAATTATGTAATATTAATATACAAATCTGCTTGTACCGATAACCACCATAATGATATTATTAGTAAAATAATATAAAAAATTATATCCATGATGAGTCATACACAAAAAGACAAAATACCAGCAGGGTAACACATACAACACTAAAATAGTGCAATAATTTACTAAATAAATTTACTAAATACTAAAATATTTAAATTTACTAAATAACAGAAAGTGTAACACTTAATACTAATGTACTTGCGAATAACAAAAGGGAAGAAAACTTCTTTTATTTATGTAAATTATTTAGGTGATCGTCACAACTGAGATTTTCCTGGGAACCCCCCCCCCCCCTACTTTTATAGTTTATAGTCCTTTATTGACATATACTTCAATGAGTTTAACATTTCTGTTTTTTTTATGATAAATGGTTAGGTAACTTAAAGTTTATTCCATTTCTTACACAAATCTATTATATGACATGAATATAGTGCACAAGTCATATGAACTATTAATGTGCTTTTTGTCCTTTTGATGCTTGACAACACAAACCTACATTCACTGAACATAGTTCAAGATATCCTTATCTTGAGATGCCATTTTTAGTGCTGCATTTAGATTCCTACTGAGAGCTGAGAGGTTCATGGCAAGAGATTTTTGCAGACCTTGACTTTTCAGAGTAAGAGAGACCGTTCTCTCTCTCTCTCTCTCTCTCTCTCTCTCTCTCTCTCTCTCTCTCTCTCTCTGGTTCAGAGCCAGAGCCTAGTTTCAAATCAGTTCTTTGTCTTTTGACACCCAAAGCACCAGCTCCGAACCAAAAGTGGTTCGTAAGTAGCACCAAAATATTGCTGGTCTAGAAGTAAGAACCGCTTGCGTCATGGGCTGGAGGCAGAATTACTGTGACCAACAAGACGAACAGAAACTTTTGACCGCCATTTTTAAAATACATTTAATACACAATGTGATCGATTATCAGCAAAGTCGATGCTAGGAGGTTAGCTACATGCTTAGGCTAAGGTTGACATCTTATTGTTCAATGTTAATAATAAAAATATGTTCTATACGTATGTACCGTTATTCTCGCTTGTAATCTCCATCTATACAAATTATGGCGAGCTGCACGAACACGTTGGATTCGCCGTGTTTAGATGCCGATGTAGGAGATGAATGAGAAACTGTGCTGAGCAACAGAATGCCCTCTTCAGACAGGACAATGTCTTTTTCAAAAGGCCGGAACATGCCTGTCTTGCCTAGTTGTGGTGTATGTTTGGGATTTTTGCTTTGCTCTGCATCCCCTTATAAAATTCCAACAGTTATGTTCCAACAAAGTCTGATATTGATTCAGTTTTACTTTGCACAAATAATATATGATTTATATTAGTGTTTCTTTGTAAAGCATCATATTGACGTCATCAGGTATTGTTGTTATGTATAAAGTCCTATTTTGTCATATTTACCATGTTTCTGACTCACATTTTGCCATGAGCTTTGAATCCTTGGAGTGTGGCAAATGCTGGAAATCGATAAGCACAGTTAATGCAATTATAATCTGTTAAATCTCTCTTATAATTGAACAGATGGAGGGAGGTGTCTACTGTCCTGCCCAATGAGAGGCAAAACATTCTCAAAGGCCCAACAGAGAGATATTTTTAAAACGGCAGAGGAGCTGTACGGGAGGAGGCTGGTTCACAATGGAGATGATATCACAGTCGCCAGACAAGAACTATTTTTTCATTTCTCAATGGAAATACTAGTGCTGGTATAGTGCTATTATCTTGATTTTACAGTTTTAGATCACTTCACAATCAAAGACTAATCACAATTAATTATGCAAATGCATGTGCAAATATTAGAAAAGGCACAATTGCTGTCAGTATATTTTATGTACATAAACAGTAATATTGTGAAATATTATTTCAATTTAAAATAACTGTTTGTTTTAGTGTATTTTACAAAGCAAAGCTGAAAGTCTTCAGTGTCACATCATCCTTTAGCTCAAGAAACATCATCAATATTGAAAATAAAAAACAGTTTTTACTGTTTAATATATATACAATGTGTATGTATGTGTGTATATATATTATATATATATATGTGTGTGTGTGTGTGTGTGTGTGTGTGTATATATATACCTATATTCCATTTGGTACGGAAAGTATTCATACCCCCTTAAATTTTTCACTCTTTGTTATTTGCAGCCATTTGCTAAAATCATTTAGTTATTTTTTTTTCCTCATTAATGTATACACAGCACCCCATATTGACATAAAAACACATAATTGTTGACATTTTTGCAGAGTTATTAAAAAATGAAAAACTGAAATATCACATGGTCCTAGTATTCAGACCCTTTGCTCAGTATTTAGTAGAAGCACCCTTTTGATTTAATACAGCCATTAGTCTTTTTGGGAAAGATGCAACAATTTTTCACACCTGGATTTGGGGATCCTCTGCCATTCTCCTTGCAGATCCTCTCCATTTCTGTCAGGTTGGATGGTAAACGTGGTGGACAGCCATTTTTAGGTCTCTCCAGTGATGCTCAATTGGGTTTAAGTCAGGGGTCTGGCTGGGCCATTCAAGAACAGTCACAGAGTTGTTGTGAAGCACTCCTTCGTTATTTTAGCTGTGTGTTTAGGGTCATTGTCTTGTTGGAAGGTGAACCCTCGGCCCAGTCTGAGGTCCTGAGCACTCGGGAGAAGGTTTTCGTCCAGGATATCCCTGTCCTTGGCCGCATTCATCTTTCCCTCGATTGCACCCAGTCGCCCTGTCCCTGCAGCTGAAAAACACCCACACAGCATGATGCTGCCACCACCATGATTAACTGTTGGGACTGTATTGGACAGGTGAACAGCAGTGCCTGGTTTTCTCCACACATACCGCTTAGAATTAAGGCCAAAAAGTTCTATTTGGTCTCATCAGACCAGAGAATCTTGTTCAGGTGTTTTTTAGCAAACTCCATTTGGGCTTTCATGTGTCTTGCACTGAGAGAGGCTTCCGTCGGGCCACTCTGCCATAAAGCCCCTACTGGTGGAGGGCTGCAGTGATGGTTGACTTTCTACAACTTTCTCCCATTTCCCGACTGCATCTCTGGAGCTCAGCCACAGTGATCTTTGGGTTCTTCTTTACCTCTCTCACCAAGGCTCTTCTCCCCCGATAGCTTAGTTTGGCCGGACGGCCAGCTCTAGGTAGGGTTCTGGTCGTCCCAAACGTCTTCCATTTAAGGATTATGGAGGCCACTGTGCTCTTAGGAACCTTAAGTGCAGCAGAAATTTTTTTGTAACCTTGGCCTTGCCACAATTCTGTCTCTGAGCTCTTCAGGCAGTTCCTTTACCTCATGATTCTCATTTGCTCTGACATGCACTGTGAGCCGTAAGGTCTTATATAGACAGGTGTGGTGCTTTTCCGAAGCAAGTCCAATCAGTATAATCAAACACAGCTGGACTCAAATGAAGGTGTAGAATCATCTCAAGGATGATCAGAAGAAATGGACAGCACCTGAGTTAAATATATGAGTGTCACAGCAAAGGGTCTGAATACTTAGGCCATGTGATATTTCAGTTTTTCTTTTTAATAAATCTGTAAAAATGTCAACAATTCTGTGTTTTTTTTTCTGTCAATATGGGGTGCTGTGTTACATTAATGAGGAAAAAAAAATTAACTTTAATGATTTTAGCAAATGGCTGCAATATACAAAGAGTGAAAAATTTAAGGGGGTCTGAATACTTTCCGTACCCACTGTATATACACACATTTTCACCAGCTAAAAATGGTTTTAAGCCAGTTATTTCTATCCTTTGCTATAGTGTGTCAGTAGGAAATATCAGTTTACATTTCCAAACATTAATTTTGCCATTAATTGTAATATTCCACTGAGATTTTTGTTTGCACAAGGAGTCTGACAACAGCCAGCGCTCCACACAGAGATCTGCTCTGATCATCATCCAGTCCTTCTGGAATGTCATCAAGACACAGAACAAACTGAGACAGACTAAATCCAGAAGAACTGTGACAATGTATCCAAGACACTTCAAGAAACCTACCTACAAAGCTACAATAGTGTGAAAAGTTTTAGGCACTTGTGTAAAAATGCTGTAAAATGAGGATGCTGTCAAAAATGTCATAAATTGATTTTCTTTATCAATTAACTTCTATTAACTAAATTAAATCAACATTTGGTGTGACCATCCTTTGCGTTTAAAGCAGCTTTTGCCCTAGGTGCACTTGTACATCGTTTTTTAGGGACTTTGGCAGAAGGGAAGAAAAACCATTTTTAGCTGTAAAGATACACATTTCTAATCTGTTTGTAATATATATATATATATAATAATAATATATTATATATATATATATATTGCTTTATTTATTTCTTTATTTATTAAAGTTATTTTTTTTCTTGCGTAATCCTTGATTCACTATACTATTCAAAAGTTTGGAGCATGTAAGATTACTAAAATTACACTGGAATATTTAAAATACATTAAACTGGAAAACAGATTTTAAATTGTAATAATATTTCAAATATTACTGTTTTGTGTATTTTTTCATTAAATGAATGTAGTAAAAAATTATAAAAATAAATTATTCCAAACAGTTGACTATAGTATTGGAGTTAGAGTAAGAAAGTAATTATTTGTTTAATGCTATGGGTTTTAGGTTTAGGATGAAACCTAACAATAATATTTGAATTTCTCTAAATATTTTAATAGAGATTTGCATAAGCGATACAATTTGCGCTTTTAAATTTATTTTTAGGTATCAAACACATGGCATAGTAGATTCACCCAAGCTTTGGCATTACGAGTTCATTCACATTAGTTTTCTGACTGAATTTTATAAATCTGATGCTGGAGCTCTGAAAGGCAGGAATGGAGTTGTGTCTGAAAACACAGTTTGATGAGCGCTCAAAATGCTGGCACGTAAATGAAGCCTTTGAACCTCTCCGGAGAGAGCAGGCTGAATGCCTAATCAATGCCGGACCTCTAAAACACACAACAGGCTCGGGATTAGAGATAAACACTTGCAAGCCCGTGGCCATCGTCAACACCAGCTTTCACACGAAGACAATGGCCCTCTCATCAAAACAATGATTGCGCCTGCCCGGTTCACTCTCTCCACTGGCAGCTGAAGCTTCCCACTCCTATCATTTGAATTAATCCAGTAATATTTCCAAAGCCTGCACTGTATAGGCCTCTAATGAGAAATCTCATCAGAAGTCGGCCGAAGCAGGCAATTTGAGCTGGAACCGACGTGTTGTTCTACCTTTCTCCGTCTTTTTTCAGCAGGCATCCTTTCAGAACGTTTCTTCATTTCCACCAGCACGTGATCTGGCCCTCCATTAGTGTACGGGCCGCTGCCGTGGTGCTCATTTAAGCATCAGGAATGTTTTTTGGTGTGCATGTGTGTGTTTTCAGGCAGCTCTTTCGACTTGTTGTCTGTTGTGTACTGATAGCTATCTCATTGACTTTAATCAGCCATCCGTCAATGTGACAGTGCTGTAAGAATAAAGGTTTTGAGGCGCAAGTTAATTAATTTGCCTGCTCCTGTCGGATGGCACTGCTCATTCATGGGGCAAATAAAGGCAGTCATGAATGTAATTGTTTGTTTTCTGTGCAGATTTGGCGAAATACGAGTCATTTTTGTGGCTTTGATATCTGCAGAGGTTGCCCTTTGCTTGCACTCACCCAGGATACTTTTTGGCAGTAAATGATGCGTGTTCCAACAAATTATTTTTTAATCATAATTTTTCATAAGCTCATCTGATGCATAAATTACAGCACACTGATTTGGTGGGACTTATATAAACATACACAGAAGTATCAGCGTAATGTGTTGATGTAAACAGTATGCAGTATGTATTAGCTGTGTCTTTTACACTTGTGCTTAGTGTTAAATTTTAAAACATTTTATGTAACATTTATTTAATAATAACAGTGATATTTTTATTAGTATTACTATAAGTAGTAGTAGTATATAGTATAAATATATTTTTCCTATAATAATTTTTTTAAACTCGCAAAAGCACTAAAATAATCTCACATCCCCCATATCAAATAAAACTCCCTCCTCATATTATTTAAGTTTTGTGAGCAAACACAAGATTTCTCAGGGGAGCACAAGATTTTTGTGGGTGAGCGCAAAGTTTCTCGAGGGAACGCAAAAGCTTTGAAATGCTTTTATTTTATTTATTTATTTTTTTAATCATCACCATGTCCCTTTAGGGGCTCCATATAAAAGAGAAATATCACGTCCATATTGATTTTGTAGATTTTTAAAGATATGTTTTCCTATTAATTTTAATGTCCAGGGCGTTGTGACAAAAAACAAGTCCATATCTTCTTATATGTAGCAAATAACTTGCCTTATTTGAAGCTACATCTTCATATTTGTCAGATCACTGAAAATCTTTTTGTTCGTTTTTTTTTAAAGACATTTTCTCTGATTTTTTTGTGATGCTGCTGGATGCCAGTTTGTCTCTCAGAAAGTAGTTCCATATGGATCCTTTATCAATAAACTTTGAACCTGACTTTACGGCGGTTGTAGGTTGGACACTAATTTATTTTGCAGTCAGGGTAATGTAATGGTTGGCATAGTAATCTTGTTCTTGGCGGCTGAGGACAGCGCTCCGGGGCATTGTCTGCACACTGAAGCACATGGCAGCTCTGGCTTTAAGGTGATAAGGGGCTGACTCAAGCCAAGTTCAAAGCTCAACATAACTGGAAAAGAGGAAAGTCATTTCAGGCAATCAAACAAAATTCAACATACTGGACCCCCGCACAAATGTTTTATATTGAAATTCGGAAGCACATCCAACAAAAACAATGTGGGAAGGAAGATGATTTCTTGAGTTTTATTTTGGCGTGACTAAAATACATATAGCCTTGTGGCTCAATCAAGTCAAGAAGTTGTGTTGGAATAATTGTAATTGTGAATTACTTCTTTTTACTCTCTGCCTGTCTTTCCAAGTTGGAGGGATGTCAAAGTCAATCAAAGAATCAGGACCGAAGCATTATTTTATGTGTTTTGTGTTTTGCTGATAGAAAATTACGATGGCCAGAAACACTACTAATTTAACTGGTTTCTGAATAAACAGACCAAAATCACCTAAACACAATGGCATGCTGTAATGAAGATTTCCTGAATAGTAATAGGAACCTCCCAGGAGGACTTTATTATTATTTTTATATTTTTATTTTATTATATTTTTTTCTTACCAAAGCGGGATTTATCATCATTTCAAAAATACAGTAAATGTATAAGCAAAAAAATGGCCTAATATTTGAAATAGTATTTTTTTTTTTTCCGTAAATAGAAAATAATTGTTTGTCATTTTACTACGCCATTTTACTAAATTTCTTTATTCCTGTGATGAAAAGGATGAATTTTCAGCAGCCATTACTCAGTCTTCAGTGTCACATGATACTTAAGAAATCATTCTAATATTTTTTCACTCACCTTTACTTCTAGTAGCTGACAGTCTTGCATATGACATGCGGATAAGCATAACAATTGTGATTGCACCATTGCAAAATCTTCAGTTTAACTGTTGTGTAACGAATCAGCTCATGAGGAAAAATGAATAATTAATCATAACTAGTTATAAATAATTATAAATATTTAGATCCGCTGTAAACATTCATTTGACCTCTCAGTGTCAACTGTCTGTCAATTCTAAGAACGTTAATTTCCTGGTTAAGGGAAATAACTTCTTAATGTACAATTCTACAAAGAGCTTGAAGCATAAATCTTGCATAATAAGTGACTCCAGTTATAAGCAAACAAAGAACCACGTCAAGTGTGATACAAGTAAGGTTGTATTAACTACATAAACACATAAACTGGTCTAAAATACATAATACATAAACTGGTCTACATCCTACGACACAAATAAACTCGGTCTAAACTACACATAAACCACACACACACACAACACAAACCCCCCCCCCCCCCCCCCCCCCACCCACAACAGGTGGTATAGAAAGGTTAAGTTAACTCAGTACAGCAAGCGCATAAGGAATATTTTATGGAACCATTTGCATATTCAGCAGATCTACACTTGAGTGAAACGTCAGATTCTTAGTTCAAAACACACCTTTGTAAAAAGGTGCAAAATGATACCTAATTAATAAGACTAATTTTGATACTTGCAAGTCTTGTCTGTCTGAAAGAGATTCTGATGCAATCTTAAGGTTTCCAGTTGATCTTTGCTGAAGTTAGTTGATGAAATAGAACCAGTTTGAGTCGGATCTTTTTTTTTTTTTTTTTTTTGGTGAATGGACAAGTCAGGCCGAAAAGGCCCTGCATGGCACAACGCTTGGATCCTCCGAACGTTTTTCACTCTTCATATTAGCATCTGACCGAACACCGACTGGGCGGTACATGGGTGTGTCAGCTCGTAATGGTCAGAGAAGCATCACGCCTCTCAAGAGGGCTTGTCCAATGAGAAAGACGTAAATCCCAAGTGGGAGTTTGGAAATAATGGGGAGTTTTATGACTCTTTGTGTGGAAACATGGTACTTTGCATCTGGAACTTGAAGCAACAAGACTAAAGATTCTCAGGACACTAATATAAATTGCCTATGTACCAACACATAATATACACTCTTGTTTAGATCATCAGAAGGCGAATTCATAGATACTAAACACGGTATATGTAAGGTTATATGAATGAGTGGTTTATCGTAAGCATGAATAAAATAGTCTATAATAAAACAGATTAAATACAACACAGCAATAATATACACAATGGCCTGAAGAATATGTGTGTTCATTCAAAGAAAGGTTTTCCTATGAATTAATTAGAGCACAGTCCATTTCTACTGTGCCTTTCCTATGGGGACAATGAGTGGGTTATTCTACTCACATTCCTGGGGGGTCATACAACCAGTGATATCATGATTAGTTGTCAAGGTGATCAAGGTGGGGGATGGTGTTCAGCAGAAATCCTGGCATCCAGTTTATTGAGTGAGGGGACTGTGACGATTTGTTAATCTAATGAATAATTGATTTGTTAAATCAAATAAAAATTAGTGTGTCAGATTGGTCGAGACGCTACAGTTGTATATTTAGCCTTCCTGTTATGGTAATGACAAGACTGACCCCCAGAAGAGCTTATTGCACCCCTGCATTTAACATTCTCACAAGTTCACTCATTGTTTCTCAACATTGTCACACATTTCGTAATGATCGGATGATCTGTGCTATGCAATTTGATTTAAGATACTCTATTTGATACTCGATTTGCAGATTCATGCTCTGCAAAAACACTAATGTGAAGTAATCGTGTGCTATGTGTGGGTGCAAAGTGCCATGGCAAAAGAATTGCCTCTGTGGATTTATGAACATGTAATCATGACTTTTCATCATAATTAGTTCTTATTTCCATGCCATGGGTATTACTCGGATCCATTTAAGACTCCTTCAATGCATTTTGTGGAACAGCATGTGTTTCCCGAAGACAAATGTGCTATTTACGCGCTGTATTAAATGCGTCATGGATTACTCTGAATTGAAATCGTGTAAACAAATAGGATGTTTCTCATTGCCCATGATACGAGATGTTCATTGTGCAAGCCAAGTACAATGCTATGAACCAGAAATACTGAACATTTTTAGAGCCGTTTGCTTATTGCTTTTCAAGAGGTTAAGGGTGAAAACTAAATAAATATCACATGGTATGAGGATTTTTGGCTGGTGAATGTTGTCAGTTATTCAAAACGCTCAACCAAACTGCATAAGATTCAAGATTATCAGATTATGGGGTACATTGTGAATTCAGTGGTTAGAAATCAAAAGAATACTTATTCACTTGTCACCATCCATTTTACAGCAACTGTGTCCTGTGGTCCTTCATCATCCTCTGCAAATTTGGTTCCGTCTTTCTGTTGAATCATTTAGTGATCGACTGAATTGTGCAATATTCAATTAATTATTAATCAGTAAATTTAGTAATTTAAACAGATTAACCAATTAGCCTATTTGCTTTTAGTTTAAGCTGTGGACCATTACTGCTTTAATTAAAGTTCATTCAGAGATTACCGCTTTTAATATGCACGCTCACCAGCACATCAGTTCACATTTTATGGAGTTCAAAATTAACTAAATTAACAAAATTACACACTGAATTATTAGATTCAGAATATTTCCTAAACCCTTTCTTACATTCGTAATGGAGTTTTTGCTACAGTTCACATTTTCTATAGGTTCCTTCAGATGCTATTGCCAGGGATGGATAAGGAAATGGTAAATAGATGCTGGGTTGTCTCTGTAAACATTTAACCCTGTAAATAAAGGTTGCTTCACAGCCTGGCATTACTTGTAAGATGTTACCACTCAACATAAATTCAGAAGTGTGTTCTTTTTCTGTAGTGTAATCCGCGCAACATACATACTTTGAATATATTTATTACATAAGATATATATATATATATATATATATATATATATCTTATATATATATATATATATAGATTACACATCAATCCATTCTTAAATTTCGATAATTTTGATTGATTTCACTCTAAAAAATGCTGGGTTGTTTTGACCCAACTTTGGGTCAAATATGGACTAACCCAACTTTTGGGTTAAAATGTAATTTAAAATATTTAACCCAACAGCTGGGTTAGTCCATATTTGACCCAAAGTTGAGTTGAAACAACCCAGCATTTTTTAGAGTGTACATATAGAAAACCACCAGGCATTAGCTTTCGTACATAAGGTTTTGCTCTTTTTAATCACTGCAGTATTAGAGTTTATAGGTGCAAGTATAATGATGCATTCAATCAGGAGAACATCAGCTTCTGTTTTATTAAGCCCTGCAGTACAAGCCATTAGATATGGTCAGCATAATCACTGGGTTACCAGCATTATGGATGCACTGTAAAATAAAATGTTTATTGCTACTAAAAAATGCTGTTATACTAAAAAGGCACTTTTATATGAAGAGCTGTACACATGGAAAGAGAGATTGCATGGGGAGAATACATAATTCATTGTCTTTTTAAAAAACAAAAAGGTTTTTTTTATGCAAATTAATTTTATGCAAAGCACATCTTGACCGTTCTTACCTCAGTCACCTCCATGCATTCTCACAGATTCTTCTATTTACGTAATGTAGCCTAGAAAATGGGCTAATGTGCTCAGGCCTGCTTTGTGTGATCACTTTTTATTATGAAGCAGTATTGTCCAGCCGTGGTGTACTATCTCAGGCTATCTCTCGCAGCATCTGCAGCCAGGCAGGAAATTGAAGCTAGGTAAGAGGTAAAGGCCACCACAATGATGGTGGATGAGTTGCCTGCAGTAATTATTTGAAGTGCTGTTCAAATAGAAGCACACGGGATTATAGACACTTAAGAATACTCACGCTCACTGATTCACTTTTGATGTCCATCAGAATTGTTTCTTACCGATAGCTGATGTCTGATCTTTTCAGAAATGCAGCATGGAGTGCTTCACGGTGCTTGCATTTCCGAAGAGAGCTTGCTGCCCACGCTTGCTCTTTAAGGTTAGGGCTCTCTGGAGGATTTATTAATTTATTTATTGGACTTGTTCTGAAAGTGCTTTTACACGGGTCACTTTTTTCCCCAAAAATAAATAAATAAATACACAGGGGGGAGTCATGTGGAACGATGTTGTCAGTGTGTTATTAAATATACCTATAGTTTGGCTAATGTAACCTATAAATTAAAATTTGTTAATTACATAAGATAATAACATTTTAAAATGTGTGACAACTTAGCCTGACCTGCTGTTAATAAAAGAATACACTTCACGTTTCAATACACAAAGACAGATAGCTTTCTATTCAAAGAATCATACATGAAAATGCATCACGGTTTCCACAAAAAAAAAAAAAAAAACATGAATCAGTACAGTGTTGTTGTCACGAATTCAGTCCATGGGCTTCCTTTTATTCACCACCAGAGGTCACCCTTTCCATTGCATTGACTCTCATACAACACAAACTGTGGCATAGCACCCTGGACCACATATCCCATCATTCTTTGCACGATTTGCACACTGCACTGATTGCACACAGCAGTTTCTAATCACCTCACTCACTATATAAAACCCACTCAAACTGCCATTCTCTGCTGAGTATTGTTTAGCCTGTACCCATTTCCGAGTCGCCGTGTTTTTCTTGTTTTGCCTTTCCTGTTTTTGCGATTTCTGATCTTTGCCTGTTTTCCTGGTTTTCTCCCTCTCGTCTTGCCCCTGTGTTTCTGTCTGCCGATCGTTGACCTACGCTAGTCCTAGGATTATTCTTGTGTTTTGCCCGCCATATACCTGTTTGCCATTGTTTGACCCTGCCTGTTTACCACGTCTCTCTAATAAAAGCTTGCAGATGGATCCACACGTCTCACGTCTCGTCAGCCCCGTAACAATAACACAGTGATAAATAAGAAATAATTCTTTAGCCACAAATCAGCATATTAGAATGATTTCTGAAGGATCATGTGATACTGAAGACTGGAGTAATGGCTGATGAAAATTCAGCTTTGCCATGAAAGGAATAAATTCAATTTTAAAATATATTAAAATAGAAAGTTTAAAAATGAATAAATAAAAATCACAGCAATAGTGTATAGTTATAATAGCAACAAACATTAAAAAAAATCAAACCATGCTTTGGGCAAAAAGTTTGCATCAATAAATATTATAAAATTACATTGTTGTCAGCTGTAGGCAGCTAATATTAATTTCTGTTTTAAAGCTGAAGTATTTAATTTATGGACCATTCGTGTTACCAGACTCAGAGTTGCCAACTTAGCAATTCTGTTGCTAAATTTAGCAACTTTTCAGACTACCCGAGCAACTTTTCTTCCAAAAGCACCTAGCAACAAATTTAGCCATTTGTTAAATTTTATTTGGGTACTTTTAGCAACTTTTGATAAATGACTCGAACAATAAAAAGGCACACATTTTTCATCTAAATTTCACAAAAAGAGGAAACTAAAGTTGCCTAGCAGTACACACATCACATGAATTAAGTTATTGCTATTTGCAATCGTTTAATGTGATAATAATAATAGTTTAATAATTGTTCATTTATGGTACACCTTGTTAAAGCCTGTACATGTGATGGGCTGCGAGTGAGTGATCAGTTAGCACAGTGTCTTTCCAAACTTCTTAGTCGCGGCACCCGTTGGAGAAATTTTACCAAATTTGCGGCAGCTACAAAAATAAATTTTGGGCACAATATTTGATTTTAACTTCGATATGATACTTTGAAAAGCATAGGTATTCGGTACAGCAGGGAAGAACTGCAGAATATACTGTCATACAGATATTTTTAATATTATAAAAAAATGTGTCCATCAATGGTGGCAATCAGTAGGCTAATTTCTAATGAAAAGACCAATTTATATGACAGGCTTTTATTCATATGTAAACATTGTGAGATAGCTAGTAATAATGGTAATTAAACAAAGTTTTGCTCACTCAGTGTATTTTACAGTTGAGTAATTTTGTTGCAGTAGCACGAGATAGCTTGATTTAAAACTTTAAATTGAATAAAAAATGACAAGTAAGCAATAAGTAATAAAATAAGAACAAATAAAGAATTTAATAATGATAGCACAAATAAAAAAATAACAATTGGCCTAAAAATGAAATAAATAGCTTTTTTTAGTTTTTCAGGTAGGTCTAACACAACAGTAGGGTTAAGAGATTTTTTTTTTTTTTTTTACAATTATCCCAAATAATGTTTACTACTAGAAAGCTATTATTATTATCAGAGGACAGGTGAGCATAACGGTTAGCAGATCAATAAATGAGAGGGCAGAGTTGCCCATATACCACACATCACGTTACAACACAGTAGGGCTATTGCAGACAGAAACAAAACTGTACTACATCGATGTTTCCTGTCAGCTCGATTTTTGAGTGGACTTTGCTGTTCCGATGAGCATGAACGGTATATGAGTGGAGCACTCACATGGGCCGTGAGCGACTGAGCGGAGTGCACACACATAGAGCGGGATAATACGCAGAGCGTCACACCACGTGAAAGTGAAACCTGAGCGGTGAACTAATTTTCGGCAGCCGAAATTTCAGTGCGTCTCAGAAATGGATATTATATAATAGCTACTTTTATGAACATTTTAGCAATTTAAAAATAATAAAAAAGGATTTTTTACAAGGCACCCCTGCTCTCGACAGACGGCACCCCTATCGACAGAGTTAGTACACTGTAAGAAAAATATCTACAAAAATGGAAAAGGTAGTAATTTTCCAGGACATTATCTGTTATCTGTAAGTGTTCAATAATTCAATGTTGTATTTAAAAATAGTTATTTATATTTTAACATTATATTATGCATTAATATTATTGACGAACCAATATAAATGAACATCGAATATATATATATATATATATAGATATATATATTATAATATATATAGATATATCGATATTATAATATGTATATATATATATATATATATATATATATAATTTTATTTTTAAGCAACAAATCAACCTTCCTTTAGCAACTTCCCCTGAAAATTTGTTGGCAACACTGACCAAACTTAATTTTAATGGGTTTCAGGAGAACAATGGACAACAATGCAAGCAGACCAATCCTTTCCAAGCTCTCCCCACTGGTTGAGTCATTGTTGATGTTTGGTTTGTGGTCACTGAATGGCTAAAACCAACACTCTTTTTAAGGCAATTCTGATTTAAAGTTTCTGGGAAAGAACATAGTATTTAACATGAAAAAAACTACCTTTAAATTACCAAATAATTTTAAATAATTGAATTCACTGTTTTGGTGAAAACTGTTTTTCAAACTATGAAACCAGGGCCGTGCACATGTGGCCTGGTGGCTAGAGCCATTGCTTTGGCAATGTAAAGCCTTTTTGCCATGCCAATAAAGCTACTGGAATCTGTCAATCGCTGACAGCAATGTAAGTTTTCAAACGACTTGACCACTGACCACATCTCTGTTCATATGGTACGTAAACACACAGTAATACATTTTGGAATATTATCCTGGTCTCACTGAGTCAATATTTAGTCTGATTACTTTCGTGTGACTGATCAAGTTATTATATGTAGCTAGTATGAGTAACAAAATGCGTTCTCTGTGTCCAGATTTGACCGCAATAATAATGCAAAAACTGACAGTTTAAATCAACCTTTAAATGTCAACTTTTACAAAAAGTAGTCTTTAATAGTGTAAATACTGTATATATTCAAATACATAATCTAATACAAGCTATTTATTTTATATTAGGCCTATAGCATGGTCTATTTTTATTTGGTTTGTTAACAAAAGTTCTATATAGGCTAAGTGATTGTGTACTGTTTTGTTGTTGCCCATTCAAGCAATTGACACGGAATTGCCGCTAATTTGAACCAACTGAAGGTAAAATGCGTATGGGCATTTAGAAGCTATAAAAGCAAAAAAAAGCAAGGAAAAGATGGAAAACCTGTCACACATCAGTTAACTGGTGGGAGAATTTCATCACCGTCACACACACACACACGACGCACACACAAACACACACACACAACACACACAAACAAACACACAAACACAAACACAAACACGTTTTTCTAGAAATCTATAATATATATAACTATATATATATATACACACACATACATACATACATATACTTATACATACAAATATATGGCTGAGCAATAACTTCCCCACTCCTGGTGATTTCGGCCACTGCCCCTCAAAATGTCTGTGCACGGCCCTGCATGAAATGCGTGGGTTCTCCTTTTTTTTTTTCTTCTTCTTTGGTCTGCCTATCCACTTCTTGTTTTCTGCAGGATGAAAAATTTAGAGATACCTGTGACATCACCTGTCACTCCAGAGGAAGATGTATCTGCAAAGTGTTCCTCAAGGTCAGTGTAGCCACTCAAAAAAAGCCACATAGATCTCTCACAAACTGTGATAAACCGTACCTCCACAATTCGAGTCTACGTGTATTTCAGATGCTTTCCAACGATAAACGCAGTCACCTAGCCGGGGCTGCGGTGGGTGATTAAAGCACTTTGTCTTGAGTCATATCCTGCTCTCCTGATTCCCTTCGCTGATTTCGGCACCCTCCCTCTCTCACCTCTGCTCATATCACACCTCCTTCTTACTCATTTGCAAACAAAAAGGGAATCCAAATCAGATTGCTTCGTCAGAGCAATGCGCCAAACAAATAAGTGCCGATCAGTCTTTATTTCTTATCTGTCTGTCTATTGATTGTTACTGGGGACCCGATGTGAAGTCTGGAATCTGAAGCCGTCTCAAATTTTGGTTATGAGTTTGCTGAGAAGCAGACCTGAAGTCCGTGATGACATTTCAGTTTAATTACTGATGCATCACTTGGGCTGGATACCAACATGTGCTGTGTGAAGCAAAGTTGTAAACAATTGAATGAAATCAATTCTGTCTGAGTGCATAAGGGGTTTACTTTTTGGTTAAATGTGTAGTCAATATTGCAAGCTCTCGGTTTGAAATCCTTGGTGTAAGTTAAAGGAATAGTCCGGAAATTAGCATTCCTTCATCGTTTACTCACCCTCATGTTGTTTTCAAACCTGAATGAATGATTTTCTTCCATTAAACACAAGTGGAGGAATTTTGAAGAATGTCCTGGTCACTCTTTTCCGTGCAATTACAAAAAACAGATACTGAAGTTTTCAACCTCCAAAAAGGACACAAAAGCACCATAAATGTATCATGAAAGTGTTCCATATGCTATATTTCAAATCAAAACTATTGTTGCTTCTCACGGTATCTCAAGAAGAAATAGAATAAGGGATGAACATCATGAGGGTAGCCTACATGATGACAGAACTTTTATTGTTTTTTGTTAAACTGTTCCTTTAAGATGTAAATAATGAGAAATCAGTATTTTCGTTGTTCATTGTTGTTTCACTCTCATAAGTGTTTGTATTTTGACTATGAAAGATAAATCATAATCTATACGACTTCACATTTGAAAAAAATGGATCTCCAGGAACCTTCCAGAAAGCATAGAAGAACAAATACCTCAAAGAGAGGCACAAAGCATTGTAGGATTTTGATCTGGCCCCAGGAGAGTTGCTCCGTCTCGGAGTTCAAAGTTTCTTGTACTTGTACCAGAGTTTGAGGTGTGAGCATCACAGCAGCCCCCCAGAGCCTAGACTGAGTTAGCCCTCAAAGACCAGAGACAAGAAGAACATGATCTCACATCAGTACAACACTGCTTCAAAAAGACACCCATTCATAAAAAAAGAGAAAATCTGATACATGGAGAGAAGGATCAAGAATACCTTCCCTAACCTGTTCTCTTTGATCATTGACAACCAAAATAAATGACAAATTTATGTAATGTATATCAAGACCACAAACATTTAGAATTTCATAGGGAGCCTGCTGATAGTGTTGCTTATTTATATGCTCTGATTTAGCTCCTGATTTGCTAGCATCCGTAATACATAATAGTGTCCTTTTATGGCAAATAAGTGACTGCGAAAAAGCCTACTAAGTTTGAAAAGACGGGAATGTTTGTGTAAATTCATTTATATGAAGCACTGTTGTCTGCAATTGTCCTGTCATTCCAATTCAAATTCCAATTTCGTTTCCTGTTCCAACTTCCAAATTTGTTTTTCCACATTCTCAATTTTGGAAATGGCTAATGGTAGTAATAATAATAATAATAAAATAAAGTCCAAAACGCCATTCCAGTTTTTAAAAAATTTTAAGCAGCAAAATGTTCAAATTTTTCAGGCATATAATAAATCTTTTATAGCAATTCAGCAAAATTAGAATGGTTCTGAAGGATCATGGACATGGAAGACTAGAATTATGAATGCCAAAAAATTTATCATCATAGGAATACATTTCCTTTAAAATTATTATACTCGTGTGAAATATTTATGTATGTATTTTAATTTATATTTGATCAAAGTATTCAGCCTTGGTGAGCATGAAAGACATTTAAAAATCTTACACATGCCAAACTTCTGAATGGTATTGTATCTTCATATTTAGCACCTGATTAAACTGAACTCATCCAATGAATGAATGAATTCATCCAATAGAAAAAGCACATCTTTTAAGTGACCATGGCATGTCACTGAAAAATCCTTTGCTACAATTGTTTTTTTTTTTAGTTCCTCAATACGAGCAATTCAATGAAACTAAATTGCCAGAACATACATTAAATCTGTGTCTCGCAATATGCCCAGCTGTCTCTGTTGTTACGGCGAACACTGAAACGAGCAATAAAGTGGTTTGCCTGAAGATAAAATGGCCAGGTTTGGGCTGGGCGGCACTCCAAAAGGGCTGTGTTTGTAAATGCAGGTCTTTTTTGTCTCAGCGTGTTTTAGCACAGTGGAAGTTCATGTGTGGATCACTTCATTGAGGAGTAGTGTGAAGTCCTCACTCCTGTGTGTTCTGCAGCAGTGGGGTGTGTGGGAGTGACTGATTTGGCAATCTCCCACACCATCTGGATGTAGTATAATGTTCAAACACGCTCAAGCTCATGCCTGCCTCTAAACACTCGACTGTTCACTTTGAATGACTGGTACACCTGTGCAGGGTTGCTCTTGTGGATTGCCAATTACGATGACCATCAGGCCTGAGTCAAAAGGCTGTATAATGAAGTACAGTATAGATGATTAACAAAAAACATTGCACATGTTGACCACAAATGGGCTTTAAATACGTTAACCTCTATAATTATGTCTGATTCATGAAAGATGACAGGCTGATTTTATCTATAAATGTTGTTTAGTTTTACAGAGCCAGACTTTTGATTGTATCCACTTAATGTCTGGATCCTACAATCCATTTTGACAAGAGGGCGCCGAATGACACATATCATTTTTTTATGTGACATCTAGGGGCAAATCTGAAATCACCAAAAAAGGCAGATGTGCATGACTATTGGACCATTCATGTAATGATAGTAGTCTCTGTAAAAAGGATGTACAGACAGCATATAGGCAAAATTTTATATTATCAGTCGGTTTGAATCAGTGTGATGGCTCTGTCGCTGAATAAACATGTTGAATCCATCTCAGCAGTTATTAAATCAAAACTCACGCACTCACTGAACTGCAAGTACAAACTTAAAAAGGTTTAAAAAGTTAAAAAGCTGTATGTTTTTGAATCACTAAAAAGAACCAGTTCATAAGATTCATTTATTTGTAAAACTGACTGGTCCCACTGTTTTAATTCACTAAAAAGAACTAGGTCATAAGATTAATTTATTCATAAATCTAACTGTAGTGTCCTCGCTGTATGTTTTTGAATCATCAGAAAGAACCAGTTCGTAAGAGTCATTTGTGTGTGGCCACATTGTGTTTTTGATTAACTGAAAATAACTAGTTCATAAGAATCTTTTATAAGTTAATCAAACTATTGTGGCCACGCTGTATGTTTCTGAAACTTCAAAGATGTGTTTGGTCACACTGTATGTTTTTGAATCACCAAAAAATAAATACAGTTCATTAAAGTCATTCATTCATGAATTAGACTATAGTGGTCACACTGTATGGTTTTGATTTTCCTAAAAAGAATATGTTCTTAAGAGTAATTTATTCTTGAACCGCACTGCAGTGGTGTACTGTATGTTTTCATTCACTAAAACTTAACTGTTTCAAAAGAGTCTTTTATTTGTGAATCGGACTACAGCTGTCACGCAGTTTGACATTCTATGAACAATGTCAGTGCAGGTGTTGCTTGAGGCTAGGGCTACTACTCTTTGACTCTATGTGTCTTTTTGAGAGTATGTAGTAAATGGCTTGTATTGAAGTTAGACTAACCGAAATTGCCGAGTCAGTAAAGCATATACAAACTAGATCATCCAATACAAGATTGAACCCACCGTGTTGTTTCGGGTCCATTTCAGTCATATCCACAAAAGGCAGTGGTGTCTTTCCCAGTCTCTGTTGTCTTGTCTGCTGTTCAGGTGCCTGTGGAGTTTAATTAAATGGCACAGGTAAAGTGGGCTCTGTTTGCCGGATGAGACAGGCTGTCTCCTTGAATCTTCTGCACCTGGTCTCCCTCTGTCCTCACTGAAGGGCTATGGCCCCATTGCAATGAGCCTTAATCTGGGAGATCACTCTTTATCCTGCAGGTTCCAGGGGCAATGTGGAGGAACATATCAAGCCATCTCTATGGATTAGGCCTTGTGCTCTCTTGTGGGGACAAGTGAAGGGAGGGAAGTCAATCTCCAGGGTATTCTGGCTTTACTCTTTCACCTTCTCACTTTCTCTCTCTCAACTATATATGTGTGTGTGTGTGTGTGTGTGTGTGTTGTCTCACTGTCATCTAGAGTGTTCTGTCATTATTACTTCAGTGTATTTATTGCTTCAGCAGTTGTGTTACAGTCTGCTGGCAGTTAATCACATGGATTCTGATTCATCTGAAGGCTTGATGCCTTGATCATATCATAATTATTTAAGGAGCCAAATACACTTATGTTTGTTTGTTTTTTGTTACACCAAACAGTTGTAATTATTATTTTTTTATGACCACTGTACATCCTCTTGCTGTCCCTTAGAATTAAGCAGGACATTTTTTTTTTTTGCTGCTCCTGCCAGGGTTGGTATTGAACCAAGAAGTATTTATACTATAGCTATTCAGCCTGCGTTGAGTATCTATAGACAACTATTTTAATTTTGGATGTAAATGAAGTAGAATTAAAATGAACTTAAATTCAAATAAATTGAATTATGACTAATTTATAACTAGAACAGCAAGGTTTGTTAGCCCAGACCTATATTTTATTGTATTGACAGCGAGAGATAGATGATGTAGAGATAAAGAGATGCAGGATAGATAAATAGATATATAGAGGAAGATGTAGAGATAGTGATATAAATTGTTATAGCGATAGATGGGTGGATGGATAGAGAGAGAAATAGATATAGAGACAGAAATAGGTCTGAGTGATAGATTAGAAAGAGATTGATATAGGGATGGATGGGAGAGATATAGAGATAGGGATAGGTATCAAAATAGAGATGGATGGATGGATGGATAGAGAAACATATGTATAGTGATAAGTAAGTCACTTTGGATTGAAAACCATCTTCAAAACAACAACTAATAACAGTCAGATGCAATTAATTGTACAGCTATCATCAGTTCTTCATTTCTGGCAGTAAATGACATTAGTATTTCAAGGTCACACCAGGAGAAGGTGAGGTGTGAATAGTCCTATTGCTCTCCTCAACGTAAAACAACCTGCCAACCGTGATCTGATACACATATTCATTTGTAGAGGGATCCATATAGCATTTCTGCACTTATGGTTTTGTACGATGAAAAAAGTGAGCATGTTAAAGAAAATAATGTCTGTCTGTATATACGTCTTTGACAGTGTCCTATGCTAGATTCACTCTAGTGGAGCGCTACTGCAGGCATCGATGGAGGCGAGGTAAAGAAGAGATGGCGCGCTGATTTCTCCTCCACCAGTGACAGCACAGAGTAATGACTGGTAATGCTTCAGTGTGATTACTGCACGTCATTTTTCTTTTTTCTCTCGTGTTCACTCTCCAAGAGAATGTTTTATCTGTGAAAGCGTGTGTACTCATGTGTGTGTGATTTGGGGGGTATGTGTATGAGAGGAGAGAGATGTTGCAATGCACAACACAGAGTAACGATAAATGACAAAAAGCGAACGAAGAAAACAAACAGAATCTGAGAGACTGCAAAACAAAGATTTTATGAAAAGGAAACATTTAATGTGACCCTCTCCCCAAGAAATGAAATGTCTGCTTTCTGTCTTGCTTTACTGTGACCAAAAGTAATAACACATAATGAATAAATGTTTAATTCGTAACGTGTCATTTTGACCAGAGATGCAGTTCGAAATCATCAGTAGCTGAAATCAAGCACGTTTCCCTGCAGAGATGCTAACATTCGTATTGGATTTATGGTAAAATGCCTCTTTCAAAAGCACGTTTGGTGCTGTTTCCAGGAGGTAGTCATGTGATATACAGCAATGCACATTAGTTGTTCTGTCATTATCTATCAAGGACAGGGGAAAAAATTGCTTCTTTATTCCCTGCCTGAAGTTATTACATCACTTCATGAATTTCATCCAAATGTTTTTTTTTCTTGGCATGAATTTGTCATTACCAGGACTGAACAGAATCTGTACCCGTCTGTCATTTATAAAGTTCTACATGTACTAGCACCACGTGTGTTTGCCTATTAATTATTCGTTATAACTTTACCTTATTTAAATTCATTATTCAGAATGCCCAAAAATCAACAATCTAGTTATTGTTTAGAAATATACTTTCATTAAACCTTAGTGTAAATATAATGAAGTAAATCAAATTGAAGTTTAAATATAGCTGCAAGCAGCGATTAATGGGGTTTAAGTACTTTAAGGCATTTATGACATGGATACTGTTGGGGTTTAGGTCAAACTGAAAATTATGGCTGACACTAAAATTCATCCACGATGGAGAATACACACACAAAAATGATGTACTATACAATACTTTAAAAAAAAATTGTAAATACTAAAACTATCGATTAAATAGCATTAAACATTTAATAATATCAATATTACTATTACTAGTTTAAATATTTAAATTTATCTTCGATGTCCAGCATTGTGTACACCCCATTTTCCAAAAAAACACTAGAAAGGACTTACAAGTGCAATTTGTTTAGTATAAGAGCAATCCCTTTTTTTAGCAAATGTAACACTAGTGTACCAGTGTATTTTTTTTTTGCTTTGTTTAGTATTACAATTTTGTCTTGTACAGCCCATTTTTCATGTATGTAAATATTGGTTATGGTTATCTTTGTTAAATCATTGTGCAATAAAACACTGTACATAAACAACTTCAAATATGATAATGCATGTATTGTCTTTGATTGAAATGCTGTAGATAAATGACATTGAAGCTAAGCAGAGGGAAGAAAAATTAAATAAAAAAGAGATCTCTTTACCATTTCAAATATTTCTCTTACAGAAATGAGGTTACCTTAAGATTAATTGGAAACTTTAGCTTGAGTCTCCTGCTTCTCAAACTTGTCTCCTCAAAACTCTAACACTCTCACAACGGTCTCCTTTAAAGCTTTAAAAGAGATCTCA
Source organism: Sinocyclocheilus anophthalmus (assembly GCA_018155175.1). Taxonomy (NCBI): domain Eukaryota; kingdom Metazoa; phylum Chordata; class Actinopteri; order Cypriniformes; family Cyprinidae; genus Sinocyclocheilus; species Sinocyclocheilus anophthalmus. Next base: position 160,042 of record JADLZN010003026.1, read on the forward strand.
ACAAAATAACACACTGTGCTCAGATATTTCTCCTAAGCTAGAGACTCTGGATCTCTCACATTTGTCTCTTTTAAAAGTGTTAGGATCGATCTTCAACAAAATCGCACACTGTGCTAGATTTTGCTCCTAGCTATACTCTGGATCGCTCCATTGTCCTCCATCAAAAGTGTAGAAAGAGTCTCCACATCACACATTGTGCTCAGATTTTTCTCCTAATCTAGACTCTGGTGGTCTCATATTTGTCTTTTTTAAAGTTTTAGAATAGATCTCAATAACATCACACACTATGCTCAGATATTTCTCCTTAGCTAGACTCTGGATCTCTCACATTTGTCAAATCAAAAGTTTAGAAGAGGTCTCAATAACATCACACACTGTGCTCGGATATTTCTCCTTAGCTAGACTCTGGATCTCTCACATTTGTCTCCTCAAAAGTTTAGAAGAGGTCTCAACAGCATCACACACTGTGCTCAGATTTCGTCCTTAGCTAGAAACTCTGGATCTCTCACATTTGTCTCTTTTAAAGCTTTAGAAGAGGTCTCAACAACATCACACAGTTTGCTCAGATTTTCTCCTACTCTAAAGACTAGAGAGCTCCCACATCTGCACAGTGTGACATTGCTGCAGCCTGGAATTGAACTGCTGGTTTGTCTGGCCGGAGGAGAACTGGCCCCCGATTGTGCCTGGTTTCTCCCAAGGTTTTTTTCCTCCATTCTGTCACCGATAGAGTTTTGGTTCCTTGCCGCTGTCGCCTCTTGCTTGCTTAGTTGGGGACACTTCATTTCCAGCGATATCGTTGACTTTATTGCAAATGATTGCAAAGATACTATTTTAACTGAACTGAGCTGGACGGTGACATCACTGAATCAATAATAAACTGACTTTAACTGAAAAATGTACTGTTTACTATTGTCATTTTGCCCTGTTATTGGAACACACTAATTTCCTAATTATTCTGTTCAGATTGCATTACCCAAGCTGTATTGTTAAAGCGCTATATAACTAAAGGTGAGCGATTGACTTGGCCTTGACATTTGGTCCCTCCTCTAATTTCAAAGTGAGCTCATAACTTTACAAAGTGTGCACCAAGTCAAATGCCTCAATGTGAGCTCAAACATTTCTTCCATATAATATGTATTAATAATCAAGACTGAGTCATAAGCCCTTTATGTGCCTTTCAGCAAAGTTCAAGGACGCCAGGTTAGTGATATTTCCCATAAGAATGATGTGCCTAAGTCATACAATTGGCCTATAAAAAGTAGCATTATCCTTTTTCTGCATAATTTCTCTCTCAATTATAGCCTTTAACTCTATGTATATTCCCCCCCCTTTATTTAGTGCCTTCAAAGTACTTGACTTGATGCAACCCTTTGTACAGTTTGTTGAGATCTCTTTATAAAGCATACAGGAGACAAATTGGACCCCAATTATTTAGCTAAAGAGACAAACTTAGCACAGTGTGTGTGTTGTTGAGATTTTCTAAGTCTAACTTTGGGAGAACAATGTGAGAGCTCCAAAGCCCTAAGGAGAAAATATCTGAGCACAGTGCATGATTTTGTTGTGATCTCTTCTGAAGCTTTAAAGGAGACAAATGTGAGAGATCCAGAGTCTCTAGCAAAGGAGAACAATCTGAGCACAGTGTGCCATGCTATTGAGATCCTCTTTATAAATCTTTAAAAAGGAGCCAAGTAGTGAGACCCCAGAGTCTTAGACCAGAGTCTTAGCACAGTGTGTGATGTTGTTGAGATGTCTTTTAAAGCTTTAAAGGAGACAAATATGAGACCACCAGCGTCTTTAGACTAGGAGAATTGTCTGAGCACAGTGGGTGATGTTGTTGAGATATATATAAAAGCTCCAATTTTTGTCCAATCTCCATAAAATGTTTGCATGCTTGTTTAGAAATATATGTTGCATGTGTTGACTTAGTTTTGTGAAGTTTTGATCTAGAAGTTTTGATCTAGGCCAAAAGCATTTAGGCTTTTGGCCTAGATCAAGAGCATATTTTTAAATTACCCTGTTATACCTGTCTAATTGCAAAAGTTTTTTTGGGGGGGACATTATAATGCAACTACACTCTTAAAAATAAAGGGGCTTCACGATGCCATAGAAGAACCTTTTTTGTCTAAATGGTTCCATAAAGACCTTTAAAACATCTGAAGAACCTTCTGTTTCACAAAAGGTTTTTTGTGGCGAAGAAGTTTTCTTCAGATTACAAAAAGGTAAGAAAGATATGGTTCTTTAAAGAACCTTTGACTGAATGGGTTCTTGTGGACCAAAATGGTTCTTCTATGGCATCGCTTGAAGAACCTTTTGAAGCACCTTTATTTTTAAGAGTGTAGACAGTCCAGAGAATAGTAGTGCACTGGTTTGCAAAAGTACTTTTTTTTATATTCTCAAATATTTAAAGAACAGTTTGATTGACAGCAGTGGTTATTGTGGCGAAGTTGCTCAGTATGAGGAGATGTATCAAATGATATGAATATTGTGTGGATGTGTGAAACGCCACATGTTTACAGAAGCATAAAACTTGTGCCAACTAAAAACCAACTAGTGGCTAATTTCGTTCAAAATTCGTACAAACCTCTAGGGCCATGAGTCGAACAGGCCCACTGAGTTTTGTTCCGATTGACCTCCGTTAACCTTGTTTAATAGGTGCTCAAACTTCATTCACTGATGAAGTTTTTTCGCTATGTTTTTTGATATATGTGAATTTCCTTATAGACACTTGTGGCTTGGAAAAAGACACTGCATACCAATTTTTTAAGTCGATTGGACTAGTTGCGTAGTTATAGCCGTATTTATGTTTTTCCCTCTTATAGCGCCACAAAGTGGCCAATTTACGCAATTGTTTTTAATTTGACCAAAGACTGACCCCTTATACACGTGCCCCGAGTTTGGCGAAGATATCACATTCCGTTTAAGAGTTATAGCCGTTGTAGTAAAAGTGGCCCTGCCTTTTTTGAACATTTTGGCATCCCTTTGCCGCAGTGAGTAGAAGGTTCAACTTTTTTTTGGATAATTATTGATATTCATAATCTATTGGGTGAAAAACCTCGGACATTTCGCAAAAGTAGGCTTTTTCAAAATCTGATCGCATACCGTCATTGTAAGTCGTCTGATTGTGCCGCAAAAAAAAGTTGTGAGCTAAGCAAGGACACTTGGCACTTGAGTCTGCGACTTACGGTTTAGGATTTATGAGCAATGTTGTACTTTTGATTGCCGTAGCGCCCACGTCAGGCCGATTGGGGCGAGCCTTGGTGATGGTGTGAGTACTACCATCCCTCCAAGTTTCAAGTCTCTACAATTTACGGTTTGGTCTGCCCGATCAATTTTACATGGAGATTGCTGATCCTTGCCCATTCTAACTATTACAATAGGGTTTAAGTGCTACGTTTTTGAACCCCTAATTAATCCAACAAAAAGAGACCGTTGGGAGTTTATAGATTGCTGAATCTTTCCTCCACACAATGAGCAGAATTCCTCACGTTTGATTCCAGCTCTCATATTAGTCTGGCACTTTTTCCATCATTCAACAAAAGTTCAACTTTGCTTGACATCTCTGATTTGTAATAACTTCTGTGCTGTCAGGATTGGCCCTGTAAACTCCCTTCTGTCACTTTTCCAACTTGCAGGATATACCTCCAGCCCTGAGATCTATCTTGCAGGCTGCTCTGGGCTGACTGCCTGGCCATCCTGCCCGCCTGCCCAGGCCAGATGCAGCGAGGCCAGATGGAGGAGGTAATCACTAGAGCAGCAGGCAGTGCGGCCACTCCTGATCAGAACGTGTTTAGGTAGCCCACGGGAAAGGGTTCAGTATGTTCGTTCGCCCACGAGCTCCCGCATCATCTTGTGGCTGTCTCAAGTCTGTCTGTCTCTTTTCTGACTAGTTGTTTTTAAGCCTTTTTTTGTGAATCTGGGTGTTTTCCTATTATGTTATACTTACAAAAAATAGTCATAATACTTCCTCATTTTCACTTTTCCTTACCAGGGTATTACCATCACCATTACGCCATTATTGTAGCTAAAAGAAACAATGTTCTAATACAAAAGATCAATCATAATTAATTAATTAATTAATTTATTTATTTATTAGGACATTACCTGTAAAAGAAGGCTTCCAAAATATATCAAATTTACAGAAATCTAGAACTTATGTGTTATTTTTCTTTCTTTCTGTGCCACCTATTTGTGTAAAGTAATAATAATATGTATAACAATAAGCATTTATTGTTTTCGTTTTATTATTACTGATTTTTTATAATAAAATGTCTTTAATTAGATAAAAAAAATTAAGACACAAAGGCAAAAACTTTTAATTCGATAAAATTAACCTAAATTCATCATAAACTTTTTAATATTAAGACTATATTTAATTTTCTTTGTACATTGTGTTGCAAAAAATACATTATGATACTTTTTAATTTAGAAAATGGCTTAAAATAAAATTAAACTGTAATTATTATGCTTTTCAACCTTTTCATTATTTTCTCACCCTCATGTCTTTCCAAACCTGTGACTTATTCCAGTTGTCTTCTATGGAACACTAAAGAAAATGGATGAGGAAAGAGGGATTAGAGGATGTTTTTGTCGTCAAAAAAGACAAAAGGTACCATAAAATTGTATTCTCTATATAGTTGTAATAATTTTACTTAGTTGTAAGGGAATTAATCATTATTAATTCATTCAGGTTTATTTCTAGCTCAGGTTTTAAAAGAACTCGATCTGAGAATTCGAGGTCCACTTGATCAAAACTGACTTTGACTTTCAATAGTTTATACTTTTATCAGCTACTCGGCCAGCGAGAAGTTGATGTCAGTGTATATTACCAATTGAATATGTAAATTTTGTATTCTCCCTGGCCACGGGTGAAATACAGTTATGATGATTTGTCTGCTCTTGAAAGAGAGGTAATTATTATGAGTAAGCTACGAGCTAAGGTAGCAAGCAAGGATCTTTTGGCAATAGAATTGACACGAAGTTATATGACACCAGACAATTGATTATTTATAAATGAAACATGAAATTTATTGGCTATTCTAGATCACATAAAATTAAGCTAAAACACACAAACATACAGTTTCAGAGGAAGAAAATTCTTTTAACGGAGTTCTGAGTTTCATAGTTCTACCTAGTTTTCACGAGGGATGGGAATTCACCTTAAGAATTCACAGAGCAACGAATCTAAAATTCACCAGTTCAGCAGATCATAGAAATGTTGTTTACTTGCGTTCCTCTGGTTGACAGCTGAGGTGACTCCGTGGCTGCTGCGGGCTTCCTGGAGGTCTTTGAGGGAAACCCCGTCACTGACGGGTCGGTGACGTCAGGATGACGTCCTTTGGGAAACCCCTCGTTGGTTTGTGATGAAGCAGAGGCACAAGCAATCTGCTGAGAGTCTTAGACTTTCAAGTTTGTTGACGATTTCAACGAAGTATCACTGAAGTGTTGAGTTTTAGTTTGCAAATTATATAAGCTTTTGATGGTAAATGTGAGCACGCGTGCAGGTGCTCTAACACAGCGACCAGCGAGAGCAGGAGAAGTTGCAAGCCAGCTAGCTAACCAAAAACCCATGGATTCTGTTCTGCATTCGGGTTTTGCTCTGTGGCATAAGTCCGTCCCCTGACGCTGGCTTCCAATCGACTTCTTGCGGGGCGGAGTGTGCATACATTAACCAGAGACTCTCATTTATATGAGGCCACCTATAATAATATATTGATACGTCTATAAAGTCTCTTAAATGCAAATATTGTACATACTATTAAAGTCTACTTCATTTCAACCTTCTGCATTTCTGGTTTTCATTCGTTCAAGATTAAACTTCACATATCACACAGTTTAATATCCTTATTTCCTAAAAAGGGGTAATTAAACACTGGTTAAAGTTGCACGATTACATGAAACACGTCAAGCATATATATACAACCTGCAACCTACTATTTGTGATTCTATGCTGTGCTCATTTTATACTTTCAATGATTAGCAACGATTGTCAAACGAAATCTTGTCTCTTTCCTTTGGAATGCGGGGGAAAAGGGACGAGTCCTTCGGTCACTCTCAGGTCAGCCCTGAGCATCTGCTGGAAAATCTCCTGCGGGACAGGGAGCTATAAAATTGTCTCTTTTGTTGATCGGAGTTTAGTAATTTATGCGTCCACTGGTCATGAGGGTATTTTTATCTGCTCTTTGCAAGCCCGTAAAACGCTTTTAAGCATTGTGAAAGTACTGTCTTCTTTGGCATGTCTTGAGATATAGCCAAACAGTCCAGGAAATGCCTTCACCTTACTTGATCCTGCATGAGTTTTACAACTACAGATGGCTGGGGAGACGAACCTCAAAAACCCTCCATGGAATGTGCGGGTTTGATGTGTGTGTCTCCATCATGTAGGTGGGTCTGTTGTGAGACATAGATCCTACATAGTCTTCCAAAGCCGCACAATAACTCTGTGTGAGGCAGAGGCCGAAATGTAAGCTGTTATTCACTAAAAAATAAAAGCTCACATCTGGTGTGTCAACACATGTTTATCTCAGAACAGATGCTTTTCATATGTTTAGGAGAAGAACACTAAGTGTTCTCACAGACCTTTTTAATGATGTCTAGACTTCATAAATAGCCATGCAGAGAACAGGAGCCCTGTAGCTGCTGTTGGAGTGAGATGACATGGCTCACTGCTGTTCCTCACGGCCCCCTGCTGAGTGAAGTCTGCATTGCTGAACTGAGAAGCGCTCCTTCAATGCAGTCTACTTTATGCCCTCTTTATAAAGACTGACATGCCGGTTCTTTAGGGGGGGACAATTATACAGTCTGCATGGCACTATGATGAACTGTGGGGCTCTAGGAACAGGCTCTGGGGTCTTACTTGTCAGTCATGTCATTATGAATTACCCTCTTCCGACCCACCCTTACCCTCGACCCTGTCTGAAGACATGAGGTCATCAGAAGTAGACAAAGTAAAAAGGAAGTGTGCCTAATTCAGCATTTGCATTTGGGCTGTTTTTGCCTCTTTTCCTCAGCAATTCCTTTCTAGGCTTCAGGGGCATTTTATCAGAGGAGGCAAAAGAGGTGTCCAATGTATAATGCCCACCTATCATGTTCACCAGGCTTGATTACTTGAAACCTTAAATTATCTGTTAGTTTGTTTATTTTTGCAGTTATAAGTGAGCTACAATACAGTTGGTTTTTGCTCATCAAACTTTGTCCAAGTATAATGCACATGAAACAATGAACAACTGGTAATGATGACAGTTTCCTGGCATTTTCTATAATTTAAATGTTTTAGTATGCGTTTTTGCAATGCAAAATGTATACCGAAAATAACAGAATAAAATGTAAATATAGGCAAAGAGAATTCAGGTTAATTTGGTTTCATTTTACTAATTTATTTTGGATTTGCCTAATGGTCAGTTAAGGCCGAAAAAATATTTTTTTAATAAAATAACATTTTATATTATTTCAATATAAAGTATATTCAAATGTAATTTATTCCTGTAAATTTATTCTTAGGAAGGATCTTGACACTAAAGACTGGAATATGGCGCCTTACAATTCAGCTTTGTCATCATCAGGAATAACAATTTTTTCAGTTTTTAAAATACATTACAAATAGTTAATATATTTTTTTTTTCATGTTACTAATTTTACACTTTAGTTTTTACTGTAGATCAAATACTTAATTTGGTGAGCATAAGAGACTTCTTTCAGTAACAATAAAAAATTCCAAACTTTTGGCCAACAGTGTACTTATAAACTCAAACCCATAGAGGGAACTTGGCCCAATATTAAAAGTTCACAATAATGCTAGACTTGGCAAATAAGTTCTCTCGCAGACTGTTTAACCTCCTGGGACATAATTTTAGACATTGTTGGCCCATGTTTAGTTCATAGCATCAGTCTCCAAAGTGGACAGATAGTAGACAAGGGGTTTAACATCAAAGGCTTGAGTGTTCTGAGTTGCCCACTCTCTCCACAGGGAGCATGAGAGTTGTTTTAATAGTTCTGTGAGACCTGATGACAGGTTAATTTGCCTTTCACAATGCAGTCTTTGCCCCTGCTGGCTTCCTCTCTGGTTTCCTCTGTGTGGTGACAGCTTACTCATTGATCCAGAATGATCATGACTACAGCACATATCATATTTCATTGTAAGAAATGACAGCAAAAAGTGAATTCTAAGTGCAGGTCCCGCTGGGACAACTGATATTTCAGTACGACTGTAGAAACCGCAGTGTATACATGAAGTATTATATTGTCCGTGCACGTTTATAAGTGAACTTAACCTTGAATAAACCAAAACCCTGTGAATACCTTATTCTCAAATTCCAACTACAATTTTCATTGTGCCCTCCTCCATGCTGTGCGATGTTGAATTGGGTTCCTCAGCACTGGAGAGCAGGATGGGTTTTGACAGGGCGACCCCTTCTGCACTCCTTTGGAGCGGTGCGCTTGACAGAAACTCATTAATTATCTTGGGCAGGGTAGCATCTCGCGAAGCCTTCACGAAAGGATGCCAGTCACCTGCCCACTTGAGCTGAAAAATCGTTAGAGACTCTTAACATTCGTGCCTATGTGTTCATCTCGTCAGTGGGAGAAAACTGCCTGCTGGCCGACACTGTCAGAGTCTATTGTCCTGGAGCCGAACACAGAGGCCCGGTTTAAAGCTGAAATGGAGAAGACAGGTGAGGGAATGAACGATGTTGGTGTGTATGAGGGAGCGTAGCTCCAGAGGGCTTTTTGGTAGGCGTGAGGATCCTACATGTCCTGGGACCATAACTAGAAATGAAATTGTTGTCTTTATTTATTCCCTCTCATGTTTTGTTTTTCCAAATCTCTTTGATTTTCTGGCATGCAACTAGGGCAATGTACCATTAGACATGATAAACTGACAAATTTTATGACGAATGACATACATTTTGGATTGATTGTATCATGGTTATGTGGTTATATCTTTTAAATGCATTGTTGAGCCTTGACAGTGTAAACTGTAAAGCAATTTTAAACCTAATTCCAATTTTAGTGAGTGTTTACATAAACAGTCGGTTATGTCTTGAATGTAAACAGCTGCGAGAAAATGGAATCTGTCAGCATATTAGAGCTGTGTGTTAGGTCTTAAAGTAACAGCATCCTTAACGTCAATCAACCAACAAAAGAAAAATCACTCACTAACTTTTGTAGCTTTAATATGAATCCATGTATATTTAATTTGTACAGTGCAGACTATGCAGTGTTCATTTGTTTATTTTTACATTTGAGAATTCAATATCAACAAGAATATCAACATATCACCATAATATCAAGAATATCAACTTTGTGTCCAGCAAAAATAACCGTATCATGATCTTTTTTTTTTTTGGTGAAATAAAATGATTCATATACTGTACTGATACAAGATTTTAGTAGTATCACCCACCTCTACATAAATAATAAATCTTCCTTCTCATTAGCCATTAACCACTAAAACCGGATCATTGTGTCAGTTAATCAGCATCAGTCTGGTGAATGAATCATTCTGAATGCTTCTGGGATCAAGATCAACAGATTTATTGAGACGATTCGACTCAAAAGAACAAGCCATTCACAAATCAGACATCGTTACCTTTCTCATGAGGTTGATATATGTGGGAAGTCATGATTTTCAGTGAATAACAGCTTAAATTTGGTGCTTTTGTGTAATTTTTTAAAGTTTTTAATTGAATGGGGAAAAAATATATATTTGTACAAAAATATAGTTTTTTTTCCAAGAAGAAAGTCAGTTTTATCACACCATGCGGGTGAGTAAATGATGACATAATTTTCATTGTTCGATGACCTTTCTCTTTAAGTCTTACTATGGTATAATTACTGACGCAATATGCCAGATTTGATTCAGTGGTGTACTGCAGGTTCAGCTGAGAGAAATATCTACCAAGTAGGGCAGAAAGGTCAAATAAAGGACATTTAGGTCTTTGTGCATGCCTGTGTTTTAAGGACAGTGAGGTGGGTTTAGACTGAAAAGGGTAGAATGGTATTTTCAACTATGCCTTGACCTGGTTTTCCCAATGTAATGGCATTGTATTACAGCCAGTTCCAGCTTAGTGAGTCTAAAGATTGAGCCCTTTTGTAGTTCAAACTGCTGTGACATTCTGCTGGGGCGCTTTGCCCTTGGGTACAAATCGCATCAGATCTCTCATCAGAAGTCTTTGCGTGCTGGGCTGACATTGGCAGTGAGAGACGTATCTGATTGGTCTATCAAGATTAAATCAAATTAATCATTCACTTGCAAATCATTCACAGAATTCACTTGTATGGTGCCATGAGGGAATGCTTTGAAAAATGAGACATCTTGATAGTTTTGTTCATTGATTTTCCGTTTGAGACTAGCCTTTACCATAAATTTTTTTTATTATATATTAATTATTATTTATTTGACGCAGGTTCGCCCAGAGGGTCCTGATTTCATCACGAAATGCTTTAATAACTGTGCGCAGAAGAACTCCTGGAGGAATTTCTGACGAGCTGCCCATAAAACTATATGAATGCTTTGACCTTAAAACAGTACAGTATATTTACTTAACATGATGGATGTGGAGGACGGGTCTTTAAGTGGCAGTGTGTCTGAACGGGCTACGAAACCCTTAAGTCTTAGCAATACAAATTTAATTTCAAAGCGACAATTTCCGTTGAATATCAGTTTGCTGACACCCCAGTGAGTGCGGCAAACAGAGAGAGATGTTGTTTTTTGACACTCACATTGTTCATCTCTATGTACGCCCCGCTAAGTTCTGTGTGATGAAGCAATTGAAATTGATCTTGTGTCTAATCGAAACAAAGTTGGTTGGAGTGGACCATTTCTCACATGACACATCAATCTCTTTTGCTCTGCTGTCTCTCCAGGGGTACATTTTACAGTTCCCAAAAGCTATCCCGTGCAGCATGGTTCATTAAGAGACTCGCTGTGATAAAGGTGATTTACATATATTTCATACGGAGGCCGGAAATCCCTGTAGCTGAAGTGTAGCTTAAAATAAAACCTAGTATTACTCTCTCAAAATAGTTTATATTTGATAATATGAACAGACAAGAACGTTTGTTTTGTTGGACAGCAGGAAGACATGTCTTTCTCATTATCCACAAATTCACAAGGGTTATGCCTTCCATAAAGTGCACTAAACTTTTTCACCATCTTATTTACTTAGCACCCACAATTCAGTTTAACCAGATGTTTTGTTCGTTTTCAATTAATCATGGCAGCAGCTGTCTACCAAATGAAGGAGAAGACCGTTTTAACCAGGCATACTGTGTTTTCTGTACTGCAGAAATGAAAATCATTTGGTTTCAAAATGTTCTCTGTTTTCAAACTTTGTCAGAACCAAAAATGGGCAACTGTGTTAATAATTCCTTTAGTGAATCTCAATCTGGCACTAAAACAGGGTTTGGGAACTCAGAACCAGTTCTTACTCAGACCAGAAAAATCACTTAGTGCAAGATTGTTTTACAGTTATTGAAATTTCCTTATCATTTCAATTGTCATTACAATTCAATTCAAGTTTATTTGTACGTGATGAAGAGCGCTGTTTTACAGATACATTGTTGGCAACCAACTTTACAGAAAGTAATGTTTCTACAAATATTTATATATATATTCAGTGGTGACTGTCAGTTTATGTACTATGGCAGAATTGTACGGGAAGATCAATTAAAGACGTAAATATGTCTTTCTTAAAAGTCATCACTGGAACCGTTAAGGGGATAATTTGAAAAGTCTGTCATTAACACACCCTCATGAATTCCTTCTTCTGTGGACCCTAAAATAAGATATTTTGAGTATTGCTTTTAACTTGCAATGAAAGCCATTGGGCTCCAAAACAACATTAATTGGGAAAAAAAACCAAAAACATAAAATCTTAAATCATGAATAATCTTAAAAAAATGAAAAATCATTATTTACAGTGCAGAAGAAAGAAAATCATTAATGAATTTAAAGAAGAATCAGAAGAATTGTTTAATATTCTCATCTCTTTTGCAGACATTTCATGCAAATAACTGCCTCTAAATCATTGGCCGTAATTCATTCTTCATGAACTTCCTCCCATGCCTTTTGTATATGTTCTATATTTTGTCGGATGCGTTTTTCATGTCTAGGATTTTCGTAAGAATCTTTCCTCTCAGCACAACAGGGTTGTGAAAATGGATTGGTCTTAAATTGCTTACGTTTCTTGAGGCTTAGGCACATGGTCTGATTGTTATTGTCTGCCATCATCGCTGGTACACCCAGCAGCAGTCACTGATCAGTTGGGCATTGTGGATGTGCAGCCATTTTCTTTTCTTATTCGCTGAAGTGATAATGCCGCAGCCTCTGTACAGCTCTGATTGTTTTTGTGCCACAGTTTATGCTGGTAATCTGAACGCTCATCTTCCTCTGCCTCAAATGAGACGGACTGATCACTTCAAATCTGTGATTGCATTCAAAGCAGATTTCTTTAATCTGGACGCTTACTGTAGAAACACAGTTATGGGAAAGTTTTAAACAGCCTGAAAACTAGACATGAATAAACAACCTAAAAGATTTGCTGCAATTAAACTAAGGGGGCACTAAAAAGTCAATTTTCGAGCCTGTGGAAAACGATGCCAACCACCACTGATCTCTTTCAATTAAATAGCGAATTACTCATCACCTGGTTCAGGATCACCTCATCAATCAGGAGTCCATAAACTGCATTTTCCAGGCATCCTAGGGCTTGTCACCTGCTGCTTCTGCCTTCCCTCTGCCAGCTATCCTCGTCTCCCGCCTCTAATATCTTTCCTCACTAATGACATTAGAATGTTCTGGGAGAAGAAGCCACTGCTATCAATGCAATTAAAGCATGGAGACTATTTTAATTTGGGACTTTAGCCAAATGACTGGTAGCACTGCATCCAGAAATACTTTTTCTCTGGAAGACCTTTTTAGGGTCATACCTTCCTAATCACCACTTTAGAAAAAAAAGAACATATAAATGGACAAATATATTGTACAGAGGGGAAACATTTCTCACATAAAATCAGATGTTACATAAAGTATACAAACTATGACTTTTGATCACTGTAACAAAATCTATTTTCTGTGTTTATATGGTGAATTCTTCGAGTGTCTGTGCCATTTTGATCATTTGTGATCTGAAGTGTATTTTAGTACTATCTATATTATATTATTACATGTACTTTTTTTAAAATAAACATATGAGTTTCAGGAACACAAAACTGAGATAAAAACAACTGCAGTTAACCTTTTTTTCCCAGCATTATTTATTTGAACTGAGAATAATTTTGTACAGTATCTTTGCAAATGATCCAAATGGTTCTAAATAGACATGTAAATATGAATTAGTCTTAAAAATAAGGTGAACTCACTTTAGTCAACAGTCCAAAAGGCAAAGAAATTGTCCATGTTGTTCGTTTTTTGAGTTTAGCACAAAATAATGTGTTCAGGCGTGAATGTAGTTCAAATTCTTGATTTAGTCAGTATTCAGAACAACAATAAAGTACATAAAGCCATTTGGTGCAGGCATTCACTCAGTATCTCTAGGTGAATGGTATGGGCAGAATCCATTGCAGTGAGGTGATGTGCATGTCCTTCTGTGGTGTTTTATTCATGGCACTATCTATGGGTGCATTCTCACTTCAGAGGCCAGCTGCAATGCTCTGTCTGTTTATCAGGAGCTGATAGGGGAGGTGTAACTCATCATGGGATAAGGGCACTCATTGCAGCCAGTGAACATGAAAATTGGATTCAGATAGATAAGTCAATCTGTGGGCCGGATCATTTTATGAGGCAGACTTAGAGCGAAGAAACACTGATACATTCTTCCATACATATATTAATCGTAAAAGGAAAGCTTTTACGTCGAACTGTGCCTGCATTATTAAATCTGTTTGCTTTTCTCATTTCACACGTAGGCCTGTGTCATGGCTCTGCTAAAATTTGATTTGCCGTGTAGGGCAAATAGAGCCAGGAGTATTGATTTGAACTAAACGCTGTCATTTATATTGACTTATTTTACTATGAAGTGTATATACATTCAGCCAGTGTTTAAATTGCATTAGTGAAGATAAAGATTATGGTTACAACCTTAAATGCATGTTTAGATTTTAGTTTACAATTCTGTGGGACAATTCATCATTCTGTGAACTGTACAGAACAAAATGAACATCTTCCATGGAGCCTATAAGTTCTTTTTCATTTTTTAACTTTCTTTCTTTAAAAAAAAAAACTCCTATAAGGTAATTGCAATCGCAAACTCAATGGAGTTTGTTTATCTTGCCTCTCCGCCCTGGGATTTGTGGGAAAATTCACCTAGTGCTTAATCTCGTGTGCAGTGGTGCATATAGACGAATGGGGCAAAAAGTATTAGAAGGCAATATTTGAATACATTTCTAATCAAAAGGGAAGCAGCTATGGATGCTATGGAGGAGAAAGCCCCCTCTTTTTCTTCTACTGTAAATAACGCGTAGCAACGATGCAGGAAAGTGAAGAGTACAAGAATGACCAGGTTGCGAACTACGGGGGAGCTAGGGGGAGCTCGGCTCCACTTAATAAGACATGGGCTCCCCTGAAAACGTGATTAGTGAAATTTTGGTGGGTCTCAAAAAATACTGACAATCTGTTATTTTGACGTGCAATTTCAGTTATTGTGTACTGTGATCATTGTGGATTATTTATGGGGAAAATTGACAAAACGATGTAATAATTCTGCGGGACGGAGATTTAAACCTACTTCAATCAAGTAACAATACATGCTATTCTGCATAAGCTCAAGTGTGTGGGGGCGCTGACGGTGCAGACTTCCATAGTTCAGGGAACAGCTGTTAACTCGAATGATCGTAGAAAAAATATAACGTTGAAATATAAATGTAAGCCCCCTTTGAGGATGCGCAAGAGACACAACCAATATAAGTTGATTTCGTACGGTTATGCCCTTACAGTCCCCTGGAGTCTCTGATATTCCATTAACTAATCCCTCAGCATTTTAGCAAATAATTCAAAAGCATTGAGAACTGCACACAAAAAAATTCCATGGTCTCAAAGACTTTATACCCAGACAATGAATATAATTTAGAATAAAAAATTACAGAACAAAGCTTCATTGTTCAAGGTTTTGTCTCAAAATTGTACTCTTTTTGTCTTTTCTCACTTTTAAACTGGCAGTTGTTAAACACCAATATGGCCTCTGTCGCCTCTAAGAACGATTTTGTCTTGTCAAGAACAAAAGCTTGTTCCTTTTCCAGCATGTTCAAACAAGCGGTTTCTTGGAACGAGCTAATCAAATATGGCAGCTGAAATATGGAACAGATGACCTAGTAGCTTTGAAAAGGTCGACACCCCCTATGCACAGGAATATTTACCACCCCTTCTCAAGACAACCACTGTATTTTTCCTTTTTTTTTATTCTTGTATTAACTTGAAGGGATATTTCACTAAAAAAATCAAAATTTTATAATCGTTTGCTCACTCTGATGCTGTTCCAAACTTGTAAGGCTTTCTTCCTTGTGTGGAACAAAATGGGATATTTAGCAGAGTATCCTATTTTTTCCATACAATAAAAGTGGATAAAAGCAGAAATGGCTGGGGTAACTATTCACTTATTGTACATTCTAAGGAAAAGATCAGCATGACAAAATGCTCGATATCATTTTCTTACAATAAACAAGAAAGTCAGGTTTAGAACAATATGAATGTGAGTAAATGACTTTAAGTTTTGAGTAAACTAATTAAATTGTATGCTTTTGTCTATGATTTTGTTGGATACTGTACGGAGCCTTGTAAAAAGTACGTCCACAATCTGCCATAAACTTTCATATAACTATCTCTCTTAGCTCTATATTGCAGGTAGTCTCAGCACCCCTTTACTGCTGTTTGTCACAGTGCAACCTACTGCACTGAGTCATTTTTATTCTGGATTTGAATCAAACACACTCTAAAAAATATTGTTTGGACGCAACAAAAAAAATTTACGCAACAGTTTACATCATTTTTTTTTAGTCAAGTCAACTTCTGAAATTAAGTTCAACTAGTAAACTATATTGTGCTATATATACTTAGAACAACTTAATTTTTATTCATTTTAATAATTATACGTTGTTTTTTCACATTGTTTTAAATTTGATTCAATCATGGACACTGATTACAAACACTACTAAAATATTATTTATTGATGGAACTACACTTAATGCTGCCAGGAAACCAATCTTTTAGCAGTTTCAACTAAATGCCTTCTGATTGAAACAGCATGTAAGACAATGTCCAGTGAGTCTGTTCTCAACCTAAGCAAACGCTCTACTCTTCAGCACAATGGCAATCTCATAAAAACCACCAACATAACAGAAACACATTTAAATACTAAAAGAACCGAACAGTGAACATTAATAAATCTCCTGTTCTGATCTTAAATAGAAATGCATAAAATATGAGTTTATTTCTACATTACCGCTCATTATTCAGTCACATGCAAAGCATGCTGGGAACC